>VZRV01004827.1:1286610-1390456 GCA_013398115.1 Falcunculus frontatus | reverse complement strand
CCCCGCGGGTCTCCAGCTGCCCCCTGGCGCTTGCGCGGCCGCGGCGGCTCCGCGCCGGGGCCGAAGCCGGAGCCGAAGCCGGAGCCGAAGCCGGAGCCGAAGCCGGGGCCGGGGCTGCTCCCACCGCTGCCCCCGCCGGCGGCTCCGCTGCTCAGGGCTGCCGTGGGGCTGCGCGGGTACGCGCCTGTGTGTGCGTGCACCTACAGCGGATAATTGGAGAGGGTTTCCAGAAGGTGGAAAATGTCACCTGATTCACACTGAACTTTTTAAATCTCCCCACCCCCGAGCAGACACACACACACATTAGGAGACCGCCCACCGCAGACAGCTAGGACCCCCGTATAGATTTAAAGAGAGACTGCATTCAGAGCCTGACGTTCATTCAATAGAGCGATCATAAGCAGGCTGGCTAGTGCTCGCTCCCTCTCCCTACTCCCCCTCACGCTGTCTCTGCGTCTCTCTCACTCCCTGCTATACTGAGGATGTTAAATCAGAGAATCCACCCGGGCATGCTCTTAATCCTGATGTTTCTGTGCCACTTCATGGAAGATCACACAGTGCAGGGTAAGACCGGACTGTTTATTCGCAGATATGTTTCTTTATAATTACTATTTTTTTCTGTCTTTCGGGCATGGTTTAGTTTGCTTGCGGTGTTAAACGCCTCTCTCCAAGGTCCAACAGAACAGAAGTTAACTGTGGGCATGGGACTGCTTTGTACCGAGGTGCAGAGGTGTCATTTAGATTCCTTTTTGATCGGATCTTCGCACTGCTCTGCAAAGGCACAGAGGACAGATAGGATGTTTTTAGTTTTTTATTGTTATTCTGCAGCATGAATGACGAGAAGAAACGTGAGGGAACTTTCCCAATCTCGGCTCCCAAATGAGTGCTCAAAGTTTGTTGGTAATTTAGCTCAGATTTTTATCTCGCCTGGCTGACTGAAGGAGAGGTGGTGATGGAGAACCCCACGATTACAGCTGACATTTTTAGAAACCAATAAGTAGTCATTTTACTGACTTTAATTTTAGGATTTCCTCCTCCCTAGTCCCCCTTTTTTTTTTTTTTTTTTTCTGGGTGGGGGGGAGTGTGCGTGTCTGAATAAATATTGGCGTTGTAAATTTTCCTGCACTGAAGAGCATGCTTAAGTAAGTTGGCGGTTTGGTTTTTTTTTTTCCCCATGCGAACAAAACAAACCCGAACCCGATATTGACAACTCTTAAGAGCCCTCTTTCGACATAAAGGAATATTGATTTTTAGTCTGGGGACTTCTCCCCTTTTCTTGACCGTGTTCCAGCCACAACCTGGACGTCTTGGCATTGTTTCTTTTATAATTCTTTCTCTTTTTTTTTCTCTTCCCCAGTACCCATATAGAGCATAAGTTAAACTAACGTAAGCAACTGTGAGATGCAAAACTTTCTCTTTTTTTTTAAGGGCATTGTTTGTTCAATGATTTTTAGCGGGGGGCGGGGGGGGTCTTCCCCCGCGCCCAGCGACATCTCGGCTGGCCGATCCTGACCCCTCGCTGCGTTACATTCCCATCGGAGTAAGGAGGCAGGATCGAGCCCTGGTTGGATTAGCAGCACAATCAATTGGTATTGAGTTGCTGGAGAAGTCACATTGGTTATTCACGAGAGGCTCATCCCAACCAAAATGCTTCAGCTAAAAAAGGGGGAGTTGCTTGGACTAATGTTCTTGGCCTGACTCCACACATAACAGGGATACTAGAGGGAAAAAAAAGGCAAAAAATAACCCCGGCAAAACCCACTCTATCCGGTGTAAGGACAGTGTACTTTCCCCTGAAACGCTTGCAGGAGAGATGGCATCTATAACTTTTCCAGCTTGATCGATTTTTAAAACTCTGTAAGGACCTCCTACTCAAAGTGTCCTTGTATTTTATGTACTTTGCTCACTTTTTTTTTGGAACTCTGCTGAATTATTTTAGTGAAGGAGACATTTGTTAATAGAAACAGCAAAATGTGGAGATTTCGAAAGACTTCGCTAACAGCAAATGTTCCCAACTCGTGCAGATTGCAAAATGGGCTGGGAGTGAAACTGTGCGGCACTAAAACAATGCTGCTGTGCAGCCGCGGTGAGGAGGAGAGGGCAGGGGGAGGAGGAAGGAATTTGCAAGCGCGATTTTCTTTTTATTCCCTTTTAAATGCACATCCTTTTCAAGCCTCTGTCACGTGTCGGCAGTGCTCCTTCTGCTCTACATATGGAATAAATACCTCCAAAAACTCTAGTTCTGTTTTGGTCGGGTATTCTCTTTCTTTCGTTTTGTTTTTTGTTTTGTTTGGGGGTGTTTTTGTTGTTTTCCCGGTTTGGGTTTTTTAGCTCTTTTGTGGTTTTGGGGTGGATTTTTTTGTTTGGTTGGGGCTTTTTTTGGGGGGAGGGTTTGTTTGTTTTTTAAACTACTCTTCCAAATGGGCCATAGTAGCTGCGGGTTATGAAACGGGACAAATAAAAGGAAACAGTCTAGTAAAAGTCACGGCAAGGCGCACGTGCTGTGTCTGGGTCACTGGTGGCCGCCACTGATCCGTCTGGGTGTCCCCCCCGCCCCCCGCCCCGCAGCTGGGAACTGCTGGCTCCGGCAGGCGCGGAACGGGCGCTGCCAGGTCCTCTACAAAACCGACCTCAGCAAGGAGGAGTGCTGCAAGAGCGGCCGCCTGACCACGTCGTGGACGGCGGAGGACGTCAACGACAATACGCTTTTTAAGTGGATGATTTTTAATGGGGGAGCCCCAAACTGCATCCCGTGCAAAGGTGAGGGGGTGCTGGAGAGCTGCTCCCTGTTGAGGAGCGGCTCCGGCAGGGACCGGTCTGGGGGAGGAGGAGTGGGGAGGGAGCTGGAGGGGGGCAGCGCGGTCCTCTCGCTTCCTTCCTCGTCGGGGCTTTGAGGGGCATCTCGTACCAGCCCCGAGACCGCGGAGGGGACTCCCATTTCTGCCCGCCGCCTTGCACATCACGAGGAGGAGGGGAGAGACTCTCTCTCCCCCCTGCCCTCACTGGAGGAGGGAATTTATCTCGAGTGGTGTGTCCTGGAACGGGAGGGAACGGTGGTTTGGCTCTGTGCTCTCGGTTCACGGTATCTTTTTTCCTTTAAGCAGTTTTGACACCAGGTCTGTTCTGCACACTTGGTACTAAAGTGGTGCCTCTTTCCTTCCATCAGAAACATGTGAGAATGTGGACTGTGGACCCGGGAAGAAATGTAAAATGAACAAGAAGAACAAACCTCGGTGTGTTTGTGCTCCGGATTGCTCTAATATCACTTGGAAGGGCCCCGTGTGTGGCTTAGACGGGAAAACCTACAGAAACGAGTGCGCCCTTCTCAAAGCCAGATGTAAAGAACAGCCCGAACTCGAAGTCCAGTATCAGGGCAAATGCAAAAGTAGGTTTGCAAATCTAATCCAATCTCCCTCAAATGCCACAGGGTGTCTGTCTGAGTGTAGGGAGGAGTTGTTGGATGTACTTCCTCACAGGAACCAGATTGGGAGACAGTAACTAGATCATGCTCAACAGACAAGGATGTAGCTGAACTGAGAGCTCCCCATAGTGTAGCAGCACATGTGTTCCACCAGCTACCCTGAGATGGGAATGCATCCTCCAGCAGTCCTTAAATGAGGAGAGCTGCTGAAGGCTTCTAACTGATGATTTGTTCTTGTCACCTATTCACTCCTCACTGGGATCCTGGTATCTTCTACTAATCACTATGTTTCTGTCTGTATTTCAGAGACCTGCAGGGATGTCTTATGCCCAGGCAGCTCCACATGTGTGGTTGACCAAACCAACAATGCCTACTGTGTGACATGCAATCGAATTTGCCCAGAGCCTACCTCCTCTGAACAGTATCTCTGCGGGAATGATGGCATAACCTACGCCAGTGCCTGCCACCTGAGGAAAGCTACCTGCCTTCTGGGAAGATCCATTGGATTAGCCTACGAAGGGAAATGTGTCAGTAAGTATGTCTGGAGGAGCCCGAGGGTGGGGGTAGCTTTCTCAATCACCTGTTTCAGAGTATCCAGTGTGTGTAACTGGAAGGATGTAGCTAGTGCTGGGGAGGAAGGGAGACTTCAGCAGTCTGGGTTAGCGCTCCACTCCCAGAAGAGGAGAGCCAGGGTGAACTTAGGCCTGGAAAAGATTGCAGTAGGGATGAGGAACAAGATGGCCTGATCCTGCTACAGCTGTGGGTGCTGACATTAGTATCCGAGGGAGAACTAGCCTCCCTGAAATAGATGATGAGATGGTTACAATGTAATAAGGTCTCTGTATTCAGTGGGCCTGGATTCCTGGAAACAATTGTCTTCAAGTGGTCTTGGCAAAGATTATGTTAACTAAATTGAAAACATCTGATCACTTTTTCCTCTTTAGAAATAATTGTAGGGTTTGGAGACAGTGGGTGGGTGAAGATAGGCAAATAATTTCTGTGCAACCTGACATTCTGTGTTGTGAGTGATTCCAGAAAGGACTGATAGTGCAGTGTATTATGATGAAGCACCTGCAGGGCGGCATCTGCTCCCCAAAACTGCTGGGGGAATTTGGGGGAGTCTCAGGTTGCTTTTAGTTGGCATAGGCTGAAGTGAATTGCCTTTCAAATCTTGTAGACAACTGCTCTCTGTGGGTTAGTTTAAAAATAATAGATTCAGAAATGCTGGTCCTGTTGACAAATCCTGCATTTACCACTAATTTGGGGAGCCGAATTTCCACTGACATGAAATGGAGCAGGAAAGTCATGTACAATAGGCAAATGTAATTCTGTATTCCCAGGGCCAAGCTTTGCTGGCACAGCTGTCTTTCCTCCTCCACATATAGACAGGCAATGTTGTCCAAGGGAATACTTGCTTGAGCAAAATCAGCAAGTATCATCACATCTACTACATCTGAGCTTTGTTTCTTCACAGTTCACAGGGGAAAGGGAGGTTTTGGGGGTTGCTTGTCTTTGCTTTGCTTTTTGCTTTGTCTTTTCACTTACCTCTAATATTCTGTGTTATTTTTAGAAGCCAAATCCTGTGAAGACATTCAATGCAGTGCTGGGAAGAAATGCTTGTGGGATTTTAAGGTTGGCAGAGGTCGGTGTGCCCTCTGCGATGAGCTATGCCCTGAAAGCAAGTCAGAAGAAGCAGTGTGTGCCAGCGATAACACAACTTACCCAAGCGAGTGTGCCATGAAAGAGGCAGCTTGCTCCATGGGTGTGCTTCTAGAAGTTAAGCATTCTGGATCTTGCAACTGTAAGTGAGATTTTTAACTCTGCAGACACTTAAGGCTTCTGAAGGCGATACCTAGGTAATGAAGACTTACACCTTTAAACATAAGAAAGCTTGATTTATTGATTCAAGGTACAGTAGAATATAAGTATCTATCTTTCACGCACACACTTTGGTTGCTGATAAAATGCAATAGATCTCCAACAACGAGCTGGCCTTCAAGTTGGAGTTTTTGGGGATGTTCCAAGGACAAGCCATTCTATCAGAAAGGGGTTGCCCGAGGAGTGTAATTCTAGTGACTTTTTTTGTACTTTGTCTGCTCTCGTGTGCTTTGCTGATTGCTTTATTAACACCTGGATAAACTCTTAAGTCGGTCCAAAAGAACAAGCTTAAAGGTAGCACATGGCACCTGGTTTAACACAGTTGCCTCTACTAACTCTCAATGAAGGACACAAAGCAATTAAACTAAAACACCAGAGCGCTTTTTATTTGATTTCAGGAATCTGCCAATAAACCTGAGCCATTGATTCTTCAGAACTTTCTGCAGTTATGACTTCATAGATTATGTATAAAAAACCTTATTGCATAACAGCAGATGCCAAAGAGCATCTCACTACAAGTCGCATAAAATGCAACGCTGTATTGTGGCTGTTCAGAGGGCTTTGAAAACATGCACTGAGCTGCTTCTGCGCTGTTGTTGTCCTTATTTAAACAACAGCTCCCCTGTATTCCCCCATCTAGCAATTAATGAAGACCCAGAGGATGAAGAGGAAGATGAAGACCAGGACTACAGCTTTCCTATATCTTCCATTCTAGAGTGGTAAAACCTCCATCACTATTGGAACAGCCATTGGGCACAAAATCAATGTCCGTACTGTAAATAAGTGTATGCTTATTTATTTTGGGGAGAAAAAAAAGTATACATATAGTTGAGTCTCGTAGACATTTATTTATACTGTGTCATGTTTTATAATTTATACATAAAATGTCTGGTTGACCGTACACCTTGTTTTTTGAAGAAATTTATTCGTTACGGGAAGAGCAGTGTTATTTATTGTGAGGTCTCTTGCTTGTAAAGTAAAGCTTTTCTTTTTTCTTGTGAACTATGAAAGTCCATTCCTTAGAGCCTACCCACATGATCTCATCTCTTCAATTCACTGATGTTAACTCTTTTCCTCTTTAACAAACTTGCATGTCGGTTTCTGTTATGTTTATTTATTGGATTTTCCTTTTGCCGGTTCTGTACATTAAAGATCCCTCGTGTTTTTGTTTACAAGGAATCTTGACTGACCAAAAGGCGTTGTAACTGACTTAAGTATACTTTCAAGGTGCAGTGAGGCGATCTTTAAGGAAACTTCTTACACTTCATTTTCTCTACTTCTGATCACATTGTGTACTGAAATTATCTCAGTGTATTGAGAGTTTATACTGTACTATACAAATTTTGAACCCAAAGAAATTGGATTGTGAAGTCTGATAACAGCTACAGGCCTAACTGTAATGAGAATAAAGGTTTTATTTTATTTTTGTTTTATTTTTTTGTAACATGCATAAGTGTTTTATCAGGTGTTTCCTTTAAGATGGTCTTGCAGTACCGCTTTCAAAGTTTTCTTTCCCAATCGGTGTGTTGCTAAAAGTTATATCAAAGCTTTATCAGTTCAAGTTTCTTGCTTTTCATAATACTTTTTTTCTGATGCAATTTTATATTTTCAAACATGGCGAGTTAAATATAAATTCATTTAAATATATAGTTTTGTACTTTTCTACCATGTAAATGTGCAATGTATATAAAAGTTATAATGTGTATTTGTAAATAAATGATGAGTGAAAAAAAAAAATAAAAAGCGGAATTTTCCCTAGAGGTAGTCCTCTGTCTTTCGTTCTGAATGGTTCTGGTCCTCTGGATTCTTTTGCACCATGCAACACTGTTTAAGGCCAAAGCTCTCAGCTCATACTGATATAAGAAACCCTATTTTCAGATAGGGGCAATGTCTCCAGTTCATTACCATTTAAGTTTAAGTCTAAGTACAGTGATAGAGGAGAAGAGATTTGTCATTTTTTTTCTCCTCTCAATGTTCTCAATAAAAAATGTCGTTTCACAGAAACATGGTTTGGGTTAGAACAAACACAAAATGGTTTGTGTTTGTCTAGTTTCAACTCCCCTGCCATGTTCAGGGACACCTCCCACTAGACCAGGTTGCTCAATGCCCCATCCAACCTGGTCTTGAATACTTCCCAATACAATGGATTGGGATACAATACAATGCCCTCCCAATACAAGGGATTGGGCATCCACAGCTTCCTCAGGCAACCCGTTCCTGTGCTTCACTACCCTTACAGTAAACAATTTCTTCTTAATACCTAGTCTGAATTTCCCCTCTTTCAGTATGTACCCATTCCTCCTTGCCCTGTCACTCCAGTTCCTGTCAAAGAGTCCCTCTCCAGCTTTCCTGTAGGCCCCTTCAGATACTGGAAGGTGTCTGTGAGGTTCCCACCCAACCTTCTCTTCTCCAGGCTGAACAGCCCCAACTTTCTCATCCTGTTTTCACAGCAGACGTGCTCCAGTCATCTTACCAACCTCATGACCCTCAACTGGACTTGCTCCAACAGTCCCACATCTTTCTTATGTTTGGGACCCCAGAGCTGGATGCAGCACTTCAGGTGGGGTTTCAGCAGAGAAGAGCAGAGTGGCAGAATCCCCTCCCTTGCCCTGCTGAACACTCTTCTTTGAATGCAGCCCAGGATTCCCTTGGCTTTCTGGGCTGTGAGTGTACATTGCTGCCCCATGTTGAGTTTTTCATCAACCATCACCCTACAAGCCCTTTCCCGCAAGGCTGCTCTCAATCACTCCTCTGCCTGCAGGTGTGTCTGGGATTGCCCCAATGCAGGTGTAGGACCTCACACTTTGCTTTGCTAAGCTCCATAAGGTTTGCATGGCCCCACCCCTCAAGCCTGTCCAGGTCTCTCTGGATGGCATCTCTTCCTTCCGCGCCCCACACTTTATTTTAGACATCTTTTACTTTCGTATTTCCAGGAGAATTTGAATATGCTTTTGAATTTTTGCTGTGCTTCAGATCCATTTAGATGACCAATAGAAAAAAGCGAAACAGAATCTACTTGCCCAAATTCAAGATGTATAACAAACAGCAAAGACGAAAAAGAAGAAATCCAACAAACAATCAAACACTATCACTTGGAAAATATTTTTCTTCCCAAAGGAAGTTTAATTCGGAGGTTCTTTTTGGTCAGCCTATGTTAAGACTGGACACTGTTTGAGACTGGCTACTAATACTAATACAATAGTGAATCGAGGAAAGGTAACCAGCATAAGCATAGCAGGAACCAAAATCCCATTCTGTGCTACCTGGTAATGCTGTTCTCACAAATAAGGCCTCACTTACAAAAATTTCTCTGTCATATAACAAAAAACTTTAAAATGTACTTATGCATCTTATTTGGTGATATTTTAAGTACTTTGCTGAACTGAGAACTGAGTGAAGTTGATTCATCCTTTTAGTTTAAATACAACATTTGAAGAATTTCCCGCTATAGTCTTCTGTATATTTTCTGCTATATATAAAATTTTATTTTGTTATGGATTGTTTAGCATTATCCAAATCTAACACAATTTATTCATCTCTGAATATAAAAAACCTACAAGCATGCATTTATAATATTATATTCACAGTAACAGCAAAAATATTTGCCCTTCTGTTACCTCATGTTACCTCCTGTTACCTCATTTAGACAAATAGCCTCTTTGGAAGGAAGTACATGGTGAGCAGAGCAAAGGGAGTAGGATTTTGGTCTCCTGAGGGAACAGAGCCCAGAATAAAAGAAAACAGGGGCCAGGAGAACAAAGGTATGGAAAAATAATTTATTGGAATTGTTCTCTCAAGGAACTAATATATACATGTCAATGACAGAGAAACAACCTGTTTAATAGATATAGGGACCATCAGAGAAGATTTTTCTTAAACTCCATTAGGTGCCAGCTACTTCATTTCCAACAAAACAACAACATTAAAATACTGGTTTTAATTGTAAATATATTTACATGTCTTACAGAGATACCGTAGCAGAGCAGGATTTCTAGGTTCTAGTTTTATGTCCTGCTGCTGGTTCACAAAAATAACTTTGAGAACAACAACACTGGACAAATTCAAAAAAGAAGCAACAATTCCAAAAAGATATATTTACACAAGTATATGTATGCTAAATGGCCACAAAAATCTACATCAGGTTTTTGGTGATAAAATTATTAAAGAGTTTTGAAACTGCATCTCTCATTGCTACTGCTATTTATATACAGCTGAAAATCTTGAAACCTACCTTGCATCAAAGCCTATTTGTGATGAACAGGTGTGTCATGTCCTGAGAGGCTTCATGAAGGAAGCATCTTCTGAGCATGCCTACCATAGACCAGCCTCGTCATGAATCACAACAGCCCCAGAGACTCCCGGAAACACGTCCAGAGACTGTGGAAGCACAACAGCCAACATTTTACATAGTATCATACTTGTAGATAAGGCACTTGTTCTTGAATTGGTAGATGCAGGTTCACTGCCAGTCTCTTTCTGAGGACATCTTTCCCACATCTCCCAAGAGTGCATCCAGCACTAACTCAAGGTGAAACTCAGGCTGGAGAACTGTCTGTCATGCCTACTGAAGCCATACTTCTGTATTGGACAGGAAGCAAGATTCATTGAGAGAGGATAATTTGCAACCCTAATAGGTGTTCCTTTTGAAGAGGAAGTCCTGGGTTATTGCCACAGGGGCTGCCTACACATTTTGCATTTGTAATTGAGTAACATGCATAAATAGTGCTTGAAGCAGGGGCCAGAATCCAGGTTGCTTCCCTTCCTCCTTCCCCCAGCAGGTAAGTGCCTCCATCCTTGAGCTATGAAATCATGTTTAACTCTCTGCTTAAATCGAGATTACAAATCTCAAATCTTTTTCTACATTGAGTCATAGTTACAACAGGAGTGAGGGACTACTTTTTTCTTCCTCTCTTCCATGCTTGTATATGGGGAACTTTTTGGGAAGTGGAAATGTGAATTTAATTCCTCAGTCTAAAGAAGGGGGCGGTTGTGTGTTTAAATGAAGAAACGAAGATGTCTGGATGTTTAAGTACAGAAAGGTATAAGAAGCTCTGAAACCATGTGGACAAGCTCCTAAAACCAGAAGAGAAATAAATTTTCAGAAACATCTTTCTCTTCAGTGTTTTGTACTGTCTGGCATACATATTCCTCTTGCCGTAAATCACATTTCTGAAACTCCTGGATCACCACGGAATGTACTTTTGTACTGAATCTGAGGTCTGTGAACTCCATTCACAAACGTGGGCAAAGTAACTCAGAGTGGAGTGCATGTGTTTAAAAACAGAACCCCGCATTCTGGCACTAAAGTACAATCACCTTAATTCTAAGAGAGTCAGTTTGAGGCATTTGAACAATAAGAATATTGCCTCAAAAGCCCTAGTTCCCAAATGTATTTGTCTGCGCAACACAGGCAAAAGAGTATACTCGATTTTGATCACACTTGAATACATTTCTGATAGCTGTGTTCTTATGACAGACTTAAGAACAGTATCACAGACCTCCTTTGCACCTTTACCTCTTTGCTTGCCTTCTCCCTGCAATACCCATCAAATAAAACTACATTCCAAGCCTCGCTACAAATTTCAAACAGCTGCTATTCCTCTCTTTTTCTTTTCCCTTCTTTTTCTTTATTTCCTTTTTTTTCTTCTTACATAAAAATGTTTCCTTCTTTCCCTCCAAATGCGAATCAGGTGAAATGAAATTTCAGTATGCCGTGCAGTTTTCTAGGCAGTGACATTTTACTACAGGATGAACCACCAGAACAAAAACATCTGTATCTCATCCCTTTGAAGAACCAGGATTCCATGCTTTCTGATGAAGCATAGCATTTGTATATAGACCAAGGCATTCACAAGGTATCAGATGGGAAATTCATAACTTCCTGAAGATAAAAAATTACATTTTTTGTTTGATAGTCCTGTAACTCCAAGGCCTGTCCAACCCTCTATGGCAGCATGAGTTTTGTAGGTAGTATATTAAAAATAATTAGCACAAGTTAACTCCTCAATTTTCTTTACTTTTTCTTTTTCCTGATGGATACATATACATATAATACATAATAGATCCCAGCGGCTGGATTTTGCTCATAATCATTTGGGATCATCTATATAATTTATATTCATTTGTTACTTTTGAACAGTCCGGCCAATGAAATTATCACACTGGAGAGAAATACAAGCAGTGTAAGCCACAGTGTTTGGCCCAGAGACTGATTTGGTGTTAAATACACAGGTTTGGCTCATTTTCCTGTAATTTACAACTACATTCTTTAGATCTCTTAATCTTTGAATGGACTTGGTCAACTTCACCATGGGATTGAAGAATACTAATGTGTCAGAAAACTGAGAAGGAAGTAGGACTTTGATAACAGTTAATCAGATGTCCCAGGTGCTACAGGATAACGAGTCTACCATGGTGCTGAAGTGTAGATATGAATGTGTAAAGGATCCTTAATTTCCACCAGTGCCACTCAGTAATAGCATCTGAACCTCCCACTGTTTCGGTGAGGTCTACAGATACTCAGAACTTGTCAAAATGAAACCACAGCATGCATATTCCAGACCCAAATTTTAGCCATCTGTTTTGAGAGATTTTTTAACTATTAAAAAAAAATTCAAAACTTTTAACTATTTAAAAATTAATTATCAATTAATTGGTAAGTTTTGTAGCATTTTAGAGGTCCACAGCAAAAGCAGTATTTTTAAAAAAATCATTCTTACCCAGTGTAGCATGGTTATACGCAAAAAAATTTGCATAAGAAGAACAGTTTTAATAAATTTTCCAAGATCCCATAGCAATTTGAAATGTTCTTACTCAGATAACAGTATTCCTATAATCTTCTGCTGAGCTTCACATAATGTACGTGTCATCTTAATTTCCAACGATCTTCATATTTTAAGAGGCACCTGGAACCACAAGGCTGATGCTGGTGGGTGGCCACTGAAGATACTAAAATGTACTTCTATATCATTTCTGAACTAGAAGTATTGCTAAACAAGGTCACAGGGCAAAACACACAGATAAGACAGACAGGTAATTATGCAAGTCATTGGACAATGGAGACTGAGGTTGCATTGATGACAAGTGAGCTCAGCAGAGTCTCAAGGGCTGGGACACCGGCCCAGTAAGGGGAGTCTGAGAGATGGAGCTGTTTCTGCGTGGAGAAAGGAAGGCTCTGGAAGCACCTCAGATCAGCTTTTTCCACCTACAAGCAGGTCATTGTGTGGACAGAGCCAGGCTTTCAGTAGCAGCACGTGTAGCAGACAAGGTGTTCATGAGCTGAAACAAGAGAAGTTCACACAGAGTTTAAGGGAAACCTTTTCCACATCAGTACAATCCAGCAGATCATCTCCTGACAACCCTTCCAAGATGAATTATCCTATGATAATAAGAAAAGGCATGCCCACCTACTTCCACGTCATACAGACTCCAAAATCAGAAAGGAATGTCCAGTTAAACAAAAATAATTCCTTCAATAAACCTTTAAGTAGCAACCATATCACCACAGATCTAAGATGCAATTGTCAGTAGGAATACGGGAAGCCATTTCCGTGACGTGAGGCTCGCGTTTCAGCGAGAGGACCGAAGGGGCGGCCGGTAGCCTCCTGAGGAAAGTCGCGCTTTCAAAGGAGGTCGGCCGAGTGGTAGCGGACCACCCCGAGTGCTTTACATTGACTCTCCGTGCTGGTAAGCCTCTGAGGGGAGCCTGCTGGAAAGCCCCTGTGCAAGGGGAGCCTGGATGGCCTGGTAGGCCTGGTACGGGGGTCGCTTTTTCTGTTCAGCTTAATCCTTTTGCCTCGGGTTGGGTGGAGTGCTGGGGGTGGGTTCCTGTCGAAGTGAAGGGGGTCACGCCTCACGCGAAGCCTCGGCAAGAAAAAAACCCGTCTCTAACAAGAGAAGATGCAGGTTTAGTACCCCCAGTTTGGGAGAAGTTTTTCTTTTAATATTAGCTCTCCTTCATAAACACGTGGGGAGTTCTTGCGCCCGAGGGATAAAGGGAATTAACCTGCGTTTTGTTTCATTTAGTTACTCTTAAGTAGTAGGCAAGAGGGCGCTGAACACGTGGCTGGCCGTGCTACAGTGCCTTCTTCTTCTTCTTCGTATCTTCCCGCGCCCGCCGAAATCCCTGGCCCCTCCCTAGCTCCACCCCGTCGGTGCGTCGTTCGGTGTTCTTACGTCGGTCCTTCTCCCCTCATCGATCGGTGTAACGGCGTCGGGCCCCCCACCACCATCGGCACTGTTGCGGCCGTGGGCAGGACCGGCAGCTGCACGGGGGCAGACCACCCATCTGCCGGCTCCCCATGCTGCCGAAGCCAGGAGCGCGGGCAGCGGCTATGCCGGGGAAAACCCCTTCCCGTGCTGGATCTGTGGGGCAGGACCGGCCCCGGGACCACGCAGGGCCGGCCTACCCTGGGGGTATTGGCGCGGAGCTGCAGCTCCTCGCGCTGCATGGTGCAGGAAAGGCGTAGCGGCCTCCCCCCATCTCCTCTGGCTCCCACCGGGACCAGAAGTGAAGCTAGTAACAACCAGAAAGATACCATCTTAGCAACCCCAGCAGAAGAACGCAAAGAAGCTACAAAGGCAACTGAAATGTGGGAACTCAAGCGGCACCGATCTCCAACGTCAACACCAACCAACTGCCTCATCATTTTGAATTTAACTATTCGTCATTATTTTACCATTTTTCTATTGTATAAAAATTAATTGTAAAAGTCCTTGGGAAAAGCCCTTCCCTCTTCAGTTTAGTAAGAAACAGGGAAATATAATGCTGTATTTCCCCACTCCTTTTCCTACTAAGTGTTTCCCCTTCCCATCTTGTTTTCCTTTCCCTGCCTCTGGTCCTGGCCCCTCCCTCGGGTTTTTCCCATTGGTTCTGGTACCCCAACTCCGCCCATGTGCCACCCCTGCACCCTGAAACCAGTAGTCCACGTGCTCTCCCCGCCCCCCCCCTCATCCCCAATAAAACCCCAAAACACCCTGCCATGGGGGCTGTCTGCCTCTGGGAACCTGCACGTCACCATGTGAATAAAGTCCTGTGGTCCCCATGCGGAGACCCTTCTCGCCTCCTTTATCGCTGCCGTGTTGTGGAGCCGGCAGCCAGCCGCAGCGAGGGCACGGGGCCGCCCGGGAGGGCTATGGGAAGCGGAACAGCCGCTCTCTCCCCGATGCAGCCCCGCAGCGCTCTCCGGGAAGGTTGCGGCTTGCCATGCCAACGCAGAAACTACAGACCGCAACAGGAATATAGAATGTTCCTCCTTTAGTACGTCTTTCCATTATATGATCTTTAAGTGATCCTAAAATTTCCCATAAATGCTATTTTCCCACTGAGTTCAGTGAAAGTTTTTGCTGTTCAAGGAAAGCAGCACTTATGCCTAGAATATTCACTCTGCACTGCATAGAATGTGTAGTAGATAAAATACAAGAAAATGCATAACATGTCCATGTTTTTAAGTGAAAACAAGTAAATAAAATGAAAGAGCGAAACAGTTAAAATGCAGTTTAAAATGACGCTATTGTTCAGATTTGCAATTTTTTTTCTTAGTAGTGACAGTAATTCTCAAAGAGACAATAGCTAGCACCAGCTAGATTGGTCAAGACAGCAAAGAAAGCCCAAAAAACCCAAGCCCAAGAAAAGAAACTTGGAAAAATAATAGATAATGCCCACTGGAGCAAGTAAAAAAAGCTGTTCAGGGATGTTTTCCATAATCCTTTCCCACCTACAGTGGTTTAGTCAGATCAATTCAAATCCTTGTTTCAAATGGTGACTCCGCCAAAACTGCTAAAAGCCTAAAACACTTGACATTAAAGATATAGGAATAATGAGAATTTTCGCGTTTGGACTTCAACCTTAAAGAAAGTCATTTTCATTCTTTTTATGAGAAAGCAAAAAGGAACTGAGCCTATACCTATATTTATACAGAGCCAGAGCTCCAAATTTACACAGCGCACAAACTCAAGAGTTTGGGTGCTTCTCAACCCAGCATGCTTGGAAGTTGTGACAATTAGTTTATAAATCTCCCCAGCATTCTCCACTTACAGGCTGTGATGGAACTTCAGCCATAATTCAAAGCCACTTGCCACTGCCAGCAACACAACAAGCAGCATCACCTGACCTGAGGGGGAAAATCCACCCACAGCCCACAGCAGAAGCCCAAACAAAATCTTCATTTCCTATCTGGAGAAAAGGCCAGAACCTGAAGTGTGTAGCCAGAGTCTGTGTAGAGCAAGGGTAGTCTTAACATACAGAGTTGAGTACATACAATGTGCTTCACAGACACACTGCAAGTTAACAAAGAGCTCTTCACCTCACGCTGCAAAAAATACATAGTGAGGCTTCAGAATGGTTGAGAGTTAATCTTACTGCTTCCACTCACTACCACCCCAGTTCTCCTCAGTAATGAACTAGTCAGGATCTAGATAACTCTTTTCTGAAAATAAATCAGTGAGTGATATTCCCTTTATTAGATTTGTTTTACTTTTTTTAGTGGGGTCTTTTTTGGGGGAGAGTGGTGGAGTTTGTTTCTTTTCTTTTCCAAATGAGACATAGCAAATGTGAAAATGAGAGAAATGAAGAAGTAACAGCAAAGCGTCACAGCAAGGTGAATGAAAAAAAGGAAAAAAAGATGATGGCAGAGTAAATCTATGAGGAAAAAGACCAGAAGAATACAAAGAAATCAAATCATGCTAAAAGTTGCACATGAAGAGCTATACACCAGAAGGCCATTTTTATCAGACCCTCAGATACATGAGCAATGCTATGAACACTGAAGTGCCATCTACTGGTATATTTTGTGCTAACCATGTTGTTTGGAGTCCATCATGGGACTCCACGTGGAATGGGAGATCCATGTTTTTCTCTGCCACTGACTTTTTGGTGACTGTGGGTAATGGCCCTGGTGTTATAATCTCTCTACTGCAAAAGTCATATATTGAGATTTCATAACCTGTGTGCTTCCACAACCTGTGCAAAACTCTTTGAAATCTAGTGGTAGAATGTTCTGCAAGAGAAGTAGAAACTTTTGCATGTCCACATCCAAACTCAGCACTTCTGGAGAAGACGCTAAAAAATGAAGTGTGAGACTCATAAGAAATGGAGAACAGAAGACAGATGAGGGAAAAGAAAAGAGAGAAGGTAAAGACGAGTAGGAGTTAAGGAGGAGGAGAATCAACAGAATACAGTGTAAGTGATTAATTGCTAAGGACAATACAATTTACGCTGCAGTTTTAGCAGATGTGTATGTGTTGCTCCAGCTGTGGGAACAGTAGACTCTCCAGATCTTGTTTCTGACACACAATGACTGTGAACTCTATTATGTGAAAATAATAAATCTAAGCAGCACCTCCAACATACGAATGAGCAAGAAAAAGGAGGTCATATTTTCAGAAGTGTTAGCACATATTTGTCAACACCAAGCTTAGCTAAATAGCACAAAGGAAGACTACAAGACAATGGTAACACACAAACAAAGCAGTATGTGAGCTCGCAAGTAGATACATGGTTTTGAAACCCCATGTTTAATAGGTAAGGCCCCTAGGGATGGCAGACAGCAGGGTCTTGGGCAGACTGGATGGGCTTGTTTTGCTGATGTATTTACTGACTGGTATGTTAATTTTTTCAATGTGTTATAGAGCAGTTCCCAAGTTAGGGTCATGACCCCACTTGGGGCCCACAAGCCTGGAAGTGAAAATGAAAGTGGGGTTGTGACCCTGGAAGTAGGGTTGCTAAGGGAAAACTTTGGGAAGCACTGATGTTGTGCTACTAGGTGAGACCCCTACATGGACGGTATGTTTAATCACCGCTGAGGGACAAAATTTTTACCAGTGCCCATATTTCCCAGACTTAACTCTCATTTCTGACTGATTTATTGCCATATTCAAGTAAATGTCTCGGGTATATGAAGAGAGATTTGAGAATTAAATGCAGAATTTTGAGTACTACATCTTGAAAAGATCAGGCCCATAATACAGTGTAGACATATCCACCTTTTCTTTAAAACATCCATTAGTAGCTTCATTCTATGGATTAGAGCACTTCTCTCACAATCCTTGGCCTGAAGAAATCATGCCCACTTCTGCCATTTTTCAGAAGTATGATCGCACCACCAGTACATCATAGTGGCATGGAGCAAAGTCCTTGGGTTTTGTCAAACTCTGCTGTGTTACCAGGAGACACGGGGGTTGTCCCTCACCACTTGTATGATCTTTGTGCAGGGAACAAGTATGTTGCCTAAGGGAAGAGTTACTGTGTTGAGAAACATCCTCAATAGAAAGGGATAACCACTCTGAAGTCTGACGTTCTTTAGAAGAAGAGGTACAGATACCTTCTTCAAGAACAGATCCTAAGCTTGAATCCAGCCCACACTGTGAAGGTTTGAAGGTTTAGTTGCCAGGACACATTCATCTAGTGCCATTTCAGGCACTACAGAATATCCTTGTTGGTCTCCAGCTACTGTACCCAAATGAGATGGTTTTTCCATCGCTCCTGTGTAATTTCTGACACCCCACAAGGGAGCTTTGATACCCCAATGAGTTTTAAATAGAACGAGATCCCTATGTGTGGACAAGTGAATTGAACCTTTAGGCTCTCAAGTCATGTAAGTACTTTTGAAGAGTCATGAAAAGTAGACATTAATAGTTGCATCTCCTTATTTCTCATGCTCTGTGCATATTTATTTCAATCTAAAATTATACTGTGCCATGACTTCAGCTTTCACGGTAGAGCTGGAGAATATTTCTGACTTTCACCTAGAGAAATATTTTGTAGTTAGTAACAGAACAATTGTGATATGCAGCATGCCGTTTCAGTAAGTGAAGGGGCATTAACAGCTGATTTTTGGCAGCAACATGTCTCTGTTTCTCATTTATTAGCAACTTGTATTGATTTATACCAGGATTAATTATTGATACAAATATTTCATCCATATTTTTTATGTCACAAGCAGGGAAAAAGGCATGGCTGTGAATAATCCATAGAATGGTTTATGAAGCACAAATTCCTCAGAGAGTATCAGATATCCACCTGGTGTCCCTGAGTGCTGGATTTCACATTTAAATCTCTGAATTAACAGATGTGTACAGTCACACACAGGCAGAAAGCCCCTTCTTGATACTACATCTGATGAGGCTCAGGGACACTGTTTATTTTAACAAAATGATGGGGTATCTTGTGCTCATAAAATTTATTCCAAATCTACACATCTTGGAATGTTAATAACCAGTATCTGCACAAAGTTCAACTCCCAAGTTTTAGTTCACAAAGCACATCTTAAAAATACAAGTATACTTACTGAAATAAGTTTCCAAAGAGAAAACAGCTACAATTTTGAGCAGAAGTCTCCAAACCTGAAAAGCATGCTCTTGTAATGTATGCAACCCTATTAAAAATTACATTTTTTAATTTTTGCCTGAACATTTTGGTAATTGAGATCCAAACATTTCAAATTAACTGAGGCAAGTAAAATTTATAGAAGCCATTATAATAAAAACTAAAAATGGTAGCTCTCAAAAAGAAGGAACTTGATTTAAAGCTTACCATATTCTAAAATACTGCACATTACAGACCCTTCCATTTCCTCTGTTAGAAGCAAGGATTGGAAAACCATTTTCAAACTTTTTCTCCACAAATATGAATACCAGAAATATAGGCTTCTATGAAGCAATCATACTATGCAAGAACTCAGGGATTTTAAGACAAAACAAAAACAAACATTGAAAAACATTATGAAGTCATTAAGAGTCAGCAAGGCTGTTGCCAAGCAGAGAGGACTTTATTTATTCAGGACTGTTCTGTTCTATGAAACTGAAGTCTTATATGCATTTAAGAACATCTCTTTAATTAGTCCCACATAGGGCAAATCATTCTCCTCATCTAGAAATGGTAATTCTAGCTTAAACTGGTTTTAAAGGTATATCCTATTTTTGGCAGTGAAGCAAGAGTCATATCTTCAGCAAGAATGCCAGCATACCTACATCTTTGGAAGGGTAGTGTGAAGTACAGTTATCATGACAAAAAAAATAAAAATGCATTGCTAGCAATCATAATAATGTCAGTAAAATATATTAAGTATAGACCAGACTGGAATACACCACTTTCTGAAGTACCACAGAAACCAAATTGTTATTTAGAATTTGATTTTTCACAGAGGCAGGTAGCCACAGTGCTTATAAAGTTTTAATAGCTGTATTTCACTGCAGTAGCAAATCACATAAGAACATATCAGATAATCTTTTATTATAGTCTTGTAAAATATTCAACAGCATGTATCAAGCCCAGAACCTATGTTCTCACTCTTTGTTCTGATGATGCTAATAATGGAAAAAAAAAATCCAAACAACATAATATTTTGACATATGAGATCCCTAGAAGAAGAGTTGAATATGTCTGTCACTGTGAAATCTTCATCTTCTCTAATGAAAAGCAATATATTTAAAGTCGGTTTTTCAACAACGCATGGAAAAATGCTTGCACAAACTATCTGGATATTGAAAACAAATGAATGTAATTGCTCGCACATACAATCACTTGATGTGCTGCCTTGTCTCAGGCAGATTGTGCACTGAATCTTCAAAGTTTCCATGGGTTTCACAAAACCTGCAAATCACAGATGATATCTTTGTTTAAAGCCTCCAATGGGGGAACAAGTGGCTCACCAAAGTAGAGGGCGTGTAACAGCTGTTGCTCATGAGGAAGGTCTGACAGACCCACCATTACATTCATTTTTTCCTCTCCCCAGGTTACAAAGCAGCACTGCTGCCAATAAGTAGATCTAGGCTGAGGAGGGAGGTGGTTTTTGCCCTTCCCCCCCTTCTCTGAAGGCATGTATCCCTAAGCCACTGAGTTCAGTACAGAGAGCTGGGCCTTAAGAGCCAGAAAGGGACCCTGGATAGTATGTCAAGGCAGGCAGGGATGCAACAAAATCTGGTAATACTGTATTGATAAGCTCAGCAGCGTCACAGCATGGGTGCGCGAGTGTAGCGGGAATTTGTTATCAAGGTTCCTGGCATAGTTTTGGCTGAGGCGAACTACCACTCTTCCACAATTCAGAATTGTATTTCCAGGATCTGCAGAGGCCGAGGATCATCCCCAACATGCATACAACTAATACAGTCAAGAGAAAAAGCCATACGGACACATGCTTGGGCTTCAGATAATTGTCCATTTTGTTCATTCGCACAGACACAACCTTCAGGTCAGGTTTACACACCGTCCATGTAAAACGCCTTGTATTTATGGTTCTAGAAATTACTTGTATAACTTCCAAGTGATGGAATGGCATAAGACAAAGCCACAAATGAGCTGTGCATGATACTCATCTTAATTTTCCAGCGAAGGCAAGCGTGTATCAACCTGACTGTGTTCCTTACTCCTTTAAATGTACCACAGAGATTTTTCTTGAAGGATCAGGAAAGAGAGACGGCAGTTAAGTGAATATACTTAATTAATGTCTTAATATGCAAACAGTATATGAGCAAAACACTAATAAACAGGAAATGTGCTTGTTATTAAAATACTCAGGAAAAAAATTGACTGATTTCAGTAACTTCAGTGAACTTCACAATCTGTGTTTCTGAATAGGAGAAATGCCAGATTTGGAATAAGCAGTTGCCTTATGGAATCTTGGCGTTTTCTCCTGTTCAGAAATGCAAACTCTGAAGTTCAACCGAGCTATGCAAATCAACTTGTCTTATGCTCCTCTTATTAGGCAATTCTGTCTTGCTACTCTGAGTAATGAACTACATAATACAGTCTCAATGGTACATGGAATCAACATGTTACTTCAAGAGCAAAGACACTTTCAGTAAAAAATTCCTTAGAATAATTTCTTTCATCCTTAAATTAAAGAGCTGCTGTCTACACAAACATAGCTCGGCAGACTGAAGCAAGGAATGAGAAGGAATTAAGTGCTATTGGACACACCTCATGGGTTCTTGATATTACTAGGAATATTCCAGGTGCATAGCTCAGTCTGAGATGCTATCTACACTATGGGATATGGGCAGATAATTCACATTTCCTTTCTTGTATGTCACTGATCTGTCTGCATGAGAACAAGTTATCTAACCTACTGAACAAAAAGAAATCATGAAGCTCCATCTTAGAAAAGAACACGGAAATTTTTGCAAGGTTAAAGCAAATATCAAAATACTTTAGTAAAAGAAAGAAAAATTTAAAAAAGAAGAATTCTTGAGAAAGCATATTAAAATACCCAGATGGGCTACTAGTCCTAGGAAGCAAATAACACGAGTTAAATCACAGACACTTACATGCCTTTTTTTTTTTTAATTCCAGAAAACTGATTTTCCAGCAGGGAATTAATAAAAAGCTACCTGCTTGGAACATCGTTGTGGAGAAAAAATGCTTTAGTTTTCCAGAGGTAACTAAGCAGAGTCAAGGCATTGCCTTGATACTTCAGAGCAGTAGGATAATTGCGTTGCCTCCATTAGGATTTTGCAGGCTTAGTTAGGAGGAACTAGTTGATTCACTGAGGTGAAAGAACCCAAAAAAAATAGAAATTAGTGAAATAACATCTTCTGAGCCTTCACTTCAACGCCAGCTGGAGAAATGTGCACCTGATTTGAGCATCCAGGTCAGCCCAGGAGCTCTGTGCAGTATTAGTCCTCCACTTGTGAGAGTTGTAGTCCTTTCAGTGTAGTTTGAGTCCTGTAGTGCATGCAAAGTCTGGTGTTCTTCCAAAAATCCATTCTCTTGCAATAAGATAAGCTCTCTAATTTTTCTATTGGAAGAACATTCTGCCTTGGGTAGAACTGTTTGAGAGTCTCAGATAGCCACCAGCACTTTCATGATTTCAGCTTAAGATTTCCACTGCAAAGGAAGTGGGCAATCAGCCTTGGTGAAAGTGAAATCCCAACTGCAGCAACGTAAAGGTAACCACTGAGAAAGACACAAGAAAACTACAAAATAGTGACTTGTGAAATAGTTGCATTTCTGAGGCTAATTTTAGTAGGGCAATTTGCTAAGATTCATTAATTAATCCAGCAGACCTAATTGCAACTAAAGACATCTGTCAAAAAATTATCTTGTAATCATCTTAAAATTAAGTTTTGATCTAACTTACTTGGTCCATGCATGGAAGAAGAGAAGACTGTTCTGTTTTCCTGTTGACACAACGATTTGTGGGCCAATTGCCTTTTTTTACATCATCTCTCCTTCCATCAAGATATCTAGACTATTTGTATACCCTTTAAAAGATACTGTCAAGAAGTGTTCTATTATGGAAATTACATAGAAATTGTGTCCTTTAAATAAAATAAAATGTCACACGTATTTTAAAAAATGCATAAAAATTCCGACTAAATGGATGGAAGTTCTGAAAGATTACTATAACCATCCTACTAGTTAACAGGGACCCTTTACTGGTTATTGTTCGCAGTCAAAATCCATAATTCTGTAGGGTTTTAGCCGCTGTATAAGTTTGCAAGAGGCCTTCAAGTTCTTCTTGGACAGGTTACATGGTAATTGTATTCTAACTCTGGAAACCTATCATCAGGAACTGGTGAAAGGGACATCAAGTACCTAGGATGCTACAAAGAAATACAATTTTCTTCCAAATATTTATGTGGGATGATATGGAAATATAAAGGATCTTTGTGATTCCTTTCTACTGACTCTGCTCCACCTACTTTTACTATAAAAAGGAGGCTGACCCATGCCGGAAAAAAGCACGACTTGGTGACTTGTCAAAAAGGGAATGAGTAAAACAAACCCAAAAAATTGGATTAGGCTAAAATCAACTTCCAATAAAAACATTCCCTAGGTAGTCTGAGTTTGAAGCTTATTTTTACTTGAAAGTATTTAAACTTTCAGTGAAACTCACTGTTTCAGACATCCCAATGTTGTATTTTTCCATTAATAAGCAAATTTTAGTTTCTGACTTACAGATTTCAGGTGGTTGACACAGCAAAGAGAAGAAGTGAATGACATTCTGGAAAATCTCCACCTTGTAATTCTTGGTCTTAAAGACCTGGGAGCGTAAGCTTCAGGTTCCATGAGGCTGCCCTATAGATAAATTATTACCTATAACAACAACATCTTATCAGACATAACATTGCATGTATCTAAAAATTAACAACATATTTTCATACAAAGGAAATGAAACAGAGATAATCCACCTGGGCATCAGCAAAAATCATGCCAGAACACCATAAAGGAAACTCTTAGTTATGCTAGAAGAAGGTGGGGATTACTGGAAAGATGATAAGGCAATTAAAAAAAAAAAAAAAAAAGAGGAAAAATGAGATAATCACAAGTAGTCCCAAGAAATGAAGTATCCCACCTGAGTGCTTCTTAAACATCTTGTTTAATGTATTTGCCAACTTTACCTTGAAACAAAATCCAAGTATACAAATGTTGAGAGCAAACATTAGGGCACATGCCAGTAGTACAGATAAAGATACAGATACAACCCAGAAAGCACTAAATGGCTGTGATTAACTGGCTAGTGACAACAGACAAAAGAATGAGACTTCAGACTGAGGAACAACTAAAAATGATACAAGACATTAGGGTGATATGAGCAAACTTCAAGTCAAACACAATCCCAGGACAGGATACGAAGAGCAATGGAGGTCTTGAACAGACTTCCATAAGGAGCAATGGGGCAAAATTAGTCCAGATCATCTTAAGATGGAACTTTATCAAAAAAGGTTACGTGATATAGCTGTCTAAAATAGGAGGAGATTGGGTGTGCCACAAGACCCTTTTTAATCCTATATATTCTTGGTTAAAAAACCAAACCGCCTTGCCACTATTTCTAGAAATGTAATTTATAGGGATGATAACCTGCGTTCAGCAAATTTCTATTAAAATTAATTTTCTTGTTCCACTTTTTCCTGTTGAGAAACTATCAGTGCAAGACCTTTAAAGCACTCAAGGAAAGAATTTGAATACAGAAATCCAAGTAGTTGATAGAAAGTTTTTAACCTGATGAGACAACAGTCAAAACAGAATAAATATGTGAAAGAAACCATTGTCTTTGCCTTTGCAGGGAGACTTTAAAGACTGAAGGGTGTGGTGATGAAGAAGGTTGTAAGGATAATTATTCAATGCAAAATTCAAAATATTTTAAATAAGCATTCCTGAAATTCCTCCCCATTTTGTAGTAAATCAGTAACAATTAATTAAACAATTAAACAAAGTTTAGTACCAGTGTAGAAAGTTCTGGGGGTTTACCAGACAAATAATTTTCCTGCTGGCAAATCAAATATTGCTCATTATAAAACTCCAGAAATTGTGAATGTGGCGTATGGACTTCATAACTTGGAATTTTTTCAAGAAATATCCCTAAAAATTGAAATACTGAAATATGTTAAAACAAGTTTCAACATTATTGTCTGTGTTCTCAAAGACAGAAAACTAAGAAAAGGGAAAATTCGTTCTCTATTTTCACTGTACTTTAGGAATCTAGTTGTCTTCTGAGGTGCAAATTGCAACTTTGTCAATAAAGGGGATATTTCAAGACACTGTAAAAGTTTGCATTTGTTTTTTTTCCCAAAATGTAAATTATGGCAAGTTTTATTTAAATCTTCTTCTGAAAGTTGTACTTTTTTTTTTTCAGTTGTTTCCTTGGTATTTGAAGGGGTTTTAGGTCATTGGAATTAGAGGCCTCAATTCAGCGAAGTATATAAGCACATTCCAAATTTCTTTACAGCCATGAATATCTCAGTTGAATGCATTAAGGACTCTATATAATATCAATGTCAAAAATAGGCCTGGGTTTTAAACATATATGAGACAATATTATAAAGTATTTTACATTAATATCTGTTTAAAATGTATTTTGTTTTGAATATGGTAATATAAAAAGGTAATATAAATTAGGAGTACATTGAATAACTAAATACGAGGCCAAAGAACACACTTGAAATTGTCTGATCCTGTCAGATTCTACTTAAACAGTTGTTATATACAATAACAAAAATATCCTTTGTGAATAGATATAAAGTCTTTTGCCATTTCTAAGATTCATCTGAATTAGAGATATAAGACATAAGATGAAATTTAAGCTTCCAGAAAATGTTTCTAATGTCTTAATTTTTTTTCTGGGAGTCTTTGTTCTCATTCAGAATGCCAGTGATCCTCTCTAGACCACAGAGATTCAATGGAAAACCTTTATTATTATGTCCATTTTCTTCATAAATGTACTCTTTTATTTCATCTTGTGCTCTCTTTTCAGAACAACTACCCTCTTCTTCAAAAAGGAAAACCCTAATAGCACTTTCCTCCAGTGAATTCCAGTAAAAGGAGGCAAGCAATAATAGTATGGATTAACAGGCATTAAAATGAAACCATATGGAAACATGGGCAGAGGATTTGAGCAGGAAAAGTACTGTTTAAAAATTAATCTTTATGTCTTAAAAGGGATTGTTAGGAACATCGCAAAAGTTCTGAAAACTCTTAATTCAATCCTGCTACAAAGCCAATGTTCTGAAAAAGTAAAACAACATTTATGTTGTTAGATTGGCTTCTCTTAGAATGACAGCCTGGGAAATACACTTTGTGACCTAAATCTGAACAAACAAAAGACCCTGAAGAACACTTATTTTATATGTCATTTTAGTCACAATTTCTGTGATCACTGACATGTACATATGAACAGGAATTTATTACCCTCTTGTAATATTACTACCCTTTACCTTTTTTATGAGGAAAATAGAAAAAGAGAGTCTCCACTGTCTGACATGGCAAATAAAGTACAAAGAAAGAAGCGTGAGAGCTGCAGTAGTATTTAGCCTGTTGTTTATGAGACAGGGGGAAAATATAACTTATATTAAAATTTTAAAATATTTAAAATTACAGTTTTCTGCCTGCTTTTGCACTGCATTTTATTGATATATATATATATATATATATAAAAAAAATGGAAAATATATGAGAAAAGTTGTCTGAAAGAAGGGGAGTTTTAATGATGCTTTCCAAACCGACATGAAGAATACACAGACACAACAGGCATTACAAGTCTTTTTGATGAAATCTCTCTCATTTAAATTTGTTTCTGCATTCCTCATGGAATGACAATATCTCTCTAAAATGATTCTTTTAAAAAAAACTACCAAAAGAAAGGTAATTGTTAGTGTAAGGCTTAGAGGCCAGAAAAAAACATGGAAAGAAAGGTAAGGAAAGTGATAATAAATAAATTTATAAAATTAGAAAAGGACAAACATGAGGTAATTTCACAAGACAGTTAATCTACCAAATGCTTAACTGTTTCATTGAAGAGCAGGAAAAGAAAAGGTAATGATCATACATCTATTTGTATGAAAGAGTCTTGCTTTCACAACAAATGGATGAGTTAGGTCCTCTCCAATTAAATCTTGACGTGTTAATATCTGAGTCAAAAGGCACAGATATGACTGACTTTGTTATCTATATTAGTTAAAACTAAACTCACCAGGAACACTGAACTGAGTGGAAAAGACCTATTTGTGTCTATTAGTTTCTATTTCAGATGAAATATTAATTTATTTCAGTGGTTTGTCCTCGTGTTGCAATACAACTGCTTTTGGTGAAAACTAAATCTGATAAAAAACTAAACCAGCAACAATTTAGTCAAGAAAATGCAAAAGTGACCCCAAGTTAAAAAAGGACTGAATAAACTATTTTCTATTATATGCTTGGGGGATTGTTTTAATTTAATTTTTTTTTAATTGCAAAGTAGCAGTTCATTTTCATTTGACAGAAAATTAATGTCACTTTTGCTTTGCCACTTTCCTGTTGGATGTAAGTCATCTGTTTCTCAGTACAGCAGTGTCCTGCAGCTGAGTGGCTGATAGTGGCAAGCGTATTAATATGCTAACCCTTTTAGTGGCAAAGGGCAGAACCATCCCACTCTCTCCAGATGTTTAGACAGGCCTACAACTTACTTCACTTCAAGATCCTGATGTTTGACTTGGTCTATACTCTTCAAAATTAAGAACTTAACTATATTTTTAAGTAGAAATCTTGCAGTATTTACAGTCCTAATCTTATTAAATTAGGTGGTACAAATTAGTGATATTACTAATTTACAGCACAGTTTAGAATTGTCAAGACAAAATGTGGTATGTAATAGAAATTGATGACTACCAAAATGATAACCTCGTAATCAACTGTGTAAGTGACAAAACATAGCTCACATCTTTAGAATAAAACCATGATGAGAAATACATTCAAGCAGACAATCTTTTTCAGAAATTCATTTTTTGTGATTAGTTTTATAGAGGCTATAGTATGTTACAAAGCAGAAAAATATTGTGCATCACTGGTGTCACAGTGATTTAACAAGTGAAAAAAGGCTTATACAAAGGCACTTAGACAAGAAGAGAAAAGAGAATCACTGTGAATAAACAATCAGGTGCCTTAATTCATAAAAGTAACAGCACGTTTTTGTCAAGTCATGGTGGGCAAAGTAAAGCTGCCATCACCAGGCACCTGTATTAAAAAAAAAAAAATTCCTACTGAACATAACCTGACTGGGGGTTATTTTAAGGTAGGCATAGTGTTCCTTCACCAGTGTATCGAGTAAAATCACACATTCTTCAACAAATTCTCTTATAAATCACTCAGATTCTTCTTTTCTGGACATTTTCTATATATTCTATTTAGAAAATATTTTAAGTATGCTAATATATATTTCCACAAATTACTTCTATGGAAACAGAATCATTAATCCTTAAGAATGCCAACAGCTGCTTTACAGAAATCATATTGTTTTTCTGGCATCACAATCCTTTTTGCAGAAACTAATTGTGTCACCAAAACATTGCTGGTGCAGTTAACACACTGCTGGTCACAATCAAAATTTAAAGTACTATATTGCATGCTGCATTACAGTAGAAGATTTTTATGTCTTTCACCCAAATACAGAAGGTGAAGAAATACAGGTGTGGTCTCTTCCAGCATGCCAGCTCATAAGGGAGACAGAGAAAAACTTGTACTTCCTTATCCAAAGTACTCAGAACCAAAGCAAGTGTAACCCGAATGGGTTGTTGCCTTCCTTTTTGTAATCTCTTGATTTCAGATTCCAGCCACTATATCGATCTTTCATTTCTATATGGACAGTTACAGATATTGCAGACTTTTTGGCAGCTTTTGTGAATTTTAAGACTCTGGAGCTCTAAACTTAAGACAAAACTTAATTTTTATTTTACAACAAAGATCCAAAATCATGTACATGGTTCCACAGGATAATTTGATCATGAAAAGTGACTAAACCAAAAAGGCCCAAATGTCTGGAGGCAACATATGTTTTTATTTTTATTTAGCAAACTCATTACATTTGAAGCCCCCTTCCCATTTCTGAACAGACTGATTTGCAATGCTAGGTATGTGACAAATGAATCAATCCTCATACAAAGTATAGCACAGCCAGTCTTTTGACCTGGGGATTTCCACGGCAGGGGAATCCCAAAACTCCACAGCACTGAATATACGCTGCCCTTTCCCAGATCTTGTTAGACAAGGGAGCTGGCTGGGGTGTGGTGGTGGCATGAATGCTTGAATGCTAGCATGATCCGAGCAACACATGAACTCCTGCGAGCAGCACAAAGAGAGCTGGAAGTAGCACTTTCTTGCATCTGGTCAACAAGACAGGTGCACAATTGCAAATCACACACAGATTGCTGCAGCCAGGAGAAAATAAAAAAGCACTTCTTAAAATGTCTTGCAAATTTTATAGCACAGAAGTTTGATTCCCAGTCTTATCTGTGATTCTGAACTGCAGAAGTCATGGGTCAAATCCTTGCTTCAGTTTGTACACTGTGGAAACAAGCACCTGGCCTTGAGAAGCTTCATTATAAAAAGTGAGGTGGGGCTCATTGAAGACTTAGGACAACAGTTTAAAATATTCCACACAATACCTAACCAACTTGTGGGTTTTACTGCCAGAGAATACTACCAAGTTAATTCAAACTCCATATTTAAAAGAACTTCTATGAGTAGGAAAAGCTTTAAGGATAATGGATATTACTTAAGATGGGAACTGCAGTGTGGAAGATTGAATGTCATCCTTGCCTCCAGTGTCCTCAGAAACATCTTGCAGTGGTAACTACTGAGGCCTACTTTCATGCTAACATTAGAGGACTTTAGTCTGATCTAGCATTGCACTGTTAATGTATTTCTGGTTTATATTTCAGTTCTCATAAGGCTAAAGGAAATTTTTTTCAAATGTATTTTACTGGACACAGTTGCTCCATTAAGATATATTTATACTATATATTTTCAATAATTTCCCCTAATCTCTCAAAAACATTCAAAAACCTCTTCCTTCAAAGAAGCTGGAGTTACTCAGTCTCTATCTATAGTTGATGCCATTCAATAAATAGGCAAGTTGAAGTGAGACACTATTTGCAGTGATGAAATTTCTCAGAGAGCAGTGGTACTCTGAACACTACTCTTGTGAAAAACTGAGTATAAAATAAATTTGTGTATTCAAATGAAGATCAGATAACTGGAGAAGAGCCTTAAATTGCATAGAGTAAATGAAAGGAAAATAAAGTCACAAATTAGACAAAAAATGTTGGTTTAAATACAATTCTATACCTTTAAATAAATTAATAATTAACCAGATAATCTTTCTCATAATTTATTTTCCTAAATTCTCAAATGCATGTATTTATTTAGCTTACTTATGATTCCCATTTTCATAAAGTTCTTTACATATGAATATAAATCTTATAGATATACGGGATATACAGAATATAAAATATATAAAAATAGATATAACACTAGATATAGATCTATTGTGTATGTTTATAGAATATATATCTCATAGATATAAATAAATCACTACTTTTCACCAATATATCAAGAAACATTTCCTAATTTTGCATGAAAGGGAAATAGAGTTCAGAAAAATTGTACTTCTCCTGTACTACATATTACTATATAATGTAATGTTTCCAGCACTATTACAGAATGGTGATTTTAAATTCTTTTGTTCCATATTAACCCATTTAGGTGGGATTTTTTTAATACTAAATACCATTTAGTATTTCAGAATGCTTCTAAAATCTCATCATCTGAACTCAGGGTTCAAAAACTATGCAAAATGTCTGGTACGGGCTTATAATTGTTGGCAACAGAGAAATATTTTATTTTTTGCAGCATGAACTGTAAGGAGAAGGACCAGCTGAAGTCATACTCTTTCAAGACTGGAGGGAAACATTTCCTGAAGATTTAATTTTTCAGGAACCTTACAAAAAGCTAAGAAGGAAGAATGGCTATCATTATCAATGAAGGAGTGTCTGATCTGGACAGCTAAAAGGACTAGAATCTCTAACAATTGCTTTACTTTTATTATTCTAAGACTCTTCCACTAACAAATACTCAGACATACCTAGGATCTTTCAAAAATCATATGAGAAAGCAGATGGCTATAAAAATTCAAAGACTGAAATCTGTTTTACCTCCAGTTAAAAAAAAAAGAAAGAAAGAAAGAAGACATAGAAATTACCCTACAGATGTTAATAATTGTCTGGGGTGGGAGTCGGGGAATGGGAAGGCTGGCTTCTAAGTAAACAATGCAAAAAAAGACAAAGAGGTCCCTGCTGATGTACAACAATAAAAGCAGTTTTCTCAGCAGTGTCAGCTTAGCAAGCCTGAGGGTCTGTATTTTAAACCCCAGTGGCCTGACGTCACTCACCCTGATGGTGTGTGTGAAGGAAGCTATCTCTCTGCAATGACCGACCTGAAAAGTGTTTTCAAAGCCCAGTGGGCTAATGTCACTCACACCGACGGTGGATGGTGGGATCTCTCAGGGTGGCAGCCTGGGGGAAGTGAGCTGCAACACCAGCAGCCGACCATCACTCACTCTGATGGCAGGGGGTCAGCTGGGATTCTTTGGTGGCCTCCCGGGCAATAGTTAAAAAGAAGATTTTGGTTCACATGTCAATGTCTAACTTGAAAGCAGCGAGTATAAAAAGTGAATTTCTTTTTCTTTTTTTTTTTTCTTTTTTTTTAAATTGTGTTTCACTAGTGGCAGCAGTGCAGCCAGGAAGGGGAGTTTCTCTGCAAGGACGTTTGATTGCATGTGAAGCTTACAATGGGGCTGGCTCTGCCTGGTTTTAATTTTTTTCTCCTGTATGAGTTGAGATATTTTATTCCCCATACCAAAAGGGGAGGAAAAATTAAATCCAGACAGCTCCAACTGCACTTTACATTTCATATGCAATCAAACAGACTTTGAGAATACTGTCAGCTTTTTCACCAACCTGCCTGCCATATCGAGAATGTAAATAAATACTAAAATCCCAAAACATCATGTTCTTATGCTAACTCATCTTGTAATGCAGAAACTGACATTTGGGACAAATTCTCCCATTAAATTTACCCTGACACCTAAATCATTGTAAGGTTTGCAAAGGACTACATAGGAATAGTCTCTGTCCCACTGCAAATACTAAAAAAACCCTACAAGCATAAGTGCAGCTGATATTTCATCAGCAAAGTAAATTATTTTGGACAGAATGAAGCCAACAGAGTCACTACTTACAGAGCAAGCTCTTTACAAAGATAAAAATTTCAAAATAAAATTCTCTAAAACTTTGTATTTTAAGAACTAAATCCTAGTCCTATGAAAGTGAATGAATATTATTTAGTCTGTGTTAAGCTGTCATGCTTAGTTGTCTGAAGGGACAGAATTGGAGAGATATCCAACACTGAAATCATAGCTTCTGTATGTAAAATTGGTGCAACTAACAAATAAAATGAAACTGGGAATACATGCAGCTCTAGACAATATAATCATCCTTCTTGTATTTTCTATCCCTTTTCTACCAGTTTTTTGCCCCATTAGACTGTTGAGATTGAGACTGATGCTATTGTTTCCTACAGAGTTACTCTCTGCCACCCAGAAGAAAACAAACTAATTCAAAGCAACAATACATTAAGGAATAGCTCAAGAGTTCTGCTTGTCACTGCTAACTGTAGTTTACTCGAGACTCTGGAATTATTTCTACCAGAACTGGGTTTGCTTGGGCATGGAGTAAGGCTGTGCAACCTCAGTCTAGCAGGAAAAAAGCAAAAGGTTAAATTTTGCTCCCCAGTTCTCACAATGTGTGCAGCTCACATATGTGAAGAGAAAATATGACTCTAACTCTGCACAGTTAAGCTAATAAGCTTTCTCATAGAGTGAGACAATAGGAACTGTGAGCATACTGTACAGCACAATAAGTGCTGGCACATGAACTGTTTCAGTCTTGAGGGACAGTGTTTCACAGTATATCTGTGACAGAAGATCAGCTTGCAGCCAGAATTATGAATGAAAAGTTTAAGCCTTCATGAAAGTATTGACTTCGAATGATAGTTATGCAGTCACCTCAAAAATTGATGCATTGAACTATTTTGAGGAATATGGCATTTCACACTCCATTTTCTAAGACTGCTATGCACAAAAATTCATTACTTTAACCTAAGACATGATGATTAAAAAAGGTGTTGTATTACATGTGCGAATACATTTACACAAATTTAAGCCAATCAGATAAAATAGTATACATTCAACCTACGTAGGCGTATCTTACAGGTCTACTTATAAACCTGGGGAAGTAGTGGGAGACAGAAAAATTCATGTCTCTCCCTTTCTCAGGCACCAGACTGCAAGGGACTGTTGGTGCATATTAATTTCACGGTAAACTGTGTGCTTGGAATTGCCACAAATGCTGTCTCTGGAGAGCTATGGTTATTTGTCTTGAAATAGTCTCTCATCATTTTGTGACTACTATACAAAAATACTTCATCAACAAATGCTATGGTTACATTTAAATTAGTAAATAAACAGTCTAAGAATCCTTTTGCAGCCGTGATGCGGCTCAGCTTACATGGCACGGCTCACATCCGTGGAGCTAAACTCTTTCTCCTCTTCTCCCCTACTCAAAAAAAACAACCCAAAACCCAGAATAGCCTCATCCACACGGCTTATTAAGAACAGTCCCAGGCCCATGCTCATTCCCAGACTGTGCTCAGACATTGTTTGGGATGGTGCTAATTGGTCAGGGTCAAAACGGTTCCAGGGGCTGTGCAAGCAATTAGCAGCACGTTCACTTGCGCACATGCTCAAGCCCATCAGTCGTGATCTAACACAGGACCATCCTGTCCCTGCAGCTGCCAAAGGCAGCTCCTGGATTTGGCACCCTCCTTTGACAGATTCAGTTAATAAGGTGGCAGCTTCAAATTCCAGGTGCCATGTGCTCTGTCCTTCCCGCACCCAAAGGAGAGGCAGCAGGGAGGCCAGGAGTTTGAAGAACTAGGTCACATGAAGAACAGGAGCCTTCATGTGCTGCCCAAACCACTGGCTTCCTCTCTGGCAGGGAAAGAAGACATAGATACAAAGCTGGATCTACCCAAAAGATCTCCAGATGGGCTATGATAATCTGTCAGCTGATAGACAATTTACCTCAGTTCACAATGAAGCCCTCAAGGGCAACCGGCTTCACCAAACCACTGGTGCCTTTGCACAGCTATAAAATCTTCCCCTGCTCACATAAATGACAGAACATTCCTCCTAGCTGATGCACCACAAAAGAGAAAAGTTTGGATGAGAGGAAGTAAATCTGAGTTGGTGTGAATGCTGTCATCACTCATGTGCTGGATGAAGATTCTGGAAAAGAGAAAAACTAATGAATTTTGTGAGATGCAGATATTCTTAATATGTCTTATCTGCAGGCGACTGAAGTTTTGATGTGAGAGACATGCATTATTAGGCTGATAACTAGTACAGCTGTGAAAAAAAAAAATCACAAAAAAGTTTGGGAAGCAGCTTTTCAAGTCTTTCTGTCAAACTCACTGGACAAAAACTGCTAAGTTCAAAAGTTTGGATTGTTTTCCCTCCTGCATTTACCAAAAGACACCACTACCCCATTTAAACCATTCCAACTCATCATTGCTACAGAATGACTCCTGTCATCTGCCTTACTGCACCTGACTTTGAACATACTCACTAGCAATTGAAAAATTAATTCTGAATACTCATGTCTGTAAACCCACCAAATTAGTAAATCACTCTTGTTACTGTATCTCTCTATTATGCTCCCCAGACAGATTTTTCACTTTTCTCCTTGTTCCACAGCATTGTTGCTGTTTTGAAAGGGAAAACCAGAACACACTTTCATTTCCCCACAATTCAGAAATACTTGATCTGAAGAAAGAATAGAAAATTACGTATTTTACAGTGGAAAGTTTAGATAGAATGCCTTGCAACTTCCTAATGCACAGACTATGAAATAATGGCTCTGGGTCTGACATTTCATTAGGACTATACAATATAAGGGTGTTGCTTTGAAAATTAATGTTCTGTTGATTTGATGCTGTAGAAGACATTTGTTGAAAGTTTGTTTAGCTTTTCATTAGAACTATTTTTCTGTCTTCCTTCATTTAGGGCATGAAAATGCTGAATTTAGTAACTTGTGCAGAATTTTTGTATCTGACCCTGTCAAGCTCTGCTGTCAAAACCAAGCAAAAGGCTTGCTTCTCCTGGAGCAAAGCAGAACCAATTAGTCGAAACCAATGTCCCCTCCTGTAGGACTTCCATAGCTTTCATTTTTTAAAAAATGTTCTGAACATTTTCTCTTTTTTTTACATAAAATTAAAGCTGAAACTTTATTTAAGTTTTTTTTAAAAAAAAGTCTTCAGATATTTAATATAAAAATAATTAGAATAATTTCAAGAATTTCATCTATTTTCACTATCAGAATCAAAAACTTTTCAGTTCTTCACAATGCTGCAGATCCTCCTATAACACTGCTTTTGCACCATGTGTTTTTGGAAACTTTATGTCATTTGAGCTTTTGGCACTGAACAGAATCATACTTGACTTCTGATTTATAGCAATCTGTCTTCTTTAACCGTATACACAGCACCCTAATTATTCTAGGGCGTGAGCACTGTTATTCAGTTCCTGTTTACAGTTAATGTATTATAAATACGACTTCAAGAGACTAGGGGTCGTGTCAGTCTTCCTCGCTTGAATATAGAAGGTAAGCTTGGAACTGGTTGGACTATAGAAAGTAAGGCTGGAATTTAAAAATAGAACAGAGCTCCAGAAAGTGCCACAGTATGTTAGATACTTCCTTATAGAGACGCAGCAAACTAAGAATGTGAATCCATTTCAGACAGCGAAACTGTATGCTAAAGTAGAAGTATGCTAAAAAGCAGATGCAAGAAGATGTACCAATACTTCCATGTCTTTGTGCAGAGTGCACCGTTTTGTCTGTGAAACATAATGGGAAAGAATGGGGCCAAAAATATCTGTCCCCACAGCTTCTGTGCCCAGGCAGGAGATCTCCAGACGCAGGGGGACCAGCCAGCCCAGACACCTGCCCGCCCTGGGGCTTGTCCCCTGCCATCGAGAGTCACAGCATCAGTAAGTGTTAAGGGTTGAAACCGATCTTAAAGATCATCTAGTCCGAAGCCCCCTGCCGTGGGGCTGGGACACATCCCACTAGTCCAGGTTTCTCAAGGCTTTATCCAACCTAGTTTTGAACACTGCCAGGATTGGGGAATCGGCAACCTCCCTGGGCAACATGTTCCAGGGTCTCACCACCCTCACAGTAAAGAATTTCCTTCTAATATCTAACCTAAATTTCCTCTTTCAATTTGTGCCCATATAGAATACGGTGTCACAACCAATGTTGCCAGAAAATGTTTCTGGGACAAATATGTCGCCGGGGAAAAGGAGCGTCTGCATCCCGAACACGTGAATAGCCCCTCCACGGAGCTCCGGGCGTCAGCTCTGCCCTCCCCCCGTGCCAGCAGTGCCTGTCGCTCCTGCCTCTGCCGAGCCCTCTCTCCATCGCTCCATATCCCTGCCCCTATCCCAGTCCTCCTCCTCGCCCGCCCTTCCCACCGCCTCTTTCCGCCCTCGCCTTCGCGTTTCCTGTTAGGGCGGAGGAGGTTTGGCCCCGCGGCGCCGCCGTCTCCCAGCGGCTGCGCTGAGCGTCATGGCGGCGTCTCTCTCAATGTCAGCGGTGCTGAGGGGCCTCTTCGCCAGGAGCGGTGCGGCCGCGGTCCGCCCGCCGCCGCCCAGGTAACGGCACCGCGGGCTCCCCGCCGGCCGCCCGGGGGGCCCGAGGAGGCCGTCCCGATCCTGGGCCTCCGCCACGGCCGCCCCGGGAGCTGGGTCGGGGGGGCCGCGTAGGGCCCCGCCGCGGGTAGGGGGCGGCTAGGCTGGCAGCAGGCGCCGGGCTGAGGCTTCCTCCGTGTCGGTCCATGCGTGTTCTTGCCTGTCCCCGTCTGTCCGTGCGTGTCCTTGCCTGTTCTCGTCTGCCGGTGCGTGTCCTTTCCCGTCCTTGCTGTCTGCCTCGCGGTGACCGCCTGTTCGATGTCCTTGCGGTGTCTGGAGGTCGAGTTCTGGGCGTCATGGCCTCGTTTCCGGGGAGCGGTCCCTCGCCAGCAGTCTTCCCAGAGATTTGCACCCTGCTACCCTCTTTTGTATCGTGTTGCCTTTCCTCTCCATCCCCTCTTCGAAACACGTTACCTTTTCCAGAGGATGAATAGCTGCTTTTTCGCATATTTCCTAAAAGTAATATTGCATATAGCTTTATAGTCTTTGGTGGCACTTTGTTGTTTGTTTCTTAAATGCAGAGACTTGTGTTAGAAGTCCAGTACGTGACCCAACCGCAAGTTGAAGATGTGTACATGTGTTTACTTTTGTGCATCTCACAGGCCTAAGGCTATTTTAAGACCACACTCTAGTCAGGATAAATAATGTAGCTCAATGCCTTTAGTTGTGATTTGGAGGGTTTGCTTTTTTGTGCTCCTTAAGTCTTTACATATTAACAGATACAGGTTAGTTACAGTAATTTTTTTAATCTGGGAGGGGGTTTAAATGTGTGTGTATTTATTTGTGTATGTGTGCGTGCATATAAAAACACGCAGAGAAAATTATGTATACACACATTGAGAAAGAACTGTAGCTCAATTATTTTTTCACATTTTTATCTGCTGATTGTCCCACTGGTTACTGCTGCCTCCTTCCTCCTAAGATGGCACCTGTTTTATGGTGTTGAAGGTTAATTCTCAGTCTCCTAAAAATTCTTTGAAATCTCTGAGTGTGAATTTAGGAGTTCCTCTAGGCCAATGCAGAAACTTACTGTTCATGTTCAGCTCCTTGTTTCTGTCCTTCTTCTACTGCTCCGTGGTGTTGACAGAACTGTTGCCTGTGCCATGTGGTAAATTGGGTCAGTCAAGTGATTCAGGCTAAAAAGAATTTTGTTTGTTTTAAAGTCCTACCATTCTACATTTCAAGTAATTATTTTGGGAAAAATAGTAAGGTGTAGCAGGGCTGGGTATGAAAAGCATGGAAATACGAGGTAGGTACACTTAAGCTGGTATTTCTTCTTTGAAATAGTGCCTTAGGTTCCTTCCTTGCCACAGAGGGAGAGGAAGAATTAGTGTCCCTTAGTGTTTTCAGTAAGAGGGATGTTGAAGACATTTGCCTGAGTGGGACTGTAACTTACGCTTCATATTCCATAGGATAGTGGCCTGATCACAGGTCAGCAGGTTTCTTGGAGAAGAGGGAGAGCATTATGAGTTTCTCTTAAAGTTTTGTACACAGCTTTGTAATCATCGCTTGTTGTTAGATTGAGAATAAAATTTTCCATGGAACAAGGAAAAGACACTTCAGAATAAGGTACTTTTGGCACTTTGAGGAAATGCTTAAGGCTGTCATTCATTGCATGGGTTTTGCAAAGTAAGTATTTCTTGGTTAGTAGGCACTAAAACTTAAATCTTTTCTCAATTACTGTTTTATATAAAAATATCTACATATGAAAAATATTTATATGAAATTTTATTCTTAACCAGACTCTCTAGTCTCCCTGTTTGGGGGAGAGAATCAACATACATAATTACAGAGAAGGATTTATGGTTCTATGTTTTAAATTCAAGATGTCTTCACAGCTCTGCTTGCAGTGAGATAGTAAATCAGATGGAAATAGAGGGGATAAAGTGTATCTGTTGCTTTTTTACTTTGTATTGCTTCTTGAATGCAACTGTTTGTTTTCCTTTGTTACATAGTATATAATCTTTCTTACAGAGCATATACTCCTTTGTATTTCATCAGAAACCTAGATAAATTTCAGTACACAGATAGATGCCTCACAGTGTGACAGTGAACAAGTCCCATTTTTAGCTTTAGTGTCTCACGTCTCCCCACCTCACAGAACTGAACCTTTTACTAAAGACCACTTTAGCTTGTTTTCCAGTTGCAGTGGTCAGCAACTATCCAAAAGACTACTTCTTTGAGAAGCCAGTAGTTTGCTGCATATCTTGCAATTGGATATATAAATCCTGCAATACTGGTTTCTTTTCAGAAAAGTATTTTGACAGATACAATTTGGTACAAGTAGTTTGTTTGTTTTGGAGTATATTTGAAGTATTCTTCGGTCTAATTTATTAGTGGTGTAATCTCTGTTATTGTCAAACTGTAGAAAGAGTGTATTATACCAGTATGCTAGATGTGTAAGTAAATACAGGTGTTAGAGTTACTAACAATAAAAATTATTGGTGTTCTTAGGAGATGACTGAAGAATATTCTGGAACTGTCAACTCTGAGGGCATTTGAATGATTCTTACATCACTCCAGCACTGTGCTTTTGTTTACCTAGATTCAGAGTAAGGTTTGGTTGTTTGGTAAAACTTTAGGCAAGTTTCATGTTACTTGCCCAAATTAGGTTATGAGACTAATATAGCCTATTGTTCGGACACTGTAGGATTACATTTTAAGCATTCAAGATGTAGTTTTATTTGCAGTGCATTTCTATGCAGATTTTTGAGTGTGAAACTTGTTATAGTGCTCCAACTTCCAGAACTTAAATTAAATAATAATATAATCAGTTTCCAAGAGTTACAAGAGAGATTCTGTTCTGATTTCCATTAGTGATATTTGGTTCTTAGAAATCTTATGACATCATCTAGCGCAGATACTGCTTTTATTGGAACGTGTTTAGGCACTTTAACAAACACATGCCCAAGCTGCCCAGTGATTCTAAATTGGTTATTTCCACAATATGGAAATAAGTGTTCATTTTGAAGTTAAGAGAACATGCAGCAACATTCCTCATATCTTTATGAAATCCCAAGTGCTTGTTTTAAATCACTTAAACAGTGGTTACCAAGTCCCTCATTATTATATCTTGTGGTAAGCTTAACAGGTATCAGCAGATAGTTGAGCTGATTCAGAAAGTAGAAGTGCCTCCTTTGCTTAAATCATGCTTTGAAGCTTTCATGCTGTAAGATCTGTGAAGTTTCCAGGAGGCTTGAAATTATGTTGAACATGCTCTCCCTAGTTTGACCCAAAAGTTTGCAGTGTTTCCTTACATTAGAAATATGGACAGCTGGAACTGGGAAAAGAAAACTGCAAAAAAATTTCTGCTGAACTGGGAATCAGATACTTGTTTCAAAACCACTTCAGAGTGTTTCCGAGAAGCCCTTTCTATCGCAATGTATTGGAGTCAGAATTGATTTCTGTTGCTGTAGCAGAATGTTTTGTGTGTGAAGGTGTAATATGGCCACACACTCTGTGCATTTCATGATAATGAATGTGCTTTTTCAAAATGTGTTACCTTCTTCTTGTAATGCTGTTGTAAAGACAGCAAATGTGTTGCTGGTTCATCATTGGTGTTCAGGAGGATGCCCATGCACAAAAAACTCAAGACACAGTCAGAATTACAAAGCAAGTCAATTTTATTAGTCACATTAGCAATAAAGACATACTGACCCCTGGATGTCAGAGAAGCTGCTGAGAAGGAGAAGGAGATAGAGCATGGCGCTCAGGCACGAGGGGCAGTCAGGCTGTGCAACTTCAGGGCACCCCCTGGATGAAAAAGGCATGCACCGTGTCCTCCTGTCCCCTCCAGAATAACGCCTTATATCTCCTCCTCAGGAGTGGACGGTTTCAACATCATCTCATGTGAGGCCAGCGCATGAGATGAGGTAATGACAGTCCATGATCACATCTCCATGCCAACAACAGCTTTAATGTGTATTATTCCCCTTCCACGGGGTGAATCCCACCAGGTGACCAACACATAGTTTCATTTCTGAAGGTTAGTCTTACCAACTAGCAGTAAGGTGTTCTTTTGCATTATCTTGTCCATGTGTACAACAGCGGATGAAATATGGCAGGCCTTAGATATGTGTTTGGTCCCTGACACAATCACAAATGGATATCTAAGGTTATGAAAGCAAAGAGTTATGGACACTTGTGTAGTACAAAGCCTGTTATTCAATTCATACTCAGGAAATTGAGGAAATCTGGGATGCCACTTACATCTCAGTTTTCAGTTGCTGTCTTTATAAGCAAGCTTCCCCCTCAGGAAAATGAGTGGGAAGCCATTTTTGTGGCAAAATAAAGGACTTCTAAAACAGAAAAAACTTCTGTCTTAGTTTTTTATCCTGTCCTTCCATGAAAAACGGAGAAAATGCTTACTTGCTTTAAAAAGAAAGTTCTGCAAGATAACTAGCTTACTCTTTTGTGTTATTGTTTGGTTTGGGTTGGGTTTTTTTTTCTTTCATGAAGTAATATTGATGTTTTTGTTGCATGTCAATACCAAACCATATGCTAAAACAGGACTTAGTAGACTTCTCGGAGCTACATCTGGGTAGACCAGAGAGCTGTTAAAAAATATGCAACGCCCTGACTGAATCTGGTTAATAGAAGCACTATTTGGCCAGTGTTAGTGCTAGCTAGTGTGAGATTTTTGTCAAGTCTGGAATAAGTAGCATGTTACAGAAATTGTATTATTTGTTATTTCATCCACCTATCATTTGTGTCTGCTGCTTACTTTATCCCACTCAATATATAAAAGTATGTGTGGTGGTGTCAGGCTCAGACATATCAGAAGCTTTGGTTTTCATTAATAAACAACGTAGTCTGTAGCATTTATCTTTGTTAAAATTATTTCCAGTGACTGATATCATCTGCATAGAGTACCTGGAATAAAATTTAAAGATAAGACCAGGCGAAAGAGCAGTCTTTTTACAGTCTTACCCTAGCTATATAAATGATGTTTATAGATAGTTTCATTTTGGTTGTTCACCAGGGAAAAAGATGTATTTGGCTTTTAAGATACGTATTTTGCTGGAATTTTACAATTTTGTTTAAAGTATCTGTTTTGGTTTTAATATGTATCAGAGCAAGTACAGTGAATCGCAGTATCTTACAACATAATAGCACTATGGTAAAGTGAAATCTGGAATAAAATTCCAGCAAGTTTTTTGCTCATGATATTGTGGTAACATGGAGTGTTGGAACAGACTTAAAGTGAAAGATATGGAGAGACAAATGAGCATAGACAATGGGAGAAAAAGATGAAATCCACTACAGTTCATACACTTAATAAGCATGAGTTCAAAAACAAAACTCCAGGCAGCAGTGATTGTCTGATCTTGCAGACACCCTGGAGCAGTAGTTTGGGAGTAGGTGTTTCATATGTCTTAAGTGCATAATTCCTTTAAAACCAACTCCTTTTGACTCTGTCTACACTGTTCAAGTAGTGATTGTGTGGTTAAGAGAAGGTCTAGGAGGCAAATCTTGCCTGTTCACTGTGGCTGGAAGCATCATCAGTGGTTATTTGTTACAGTCGCAGATCCTTTGATGACAGCCTGTGTCTGGCTCTTATGAAGAATGGCCCTCTTTCTGCAACAATTTTGCATGCTTTGAGGAAGAGAAGGGGAAATTTCTGATAAGTAGGATGACTTCAGTCCCTTTGCAGTATTTTATGCAGTATCTCAAAGTTGCTGTTCCATCATTACTTGAATAGTTACAACAGGACAGCATACTCTTACTCATGTCTGTTGTGTTCATGGGTATGCACCATTATTAAGATATCAGAGGGACTCTGGTAAACCAGAATGGTGTCTTAGATTTCCTGCTTTTGCCTTTTCTCTTTGGCATTATTGGAAGTAGGTGGTAGGAGTGCTACTTGTTTCCTTTTGAAAGAGGAGGAGGAAAGAGTAAGCTTTGGAGAGCCCCCATGGAGTAATGAAGGTGTTAGATGTAATGAAACATGGGAGCAGTAGGATGTTGCTGTCAATGTGAACAATTCCATCACAGTGAAAAAGTGAAAAATACCATGTGTCATGGAGTTTAGTAGTGAGCTCAGATCAAGCTCATTCTAGTTCTTAAAGTGTATGGGATTCCTGTAATGTTTGTGGAACTTAAAATACTTTCAGTATTGGTCTAGAGGAGGAAGAGGATGGATTAGAAAGATGTGCAAGTAAGAGGGGCAGATAGGAAGAAAAAAGTTTGGGAGACACAAAGTTTGAGAATGGGGCAAGGAGGAGATGTGTCGTTCTGGAAATGGCTATTTTTGTAATGTACTTATGGAGAAGTACGTAGAGCAGGCATCATGACAGCAAAATGTTTCTGATAACGCTTCTTAGGTTGCTCTTTTTTATTGGTCATATAACTTGGAATGACTTTTTAGTTATATTCGGTTCCTTCATTTTGGAATCAGAAATCCGGAGGGGAAGAATGACACTATTCAGAAAGTCAAGGTTGAACAGACAAGCAGACAGATGTTTAAGGTATATTTGTGTTGAAAGATAACTAGTAAATAAGCAATGTGCTTGCTTCTCCACTGAAACAGCTGAATGCTCTTCTAACCAGTTCTGTGGCAGCTAATCATTGTGGGCTCAGAACTGTAGGTCACTTACGTAAAGTCTGGCATACTTTTAAAAAAGCGTTGTTACATGTGGTAAAAACTTTTTTCAAAAACTTACTGATTTGAGAACCTAATAATCTTCTCTCTACTTAGAAGATTTGAAGAGGAGTGGAGATATAAATAAAACCCCAAAACTGCACCAAAACAAACCAAGCAAACAATCCCTCAAAAAAGCTTTGGAGGGTAGTGGTGAAGTTTATTTGCAATAGTATCCTAAAACAGAACGACATAATACTTTCCTTCAGGGACTAAACAATTTAAAATAGAATCTAACACTGCATTTGAAAAATGACACTTTGTTTTAAAGACAGTCCCCCAAACATTCTTATGGAAAAGACTTTCATGTTAGTATATCCTAATACCAAATATTTGATATCTCAGAGTTTGAGAAATATATTTGTAGAACTTGTTGCACTAAGTTGAACCACATTTTTTGTCAGATAAGTAAGTTGATATTAAGATTATGAAATGCCAGATAGATACACGGGGAAGGGGAATAATTATGCCAGCAGTCAATGGACAGTGTTTCAAATCTATGTTAACAAAATAATAAAATTTTCTTTATTGATGTAGGTTTACTATATCATGTTTGACAGGTTTAATTCATAGTGGAAAAATACTGCTATTTGGATTTTACTAATTACTTTCATTTTGCCTTAATGTAGGTTTGAGCATTTTGACTCAATTGACCTTGTTATTGTCTGTCTTTGATGAAATTGACTGTCTTAAGAGACTGAAATGCTGAGAGGCTTTTATAGTTAGTAGGGAAGCATGAACCTGCTCACAAATAGTTTTTAAAAAACCCCATATTTTAAAAATCTTCTTTTATATTAGTAATTTCTGTAAATTTGTATGATCCTTAATAGCTAAATGTTTTATATTTTCTATCCATGTGTAGGTTTTCATTCATATGATAATACAGTGGATTTTGCTATGTTTTTAAAATTCTTTTGTAAGCATTTGATTCTGAGTGTGTTAGAAAGTATACCTCTGAACTGTCTTAAGATCATATCCTTTTTTGTTTCTAATAAAAGAAATCTCCAAATTAGCAGGAGGCAAGCTGAACAGTTAACATTACCTTCTTTATAATGTGTGTTTTCATATTTCCTAAGAAATGAATGGCATTATTTCTGTCTGAGTTTCAAAGGGCAGTTGTTCTCTCCTGGCAGTATAATAGTATGTTTAGGTACTATTTACTTAACTCTTTCTAGCTGCAGTAGTTTCTGTCTGAATCTTCCCTTGGCCCCTGACTAATGTTGAAGAAGTAAAGTAACTTTTGACTCGACAAGACAGACTGTAGGCAGCTCCAGAATGTGTGTGGGCAAACAGTTCTTGCAGCTGCTTATTTCTGGGGTCTTAACATAAAAGAGTTCATAAACAACTCCTATTCATTTTTTTAAAGTCAAACTTCATGTATTTGATACAAAATAGTTTTAGACCTTTTATGAATGTATATTTTATAAATGAACACCTCTGACATTGCCATTTGTGATCAGTCTATTGAAGTAATCTTCTGCTATATGTTAATGATGCCATTTATATTGAATTCCAAACTAAAATTTTGTTGCAGATGATGGCCATTCAGTTTTTCGACTTTTTTATAGATTTCAGTAGTTTCAAGATAAGATTTTATGGCTATTGCATGTTCAGAAGTTACCATATATCATCATCTTTCTACTATATTTTTAATTAAGGAAAAAGGCAGAAAGCTCTTCATGCAGTAGCTTTGACTGTTCTGTCATGTATTCAAGGAGTATTTGCATGTGCTGTGTAAGTTACTGAAAGGAAAATTCTGCAAGTGATGTTTTGTCATATGCCAGTGTTTTTGCCTACCAGAGAAAGAGACAAATAATCTGAATGTTTTTGTCTGAACTGGAATTCAAGAATAAGGTTTGCATTTAAAACACCAGTGTTGCCTTAAGGCTTTAGAAAACAGTGAGTAATATCAAGACTTGCAGTCTCCTTTCAGAGAAAGAGCTAACAGCTGATTAGATAGTAAGAATATGAAAAAGAAGAAAGAATAGTACTAGTGGAGGAGAGGATCAGTGTACAAGGAAGAGTACAAGCGAACATACAAATACGGTAACTATAAGGTTATTTTTATTCTCAAGGGTGAGTTTTCAAAAATGCTTCTGAGATGTGTTTAATAAATAATGATAGATGGAAATAAAATTAAATCAGATAAGTATGAAAAAACAGAGCACTCAAGCTTTCTTTGAATGTAGACTTCATTTATGTAGCTTGGTAGTTCATTATATTTCTCTTGCAGCACACAATAATTTGTCCTTCATCAGTTTAAAGAATTGTTGTTCCAAGATTGCAGATGCTGATGCAGTATGCAAAAGAAAGGATGTGGGTTTTTTTCCTAGCTAGTGCCATGTAATTGTTGCTTGCACTTGTGTGTAGAATAGGAGTAAAAGTTTTGGTGTGGTAATTTTTTTTTTTAACTTCTGTTGGAGACATTTACATAGGTTGCTTACATTGCAGCCAACCGTTTGTTTTCATCTCGAGACAGATGTGTACTGTAGAAGGTATTTAATCACACTGGTACCCACAACTAAAAGCTTGTGTGGTTACTATCTCTTGAAAACAAGACAAGATTTGAAATCAGTCATTATAAAGAGACTACATAAAAATTAAGTCCTTTGCTTTGGTTGCAATATGAGGCTGAAAACCAAGCGCAGATAAATTGCACACACTGGAAAAAAACCTGTATTTGATAGGAATTAATGACAAGCAAAGTGTCAGGGACCAGCAAGGGCTGTCTACTCCAGAAGGTAAGGCAAGCTGGAAAGTGAGGGTGACCCCAGGAGGGACAGTGCCCTTACTGACCAGGATAAGAGCCAGAACCAGGGCTGGAGGTGGGTACACTTAATGATGCCATTTAAGCAAGGGCTGAAGACCCAGAACTGAGCTTTTAAATTGAGCTTTTAGTTGGGATGTTCACGGAGGCCCTGTGTGAGGCTGGTAATGGCCATTAAGACCTGTTAGTGCCCTTAGGGTCCTGATGCATGGTCTGAGAGAGTTTGTCTTCAGACTGTCAATATCAGAGCACTTGAAAACTCAGACTGTTCTTACACGTGAGATGGCACCATTTTTGTATCTTCTCTGCATGTAACTCAGTAGTCAAAAATTTATTGAAGTATCATGAAGGTTGTTCCCCTCAGAGGTGTATAAGAACCATGTGGGCAGACAGATCAAGTGGTGTGATTAAGGTGTGTGACGTGGAGAGTAGCTAAGGTACATGATAACTGAGGAATGGCAACAGTTCAAAGGGGGATTGAGGGCAAAAGCTTAGTGTTGGAAAGGAAATTGAACAGTAAGGTAGCTGAGACAAGGCAAAGTTCGCAAAGCAAGTGTGAAATTAAATCATACAAAATAGTGTTACCTAGATTATCCTATTCTCATCTTGAAAAACTGCTAAGAGCGTAGAGTTTTGAAGAGAAACCTGTATGTCGTGTTCAATTTGTAAAGCATTTGGCTTTCTCTAAGTGGCTTGTACTGATGCCTCCTCCAGCCACCTAGAAACAGAGACTAGACAAGAGTAAGGGAATAAAGATAGGTATTTATTTGAAGGGCCTTCAAGGTACACCCTGGGGGAGCCAGAGGCTGCTTCCAAAAATTGGACCCCAAGATGGACGACAGGTCATGAGTTCTTCACACTTTTATAGGTTTGGACCATTTGCATATCAGGGTTAATTCTCCAATTAAAGCCCCAGTTTAGCGATGTAACGCCCTTCAGCTTGCCCCCCTTAGAATCTTTAGTTTACACATTTTGGGCCTAAAAACAGCCTGGCTGTCCTTGAAGGCAAAGCCCGGAGAGGCTTTGTTATGTCTACCCAGTACGAGAGAGTAGGAATTACAGGCTACAAGGAGCTTCAGAGTTATATTCTAAGCAGTACAGAATTTGAAAATATAAAAGTTAAAACCTAAGGCATCAGTACTACAAAGATTATTATATAGCTCTTAAATACAGTTTATCATAGCTGCCCAAAAGCTAAGGCTTACTAGCCAAATACCTTATTTGACTTTCATGAACCATTGTAAACCAAGATCTAGTTTTCCAGTAACACTAAAGGATTTTTTTTTGTGTTGTAGTTTACAGTTCAAGTGTTTTGAGAGCATTAAATAAGAAAGTAGTTGCCTTTGTGTGTATATGTATGTGTATATCTGTATCTATATGCCATGTTTTACAGGCCTTAGATTATTAGAATAAGAATTAATTAAGCCACTAGGTGCAGTCAGATTGAAGGGCTAAATCAATAGGAGTGGATAGGGATGAAATATAGGATTATGCCATAAACCAGTTTGCATGCCATAAACTAGTTTGCAAACACAGAGGAATCTTTACTCCTTTTTTCTGTTTAATGTTACATGATTCAAAGGCTCTTTTTCAAAATGCACAAAATAAGACAGAGGTGGGTTGTGGAACATTAGTTTCATTCCTCACAGTTTTGAAATTAAACCCTTTGACTTTTGTTGTTCCTTCTATAAAGAGAGCACAGTTTTTAGTTTTGTCAAGTTGTATAAATGCCTGAATGTGTATGTGTGGGGAGTTTGACATTTAGAAAGCACAAAGCAAATGTGTCACCTGAGTATTTTGTCTTTACACCCTACACAACTTTTCTCTCTTCCTTTTTAACTTTATTAGGCTTTTTAACTAGAGAATGTAAAATTCAGTTGATAGTTGTTAGGGGTTGTGCAACATTTCTGGTATTATTTGTCTTCCAGCTGACTTGCCTATGAGGTTTCTGGTTCTTGGCAGCCTGCTGTTCTCAGATTGTGAACTGAGGTTAATTTCTAAGATTAGGTGTTCTGGTTTGGAGAGTAGTGTGTAATGAAATGGTTTATTAGCAACTGTACAGGTGGCAGTAGCTCCGAGCTCCTGTGACCTGATAGCAGTTGGACATCTTATATATTACGTATTGTATCGCTGTAAAAGTAGTACACCAGGTCTTCTTTCATAATGAGTTCTTTGATTTCTACAATAAAAATATTTAAATAATTTTGAGTCATTTTATTCTTAACATGTTAAACCCCTCTCAAAAGTGTTTCTAGTCTGTTTTCTGTAATCTGTCAGAGACCACTGGTGTGCTCTGAGTCATATGCATGTGAGGGTCAAGGAACTTTTTTTAGAAGTTTAGTTGCAAATAAAGACTCAGTTTGCATCCAAGTACTTAAAGAAATGTTTTGATACCAGCCTGGGATTTGCAAATAACTGTTTCAGGATGTGCAGGTGTTGCTTGCCAGTGTGCTGACTTGAACCTCCATGTCTGTGTAATTTTGCCTGAACTTTTCCTCAGCTCAAGCCATTTGCATTGTGTGTATGCTTGTACTCAAAGGCTTAAAAGACACCTGTACAGCTCTGCAGGAGTAGGTTGAGCCGGCCTGGGCATACTGTCTGCCTGATGTGGAGCCTTCTGAAGGACTGGTCTTTGCTGTGCATCCAGTCATGTCACCTCAATTAGCTGGCTACTCAAATGGGCCCTGTTTGAGTCGGGGAAAGTGCAGGCTTGGTAGCAGGTCAGAGCTAACCTTCTTTATTATGTCTTGCCTGCAAGAAAGCTTGTTAAATAAAGGAAACTGGTAGTGGGCAACTCATGTCTTCGCGGAACTGACTTGTGTCCTGAGGAATTCAGTGGGGTGCAGGAGTGGATATAGTGCTCTGGTCCTGTGGTAGTTCTGGAAGGACCATGTCTGTCCTTATATTATGCAGTGGTTCAGCTGATACTTGCTTGAATATCGTAGGTCAACAGCATTTTCCCACCTGTGGGATAATTAAAGTAGAATCTAAAACAACTAAAATATGATTATTTTCTGCTTAATGAAGTATTCACTTCTTGAAAATTTAACTAATTTAAAAGAATCATAGAATATTCTGAGTTGGAAAAGACAAGTATCACTGAGTCCAGCTTCTGGCCCTGCACAGGACACCCCATGGGTCACACCAGGTGCCTGAGTGCATTGTCCAAACGCCTCTTGAACTCTCTCAGGCTTGGTGCTGGGACCACTTCTCTGGGGAGCCTGTTCCAGTGCTCAGCCACCGTCTGGGTGAGGAATTTTTTCCTAATCTGACCTAAACCTCCCCTGACAGAACTTAATGTCATTCCCTCAAGTACTGTCACTGCAGAGATCAGTGTCTGCCCTCCATGTCCCCTCACAAGGAAGTTGCAGACTGCAATGTGGTCTCTCTTCAGTCTCCTCCAGGCTGAACAGACCAAGCTGGTCCTCATGGCTTCCCCTCAAGACCCTTCAACACCTCCATGCCCCTCCTGTGGCCATTCTCTAGTAGCTTTATGACCTTCTTATATGGGGGCACCCAAAGCTGCCCCCAGCACTCGAGGTGAGGCCGCCCCAGAGCAGAGCAGGACAATCCCCTCCCTTGCCCGGCTGGCGATGCTGTGCCTGATGCCCCCCAGGACACGCTTGGCCCTCCTGGCTGCCAGGGCACTGCTGACTCATGTTCAACTTGCCACTGACCGGGACCCTGAGGTCCCTTTCCATGGCACTGCTCTTCAGCCTCTCATTCCCCAGTCTGTCCATACATGCTGGGTGGGCTGCCCCATCCCAGGTGCAGAATCCAGGATTTGCCCATGTTAAATTTCATATGGTTCGTGATTGTCAATCCCTCTCATTGTCAAGATCTCTCTGTGCAGCTTCTCTGCCTTCAAAAGCTACTCCCAGTTTAGTATCACTGTCAAACTTCCTTAGTATCCCTTCCAGTTGCTTAGTATCCTGCATCCAGGTTGTTAATAAAGATGTTGAAGGGCACAGGGCCGAATATGAAGTTCTGTGGAACCCCCCCCTAGTGACAAGTCACCAGTCTGATGCCACCCCATTCACTGTAATCTTTCGTGCCCAACTCATGAGCCAGTTCTCACCCATCCCATGATGTGTTTGTCCACCTGTGAGCTGGACATTTTGTCCAGAAGGATCCTGTGAGAGACAGTATTGAAAGCTTTGCCAAGATCCAAAAAGATCACATCAACTGGCTTCCCTTGAGCAACGAGGTGTGCTACCTTGTCGTAAAAGGAAATTGACAAGCCGTACTGTTCCCTCATGAAGCCATGCTGGCTGTGACTGATGGCTGCATTGTCCTTCAGGTGTTTTTCACCTTCTTTGATCTTCTCCTGAACTTTACCAGGCACTGAAGTGAGACTGACAGGCCTGTAGTTTAATATTTGTAAAGGCAGGTTAAGCTGACATTTAGCTTTGAAGAAGCATACTTTAAGTTCCAAACCACAAGTCAAATGCTTATTTCCATGTTTATTTAGTACATTTATATAACCGTTGCTTCTTTTCGTAAGTTTTACCTGACAGAAAAGCATAGTCAATTCTTGCTCTGTTTTCTAAACACACAACTGGAAAAAAAATAAATGATTGCATATGAACTTATTAGCGAGTAGAAGTAGTGTCTATGTATTTATATTTCAATTTTGATTATTTCAGCCACTTATTACAGAAATTTCAGTAGTTTAGATTAAGTAAATTAATATTGCTTTCATTCATTTAGAAACATAATTTACTCTGTTTAACATAATTTATAGGCAAAAGTATGATCAGCCAACTTTGTCACAGAATGAAAGTATTATCTATTAATGAAGAACTTAGTTTTCCTCCAAACACAAAAGTTAGTCTTGCAGTTGTTACTACAAAATAGAACTACATATCTCCATAGGCAGTGTTTGGCACTAGTTTGCTTCTGTTGGAAAGTAGTAAGACTGGTAAATGAAACCAGGTAAAAATGAATACCATTGACTCTGTTAAGTCATTATTACTTCAACTACAGTGGTAAGTTTAATACCAAGGAAGCATTATCCCACTGTGTTTAAATTCATCTCCCACAAGTTCAACTTTGCAAGCTGTCTTTGTAAGAATGCATTATACTGGGCCTAAATAAATATATATTATATTGGTCTAAATACTGCGATTGGTATTGTATTTGACGTTGTATGATTATTTTGTGTTTTATGTGCAAGAACTTCATACTGATTTGTATTTAGCCTGTTTAATCACAGAATATGACTAGGTTGGATGCTGTGGAAGTTGTTAGCTGGTAGTGTTTCTTTTTGTTCTTTTTGTTCAGAATTTAATGTTTTTATGGTGGCCGTACATTTTGATGCTCATATCATTCCTTATAAATGCAATAATATTAAAAAGGTTGGTTTTCTAAAAATGAACTTTATTCAATGTATTGAATCGTTATATATGTATATGCCATGTATATCATGGCATATACGTATATTCACACCCACTGGTGCCCTGGTTTTTCAGTGTCAGAGTACTTAAAACATCCTTTAGACTTCTTGGTGAATGTCTTCATTTTTCATGTGGCACATGGGGCTTTCTTCAAGACTTTGTTTTACCTATACATTATGATCTGATTACCTGTTTTGTGATACCTGTTTTTTTTTAACCATATCTCCAACAATTGACCAAAAGGGGGTGCTAATAGATCAAACAGTCAGATGTGTTGCATAAAGAAGTTAAGGAAAAGTTTTTGTGCAATGGATTAAGTCCCAGCTACTGAATTGTGTCAGGTAAATACAAGTTTTCACATCTGGGTGTTGTGTAACATTCCGATCACAGCACTGCTCTCCCTGGAAGGCAAATTCATGCCGTGTAAATATGGCAGCTTCTTACCATGTAGGGGTTAAGTATGGGTTACTTAGAAGATATTTATGGTGGTCAAATTTGTTGAATTTTAGCAATTGAATACAGATACCCAGAAATACCAAGTTGTATGTTCAAGTCAGATGCCTTAATATTATTCAGATACCACAAAAGATATCCACTGACCGTTTTTTTTACTGCTTGGTTTCTTCTGTTCAACGGAAGTTGTTAATGGCATCAGTAGAGCTGGGACCTCTTAACGTAAGATGGGAAGTGGAGACCTGGGTATCTTCCCTGCAACAAGGAACTGCTATGTCCTTATCCCACAGTGGGAAGAGATGGTTGTAGACCTGATACTGGTATGAATATTGTAGTTCTCCAGTAGACTGAAGACCTTCAGTGGCTTCTCACTGGACCCCTTCATTTGTGTAGCAGGGATGTGGAACCCATTTGTGACTTTGCTGGAACAGCAGATGATGGTGGAAGGGGAATACACACTTATCATGGAACACTTGTTAGATGATCTCAGCATTTGTTTTTCCAGGACACATGATGCCTACAGAAATTTTTGAATTCTACAAACACATATTTTTGCTGGTAGTCCTCATTAATTCATTCTGTGTTACTGAGCTGGTGGAAGAGTTACAAGTATTTAATAAGACCGTGTAGTTTAGACTTTGCCAAGTATCTATTCCTGTCTATACATTGTAAAAGACATTTTACGTGACTAAATTTATTGTGACACTCTAAAATAACAAATGGTAGCCCTAATTCATTCTAAATGCCATGTTCAGTTCTATAATGCCTCTCTAAAGAACTGTGCACAATGGAAGAAAAAGTTACTTTAACCTATTTAAAATTCCTAACACTGAGACCCAGAAATATAATTATATTGTTTTATAATGTATATAAAAGCAAAGTCCACGCTGAAGTAATCAGATTGATTACTTCAAAATTTTGGTATACAATGTTACAGTTTAAAAGAACTGTAGAAATTAGTGTCATGAAATTATTATAAACTACAGAAAATATTAAACTATAATAGTGTAAAACAATGGTATAAGATCGTATAGATCAAGATTAGGAATTGGGATTCCCAACACAATGGCATGGGCCAGGGAGAAAATCCTTTTCTAAATATTAACTAAATGACATTTAAATGGTGGACTCAGAAGGTAAAGGAGCTGCTGTAGTGTGGGAAAGTATATGCCAAATCATAAAGGAGAGAGGTGACTTTATTTAGTAAACCTCAGTTTTTGTTCTACATAATTTTGAAGAGTTTTTCTTTTAAAAGGCTGGCTTTTAAACCTAGGTTTTTACATTTAAATGCCTGTTTGTTCATCACTAGCAAGCTCACTGTAAGGAAAACATTTGGGCAGATTCACAACAGAGCCGAGGCCAGCTTGGAGCCTTGTCACACTTTGTTTATTAGATAGTAACCGTGAAGGAAGTTCATTTGGTACGTGTTTTGAATAGGACATTAATAAGCCTAGAAGATAGCAAGCTTTATTGTTGCTAGCTACTTGTAAAACTTTCTGTATAGTTTCTGAAATTCAGAATTATTTTACCAGTCTATTTGTGATTATTCTAAGTATTCTGTGTACGGTAATTTTAAATCCGAGTTTGATTAGACGTGGAACAGGGTAGAAATAGAACTTCCTGTTCTTAAGGCCTCATTCTGAGATATTTCAACAGGGAAAAAGAAAAGTATTAGCAGTCAAAAAGAAGCAAAATGGGGTAATTTATACCCATACTGCTTACAGAGAGAAAGGAAGAAGGCAGATTACCTTTTCAGAGGTTAATAATAGAAAAAAGCAATGGAACCTTGTGAGAATGGAACTGTAAAAATGTATGTTTTATACTTCTGCAAGATTATCCATCAGAAAAGCTACATAAAAGTCAAGGTGGATGTGGGCAGAAGCAAATATTAAAGGGGAATTTTGTGAGAATTACTTACTATTGAGAATGAAATAAAAGGCTTAAATCAAATGTTCACTTAAGTGATTTAGATTTCATATTCATTGAATTTGAAGGTAGAATAGATATTATAAAGTTTATACAATTTCTAAGGTGAAGCTTGAGTGATGAAATGATACTTGCCATTGTGGGAGTTTGAGAAGAGAGACGGTTGTGTGAAAGAGGTGGGTTTCCTGGTTCTTTCCTCAGTTAAGTGCTTGACATTAGCTACATACTTGCAATGAAGCCTCTTGAAAATTAAACAGTCATTCTAGGAATCAAGCTACACTTTCTATTAACTTTCAAATAGCGGTATTTCAGTTCACATGACATTTCAGAGTTGCTGGTTTTTCCAAACTCCAGATTATTTTCCTATGAGAGACGCAACAAATGGAAAGACATCAGCCTGTCATCTTTAAAGAAAAACTGTTGTTTTATGTATTTTCACATGGAGGTCTCTTCTCCACTGACTAGAGATTCACTTTCCTAGTCTAGTCCAAAAGCCAGTTTTCAACCACTCTCCAATTAGGAAGTTCTTAGAGAAAGTGTGTTCTTTCCAACTCGTTGTAGTCCAGGGATGGACAGAAGGCAGCTCATTTAAGAAGTGTACAAGGGTGCAAATTCCAGTAACAGTTGTTTGTTTTCCAGAATTGTGTAGTCAAGAGAAATGTCTTAGGAAAATGATGAAGAGGAGAAGTTGACTTAGGTTGGTAAGCTCTCCATCTGCTTTTGAAGAATAGCTAAAATATCATGGAGAGCTATAAGGTATGATGCCTTGGAAGTTATCTCAGTTGACAGAATCACCTTGTGCAAAAAACCCAGCTCCCTCTGTGTAAAATGTGGAGGCATCTCAGAAAGAGATTCTGCCCACCTTTAATCTGGTGGGGTTTTTACTCTGCTCTTGATTATGGCATTAGTAAAAACAATGTCAAATGGCGTAATGTTGAATGGAAACAATTTTCAAGGGCATGGCATTTGTACTTTTCAAAGCTGATTAATGCTTTTTCAGTTTAAAACAAAACAACCCACACTCATCCATATTAAAACTAAATTGTGCTAAATTTTGTTCATAATTGATTTTATATTACAAGAAAAAGTATGATTCTGATCAGCCTTTTTACATCCCTTGCGTACCCAAATCTTTGCATATTGATCAGACCTCTCCACACAGCAAGCTTAAGACTTCTTGATTCGTAGTCTAGATTACTTTTCTTTAGAGAGTGAAAGAATCAAATTGCATAATCCAGTGCCCTTTTTTGGACATATGTTAAGTAGTGTAGCGAACACTGTTTTGCGTGAAGTTCCAGAATACCTGCAGAATGCTACTTTGATACTAAAGCTACTGTAGTGGGGAGAAACTAATTTTCCTGTTACAATGTTTTTTGCCATATTTAAGGTTGGATATATTGTGGCTTTAGCTACTTAGGTCTGGAACACAAGTATAATGCTGCTGTTGAGGATGCTCTTAGGATAACTTCTCAGTTGGTGTGTAATTAAATAAGGACCAAGTAACAGCCCGTTCTCCTAGTACTGCAGCATCTTCCTATTCTGTTTTTATGAGGTATTATTTTACATGTGCAAATTAAAAAATAGCAGCTGTGTTGAGCCAGAAACTCTCTGGTACAGAGATTTTGAGCTAACAAAGTAGTTACCCTGAATTTTTATGGTATTATTGTGCTTCCTTGCACTTGAAAGCTTCTGGGTCTTAAAACAAAATAACTTTCCTGACAGATTTTGTCACTTTATGTCTGTCCATGCCGCAGAGTTACGTGATCCTATAAACTTTATGCTTTGGAGATTTTTTTGAAGTTGTTAATGGCGGATGGAAGGTAATTTAGTAGAATCTAATCTGTGTTGTATGGATGGATTTAAATGAAATATTTCTGAACTGAATTTTGTTCCAGTTGCTTAGTTTCCCAAGATTCTTGTAGAGAAAACTGAATTCTTGCATTTTTGTTCCTCATATCTTTAAAATTACCTTAATTCAATATGGTGCACACTGTTGGCTTTGTGGATTTCTCCAAGGGTTTTGGTATGCTTTGTCACAGCCTCCTCCCAGAAGAACTGCGGCATTGCAGTCTAGTGAAGTGGTGCATGCAGTGGGTGGGGAACCGGCTGACAGGCAGCACGCAGAGGGTGGTGGTGCATGGCTCCTTTTCACACTGGCAGCCTGTCACAGGTGGGGTTCCCAGGGATCAGCTTTGGGCCAAGCACTGTTTGATTTCTTCATAAGTGATCTCTGATGGGATCCTGATGAACCCTGATAAAAATCTGCTGATGATACCAAACTGAGTGAGGAAGTGGACATTTTGGAAAGGAAATTCACCCTCCAGGAAAACCTAGACAGGCTGGAAGAGTGGGTTAACAAGATCCTTATGAAGTTCAACAAGAGCAAGTTATATAGAAATAGTCCAGAACTGCAGCATAGTCTGGGATTTACCTGACTGGGGACTAGCTCTGGGGTAAGGGACCTGGCGTCCTGGAGGGAAAAAGTCTCAATCTGTGTGAACCGTTGCTTCTGAGCAAAGAAAGGCAACAGATTGCTGGGTTGCATCAATGAAAGTATGACCAGCAGAGATGAAGAAGTTATTATCCCACTGTTCTCAGCACTTCTCAGGCCATACCTGCAATACTACATGGACAGACTGGAGAGAGTCCAGAGAAAGGCCACAAAGATCGTCAAAGGACTGGGGAGCCTGCCATGTGAGGAAAGGCTGAAAGAAATGGGTTGGGTCAGTCTTCAGAAGATAAGACCTAGAGGAGACCTTATCACCATGTTCCAATATTTTAAAAGGTGGTTACACAGAAGGTGGACACTCCTTTTTTACAGTGAGTCACATGCAAAAGGAGCTAATGGTACAAGTTACTCCTGTGGAGATTTTGAACAAAATTTTTCACAATGTAGCTAAGTCAGTCAGCTGTTGGAACAATTTCCCAAGGGAAGTGGTGGGTTCCTCAGTGTTGGACAATTCAAAGATTCAGCTGGACAGGGTGCTGGGCCATCTTGTCTAGACTGTGCCTTTGCCAAGAAAGGTTGGAACAGATGGTCTTCGAGGTTCCCTTCCAACCTGGTATTCTATCATGAGCTCAGAGAATTTTCTTTGCTTGTTTCCCCTGCTGTTGCATTATTTTGCCAAAAGATGGTTTGTACTCAAAGGGCCTAGTCCTGACATTAGTGACATGATGTAAGTTAAGGGTAGATTTAACTTGTTAATTCATTGATGTGGAATTGGGTTCTCTGTTTCCATATGTATCTTACAGATTTAGCAGTTATGCAAGAAGATAAATTGTATTTCTTGGTAATGAATAAGCTGACCCCAAATGATTTAGAAATTTAGAAATAGTTGTGAGTTTTGCCCACTCACAACCAGAAAACTGTGTTTGCAGTATCAGCTTATGGTTTGTTTAGTCATTTTTTTGGTTTGATGTGGGGTTTTTTGAATTTGTTAATGTCCTGTTGTTGAAATGTAGAATTGGAGCTTTACCATTACAAATAGATTTAGGATTTTTTTCTTCTGATGCCATCATTCTAAGGATCAGCGTTCCAGAATGCTTGTAGCAGCCTTGTATTTTTCTGTCTGTTCGTGACAAACCAGCTACTGTACATTCATATAGAGCAGTACAGTCCTTGCCACTGGCAGTCTCTCTGTGACAGAGAGCCTGTAGGCTGACATAAAGTGCAGCCTGTTGTGAACTGCTAAGTGGGAGTCTGCCAAAAACTCAGCAGACAGAACTAATTGGGGAGAAAAAGGATTTTTGTGCCCTCATCTCTCCCTCTTCAATTTTTTTTACAAGACGGATATTGTTAAAGTAACTTGTTTATGTAAGATTTGTCTGCCTCTATTTTCTCATTGCATGAATCATTTTTTAACTTCAAGTCTTGCACTGCAGGTCACTGAGCACTTCCACATGGCGGCTGGCGCAGGACCAAACTCGAGACACGCAACTCATCACAGTTGATGAAAAATTGGTAAGGGTTTTCTACTGAATACTGCTATGATACAGCCTTCAGGGTTATTTCTGCACAATAGGCATTCAGTATGGTATTCTGCGTTCTTCTAGGAAAGACGTATAAATGTGAACTACAAAGCAACAGCCCTTTATACACTTTTCAAAGTGGAACATCAGTAAAACATAAGTGTTTGAACGAATATGGCATTCAAGGTGTTAAGCAATGTAAAATGATGAGTACCTTATTTTTGTTATATTTTAGTCAAGGACCAGTGTGAGCTGTAATTAATAACAAGTTTGTTCTTTCTGAAATTTGTGTATATTTTCTGTGTAGTGAAATTATATGTAATTTGCCAGCTTCCTGAAATTTTCTTCATTGGTACCCGTATTACTAAAGATACTGTATAAAGAAATATCATGGAAGATTATTGTTACTATGCACATACACTCTAGCTTTTGAATATGTATGAAGGTTAGATTACAACTGGAAACAAATGCATAACATTCTTCTGCTAATCAGTAGCAGATCAGAAATTTGGCAATCTTTTCTTGTAACTTCTTCCATAATGTGTGGTCTGTTACTCTAGATGCAACCTGACACTTATGTTTACATTATTCAATAGTATAATTTTTGTAAGACTTCTGGGGGGAATGCATCACAGCAGAAGCATGCCTTTCATTGGTTTTCATATAGCTTTTGAATCTCCGGGAAAACAATGTTCCTATCATATGTACCAGACAGTTCACATTGAATGTATCTTTTTTGTATCCCTGAAGCTATACTAACTACCTAAGAAATATTTGGAATTTATATTTATAGATTGTACGTTTGTAATGATATGTACAAGTCGAGACAGCTGAAGTTTAACAGGCTGTTAGAAAAAACCCACACTTACTTTAACAACTCTCTGAGGCTTATTTCTCTCATGCTTTGTATACAGATGTAGCAATAATAATCTACATACGGGTAAAATAAAATCAGTTATTTCATAAACTTCTTTCTGAATTTAAGAAGTAACAGTATAATCTTAGATTTAAAAATTAAGGAAAAAAATAGTACTTTATTCTAGCAAATACAACTATCTTACTAGTCAAGTTGCATAACTTGGGATGCAGGAAATTTGTACAGAGATCATGAGTCGCTGTGTAAGTAAGATTGAACAAGTTAGTAGACCTGCATTTTCCTAAATGACTTTTAAATGCACTGTTCTTGANATACAGCTTTTATAATTCCTGAAAAGTATCCTGTTTCCCTGTTGTGGCCTTGGGTGGTGGATACACAGGTCTGAAAAGACTGCAGTGCCAAGACAGACCCACAAAATACTCTTCCATCTTCTGTCTTTAGTTTAAAGGTACATTATCCAAAGTTAGTGTCGTACATTACCCTGTCTAGCTATGACAGTTGAGTTAAAGTGAAACTAGTTTGAAATACAGCTATTCAGTTCCCTTAGTGTTACTGTAAATGGACCATATGTGGAGTGCATATTTCTAATGTCGTTATATGTTGTCATCAAGTTGAAGACTCTCATGTCATATTTGCTGTGGTTTTTTGAGACCTTGTAGTAGCAGCCATTAAGTATTTTTATTTTGATACATATAATGTATCTAAATTATTTTATTTCTTGAAGTATTAGGTTAAATGTCAGACTGAATAGTACTTTCTTACAGTGTTGTGCATGTAGGTCCACATTCTAAATGCAAAAACGTTTTTTTTTCTTTTCTAGATTATTATAGGGCCTGAAACAAAATGACAGAAAATTAGAAACTTCATTTGTAGCTTTAGTTAAATTTTGGGAGTAGTTTCCATAATGTCTTAAATTCATGTTCTTTTAATGGGCAAAAAATTATATCCCATTAGCAAGGAAAATTGTCACGGAAGGGTTTGATATGGTTTTCAACATTTTCAGCATTAGGACAAGTTCTCTAGACACCTGTTAAATCTAATGTTAAAGTAGAGTACTATCTTACCTTGTTTGAGGTTGCTGCAGCATATTTCCTAATTTTAGGTAGGATTAATTACAACCAATTAAGAGCAATTTAGCATATTACAGGAGTTTTCTGTTAATTAATGTTACATAGCATAGAACCATTATTTCCTTGCAAGTTGTATTTAAACAGTATTCTGGAAATTGATACAAACCATTTAATTTTAAAAGACCCCTTCTTTTGTATTACAGATTGTTAGAAATCACTAAATTGTATTTTGATGAACTTTTCATCTTTGTCATATTTTAAATTTTTTTTTTAAAGCTGCACATCACCTTATAGGTACTTCTACGTGCATTTCAGAAGGAGCAAGAACAGGTGGAAAACGGGATATGCTTATCCTTGTTAGCCATGCTCATCTTGTAGCTTACTTTGAAACTGAAGTCCTCTTTGACTTGCTATTTACAGGGCTGGAAGAATAATGCTGAAGTTGTTGAAAACTTCTAACTGCATATTTTAGTGGAATAAATCTGTATTTCCGGTGCTCTTGTAGACCTTGTATTCCTTTGTGTACATGCATAGGCTAGAACTTGTTCAACAGGATGATTTGGTTCTAGAAGTACTAAAATATTCCTTGTGTTGGGAAAAACAAGTTAAATAGAAGAGATATGAGCATCCTGATGTTGAGTAATTAGGCGGTAGTTGGTCACTTCCTTACTGCGGCCTAGAATCTGTTGAATACAATAGAAAAATGAGTTCCAATGAAATAGTAAGAAAACCAGTAGTTTAGACCACATTCGTCACACTAGAAAAGAAGTGTATCTCTTTAATGTAAAAGGAGTTAAATGCTCGGCTTGAGTAGAACATATCCAAAAAGTTATATCTTTGTCTCTGTTATTAGCTGTTTTCAGTGAATACTGAATAAAATGAACAGTAAAACCTGAAGAAAATGACATACAAAATGAACAAAGCTCAACAAAAATACAGTTCTTGCATCACATTTTGATTCTCTGGCCATCAATTAGCTCGTATTCCAAGAGTCTGGACAAATAGCTGTGTGAAAAATAGTCTCTCAAGACCCTGCTTGCATTAGGAAATTTGGGCTATAGAGGGCAAAGGCTGTCAGCAGCAAACTTCATTCAGGTAATGTTCCAAATTATTTAACTGTTTGTGTGTATGGTATAAAATACATCATTATATCATCATTACAAAAAGTTGAAGTGGTTTTGCCTGAAATGGGAATTTGAACTGTTTTAATTCCTGTGATTTGTTTCAGTTGTTGTAAGTAGGGTGCATCAATACTGTGTGTAGCTAAAAGTTATCCAGTTCAGCATGTGTGCTTTAAACAGGCTTCCCAGTCAGTGCTGGTAAGGCTGCATTGTGGATATTTAGCCTGGAGTTAGGCACTTTGGTGGAGGTTGCTGTTTGCAGTTGAAAGGTTCCCACAAATACTTGTCAGTAAAAGAACTTTTCTATTGGTGAAATGATAATGATATTTCAAGAATGTTTCAAAATTAGAATTACTGTCAGAAATTATCATTGCATTGCTAAAGCAGAATATTCAACTGATAATATATATTCTGTAGCTCAATGCAAAAATTATTGTAAGAGCAGTTATAGGGCTTGGTCACTGGGGAGTTGTAGTTACCTCACAGATGTTTTTATTCTGTATCAGGCCGAGATAAAATAAGATGAGTTGCTGCACAGGGTTAAGCATTCCAGGCCAGTGCTATGCAGTGCAGTTTAAGTGGGACTGAAGTAGTTTTTTTAGCAGGTGAGAACATCTATTACAAGCATGAAAGGCTAAACAGAATGATGCTATTGACATTTCATTGCCTGTCCTGAAGTTGTTTTGTCTATACTGCTATTTAACCTTTTCTGAGTAATGGTTCAGAAGTCTTAGTACTGAACCTCAGTAGAGGATCATTTTCCTTCAGACTGTAGATAAACTCTATGTAACTCACTGAAGATAACTTGTATAAACCAAACTGGGCACAGAAACCCTTATTTGAAGGTGAGCAGTTCGTATCTTTGAAAGGGTGCTCATGATGATCTGAAAACGCCATATACTGCAGCAGCCTGTGGCATCCTGGGCTGGATCAGCAATGGTGTGGCCAGCAGGACCAGGGCAGGGATTGTCCCCCTGTACTGGGCACTGCTGAGGCCACACCTCGAGTGCTGTGTCCAGTTCTGGGCCCCTCACTGCAAGAAAGACACTGAGGGGCTGGAGGGAGTCCAGAGAAGGGCAATGGAGCTGGGGAAGGGTCTGGAGCACAAGTGCTGTGAGGAGCAGCTGAGCGAGCTGGGGGTATTCAGCCTGGAGAAGCTCAGGGCACACTTTATTGTTCCTGACAGCTACTTGAAAGGAGGTTGTAGCTGGGTGGGATTGGTCTCCTCTCCCATGTAGCAATTTATAGGAGAAGAGGAAATGGGTTGGATATTAGGAAAAATTTCTTCACAGGAAAGGTTGCCAAGCATTGGAACAGGCTGCCTGGGGATGTGGTTGAGTCGCCACCCCTGGAGTTGTATAAAAGATGTTTAGATGTGGCACTTGAGGACGTAGTTTAGTGATGGACTTGGCTGCGCTGAGTTAAGGATTCAGTTATCTTATGAGCCTTTGCAGTGATTTCTGTGATTCTAATAACTATTGTGAAATCTGTGTCAAGAATCTTAGCAGCTTCCTTTTTGGCTGTCTAGAGCTATCATTTAGTGTCTGTTTTAAATCTTTACTACTAGATAATCCAGGAGTAACAGTGTATTAATAGGATTCTCAGAATAGGAACCTTTTTCTGCTAAAAAGTTGTGGAAACACTCCAGTCCATTTTTTCTAGAAGACTGTGTTATTAGCAAACATCACACGGTGTTTTCATGATTGAGTCATAGTTTGTTCACCATCCAAATCCCAATTTTGGCTAGGATTAAAAATTAGCAAAATTGTATAATCTTTGTTTGATTAAAGAACCGTAGACTTTACTATAATAAACAGTGATAATACTGCTGCTCAAAGTAAAATATACAAACAAGTGAAAAATAGTCTGGTATGATGAAACTTCTTCAAATCTCAGTCTGATAGTCTACAGTGCTGTGAAACAAAGGACATAGCAAATCAAGCTTTAAAATGCATTTTAATGTAATCATTGCTTTCCCAAGAACTGAGAGTATATAATACACTTTACGCTGAAAACCAAAGCAGTAATGTGTCATAAAATTATGTCTGAGACAGTGTGACATTGCATTGAAGACTTTGTGTAGGAGCTGTTTTTGCAACTCAGTGAAGAGAAACACTTGGCGAAGTATGCATTTATTAAGGACAGGCTTACTAGATTTCCTTTTATTGAAACTGCTATTCAGCCAAGCATTCTCCAAACATTACCACTGTGTTAAATAATAAGGATATAGTGGATGTTCTATGTTTTGGTTTTCCAAAGTGTTGTTAACCCATTGTGGGTTAATTCCTTAAGGGTGAGTTCAAGCTGTTCCTAAAGTACCTTAATGGGATAAAAGAATTTGTAATAATCTTTTCTTCATTTAATCCACTCTAGCTGCAGTATTTTTTTCAAGTGGCTACCATAAAGGATTCAATTCAGGACAGTGTTCATCTGTAGATGAGGAATCTAACTTACAAGTTTTTCTGTATTTCATATGTGCAGCTCTGATAGGGACTTGTCATATTCAAAGCATACATGGGACCAGGATGGTAATTTCTCTGGGGGTTCAGACAGTTACTCATTCCCTCCCCCTAGCCTCAAATTTTCCTCTTGTGGTTTGTCTTCCTTCTGGTTTGTTTTTTTTCTCTAAATTAGATCAGCAGCTTGCATTTTGCTTCAGAATTGTGAAAAATGAATAAAAAATAATAAAGCTATTATGTAAAATTAGGCTAATAAAAATTTTTTTCCGTCCTTTGCAGATATATTTGAGAAACAGTTTCTAGCTTTGTGCAAAGGGGCTTTGCATATGAAGCCTGTGATTTGGAGAAGTACTTTATTCAGTCACAGTTGTGTCAAGTAAGCAGGTGATCAGCTTATTTGAACTGTGTTGTACTTGAGATCCAAGATTTTAAAAAATGTTTTGTTTGCCTTTGGTCATCTGTAGTTCTGTGTTTGACCACTCTGATATTTGAATGATGCTAGAGGCTGATTAAGGTATAAAACTATGTTCTAGAATTATTTCAAAATTAATTGAATTATTTCAATAAACGTAAAATATTCAAAAGAGAAGACCATTCAAAAGGAAGTGAAAACATATGCACATCTACTTTAATGAAAGTGTCTAGTCTAAGAGTTGACTTGCACAGAGTTAAATGCTTAAAGGCCTTTACTCTGCGGTCACTGATAGTTTATTTGTGAAACTGCATTTTTGCTGCAAAACATAATCTATTACAAAGTTATTTTTCTATTTTTCTGTTTTACTCTGCACACACTCTCTCATTTCCCGCCACCCCTTCACCTAGTGAAGACTAAGAAATACTACTTCGGGGAGGAAAAAACCTTGTTAAAGAAGCAGATAATATGAAACCTAATATTTAAAAGGTTTAATGACTCTGGGGATTGTGATAATCTTTCATACTTCATGTACACTGTTCTGGTCTGTCAGAGCATATATTTATTTCTAAACATTAATTTATTTGTTTGTTTCTAATTGAAATAATTTTACATTTTCTTCTTTATAGTTATGGTTGGTAGTTGCATTTGGGCTTAATTACAGAACAAGCACAGGTGTAGTTACCAGTTTATCTAGTTACATACGTATTTTCAGTACTGCATATTTACTATATTTTTCTATTTGGCAGTTAAATCCCTCTTAAGTTGGAATATCCTAGCTCAATTCAATCTGTAGTACTTGCTACAACTTGTTTTTGTAAGCAATTGTAGTTTGATGAAGCTTGCAGTGGTTTAGAAAACCCAGCTGGCTGATAAAGTGCTTTCTGTAAGATTATCTGCAGGCAACAAGTTACTCCGTGTTATAAAGAAGCTTTCTATAACTCTGACAGTCCAAGTAAAGAAATTGCCCTCACATTTAGCTGTCTTCTAAGAGCAATAAATATTGCTGTCTTACTAAATTTCAGTTGAAAATAATTCTGGTGTTCAGTTTAGGAAACTGCATGTTTTGCAGTAGCTCAGAACCCTCTATAAAGTGATAGATTGTTGCATCCATGAGGGCAATTGCCCTCTCATCCCTGTGTAGGTTTGTTTTGGGTTTAGGCTGGGGCGAAGGATTTGGATTTCTTTGGTCTGAGAGTCTTTTCTTTTGGTACATAGTAGTGCTCTCTCTGCTGGCTGTTGGAAGGAGGAGTGTCTGTGATTGAGGTTACACAGCCCTGAGGTTACACTCAGAAGAGTGTCTGTTTTGTCTGGGCTTCCTTCATACAGCATTATTGTGCAAAAATTTCAAGACTTCAATTTAGAGCACTTGGTCCAAGTGTGTCTTTTTGAAAAGTATGTAGGCTTTTTTTTTTTTTTCATTTCATTACACCGTATTTAATTTTCTATCGAAGAATAATGCTTTTGAAGAGCTTGCTGTGATGGCCGCTCAGAACAAATTAAAGGGGTGTCATTGTGTTGTGGGTGTTTAGTTTGGATTCTAAAGGGTTATTCAGTGTGCAAGTACTTACTTGGTTTTGGAAGTCTAAATATGCAAACCATGTTTCTAATCTTCTAGGAAAAATAAAATTAAGTCATTGATACAGCCAAGTAACCAACAGGAGTAACTTCATTTTTTGGAGCTGTTTGGTTCAATAGTTTTGGTTTTTAAAGGGTGGTATTTCCATGTTCTCATAAAACACTATCATTATCTGAACCTTGTCTAAAACACTCAAGTTCATATCCCATGTTATGAAATATTTCTGTAGATGAGATGAATTATTTTTGTCTTGTCAGGAATAGTGAATAAACCATTCCCTGTAAAGTGCTCATTTTTCTGTGCATTCAAATGTGTCTTTCTGCATTTCTGTAATACTCAGTTGTAGACTTAAACCACAAATCCTAGCCTAGGAAAGTCTAGAAAACCACAAATCCTGCAGAAGTTCCTTGTACAGACGTGAAAGCTGTTTCTAGTCATGAAGTTCTAGCTGAATCATTTTATCAAGTCCGAAGGGAAAAGCTTTCCTTCTCTGGAAAGCCTGGTAATTTTATGGGAATCCTTGAACATCTTGGTCATGCTGCAGGAGAGCTTGGTGCTTCCTCAGTACTTCCTGTCATACTCAGATCATCAGTGATGGAATCAGATGCTTTTCAAATTCTTGATGGCATGTTTGTAAGGTATCTTTGAAGTACTTTCATGTCTGTTTTCTCAAACTGGCAAAGTTAACCTGTGTTAAGTGGGGACGTGGACCATGAAGAGAGCATCTGATGGTCAGATCCAGAGTTTCAGTATACCATTTAGTTCTTGTGAAGCACACACTATAGGGATATTGCTTAGTCTCTTATGTATCTTTTTGGCTTACTCAGTTCTACTCACTCCAAGTTTAAAGCAAAAGAAAGTCTGGGCTGATGGGAAAATAACTTTTATCCTATTACCTGTTATCCTGAAAACTTGGTTAACAAGTGAGAAGAAGCTCAGCTATAAGGAATTTCTACAAAATGCTGGTAAGACATACCAAGGACAGTATTTTTTTAAAGATGTTTTAATTATGTTGCAGATGTTTTTGAAAAATTATGACTGGTTAGTAATTCAGATTAAAATTTCTGCAGAAGTTGTTGGTTTTCCTTACCAGTTAATTTTCTAGATGTGCACATAAATTCAGGTATAAAAATAAGTAACTGTTTTTCTCTGTAGGCCAATATCATCTGTATAAATCATGTATTTGAAGTTTTCACTGAGTAACATGTTAACCAGGCAGAAGCTGTTTTAAGATAAATATTGTAGCTTGCACTAATATATTATTTTTTATTCTTCTGGTGCATATTTTTTCTTAGGACCACATTTTTGTTGCTGCGTTTGACTCTATTTGAAAGCATTCTTGAATCAAGTCATTCTGGTTCTATTAAGTCAGAAGTTGAATATCTTCTCTCTGATGTCTGGTTACAGTACAAATTCTTACTTTTTTATCACCATTTAGTAAACACAGTTGTACTTTGTACTCGCCTTTGATTTTTTTCTCCACAGCAGCAGAAAACTGAAAGGAAACATAGTGTATCGAGTTGAATTTCAAGTTGGATTTCACATATCAAGTTGGATTTCACTCTATTTTATTAGAAAGTATAAGACCATGATTTTTGTCCTATAAATAATCTTAAAGGCCAAGCATATAAAGGCCAAAGCCCTAATTACAGGAATTGACATCTAGAGAGAACAACCTAAAACCAGTTATGAAGTAACACTAATATGTTCTAGTTATGATTCAGCTTTTTTAGAGAGAGATTTTTGAAACCATCAATTTTAACTAGCCTTATAGATAAATGTAAAGAAACCCGTTTTTTCCAATGATATTAAGGTGTATTTTATTGATAACATTTTAACAGTTGAAGCCCCATCAATTCTTCCCATTCCCACCAGGAAGTAATGACTGTGCTACTGTTAGAAAAGAACCTTCTAAAACGCAGTTAAGGCTTAAAAGCTATATGCACTAATTAACAAAATACAGTGAACATTTAAGCTGTTAATAGCCGCAACATCCCTGGTGCATAGACCTTCAATATGCTAACACTGCATAACAGTTCTCTATTGTGCATCTCTTTAATGAGGGTAACTGTGTCAGTTCTTTTCTTGCTTCACTACCTGCTGTGTATGGAAATTATGTACACTATTTAGCACTTTCTTTCAACTTTTAAAGTGCATGCATATTACATAGAAGCATTACATCCTGCATTAGGGTAAGAGACAGCTTTTAACAGGTCTGATTTCCTTGTAGTTTCTGAAGTGCAACTTTTCTTCTTCTAAAAAGCATGCACTAACAGGGATTTTGCTCTAAATTTGCATTTCTTGATTGGGGATTTGCTTCTGTTTTTCTCTCCTATGTCTTACACCACTTGTAACTGTATGGGCAAAGATCTGTTACAGAAATCACTTTCTCTATAAAGGAAATGTGAAGAATAGAGAACATGCATCACAATGAAGGCAGGCATTGGTTGAATATCCTGATACTGTTCTTAGTAGCAGACCATACAGTAGTGTGACAGAACTGTCAAGCTAAACTTTAGAACACTACTTTTTGCCTTTTTTTTCACCCTTACCTTTGATGGGTACTTTTTTTTTAATAAACAGAAGCCTAAATAGTTTGCTAAATTTTAAACGCTTAACTTAAATGCTGCTCCATAGCTACCATTCAATAGGGAATTAATTAATTAGTAGTTGTGAGATGAAAGGAAAAGAACACTATAAAATGCATGATAATGGAATTTAAATTTTAGTATTCTTTGCTCTAGCTTCCAGCCCGGGGACATTGCTAGTTAGTTAAAACTGAATTCACAATTCATGTTTCATACACTGTAGTGATGATGTTTCTTAAGACTTGAATTCATCATAGAAAATCTTACCAGAGTTATCAGTTCCTGAGATGTTGCTTTACATCCAAATGAGTACTCAACAGCTCAGACCTTAGAATATTTGCTGTCTGGGTTGGATTAGGAATTGACCAAGATGTTCCTGCCTCACAGCAGCAATTCCACTACCTGTGTGTAAGAGGTTTCCCAGTTCCCTGCAGGCTCTGAATGTTTTGCTCCCTTGGGTCTTTTGCAGCTTCAGTGGATAAGGGAGCTTTGAGAAAAAGCCACGTATTTAACATCAGTTGAAACCCTTTCCAAAAGCTGAAGATTATGAAACAAGTGATACCTAAATTTGGGAACTCTACTGGGGCCTTACTTGGAAATTTTCTTAATTGGTACTTTAAAGGAGGCTTTTTAAGGTTTTCAGATGGGCATAAAGCAAATCATAATTTTTAATTTTTTTGTTCTGACAGAATTCCTGAAAAACAGTAACCGTAAAAAATTCATTTAAGTCATACGTTTATTGTTTATTTTGTAAATACACATAACTTTTAATGAATGTTAAAAGTAAGTACTTTATTAAAATGGCATCAGAAACATACAAAAAATACAGAAATTATTTCCAGTGCACAAGAGTAGCCTGAATTTTGGCTTTCACTTCAGATATGAAGACCTCATACTGAATTGCTGGTTAAGGCTCTTGGTGTCCATGATCAGAACTGCATTTTATAGACTATAAGTCATCAGTAAGGAATAGTTCACCAAGATATTATTGAAATACTGTGTTTAGCTTTGCAAGACAATCTGCTTACTGTGACTTATGCTAGGATTATATTATAAATAATCAGGACTGCAAACTGAATAAATCATGTTTGAAAAACATGCCACCACTGAACTAAAAGTACACTACAATATGCTATTTATTTAATAGTACATACAAAATTGAACTAACCAGGGGAACAGGTACAAAGTTCTTTATCCTAGGTAATGTCTATCTGCTAGTACGTCTGTCTGCTTTCCTTCAAAGCTCTTTCCTGCCTATTCTCTTGTCTTCACTGAGAAACAGTATCTGTAAGAGCAGTTGTTTATGGTAGTACAGCAGTGAAGTGTTGCCATAGTGTAAATTATTGTAAGATAAATCAGATTGTTTCAATTGCTTGGTTATCCTCTTTCTAAATGCAGGTGAACTAAGACTGCCTCTTCTTTGATTTGAAAGTCTGTCATCTAAAAAGATGGCTGTAGTCTTATTCTTCACTCACTGATTTTTTTGCATGTTTTTTAATCTGAGCATTGTGAATTTCTAGCCAAGTTCTTGAAATTGGTGCACTGTAGAAAACTGTATTTTTAAAAGGCCTCAAAGACCCAGCCACTTGTGTATGTGTGCAAGCAAAAGATTTCCTTACATATGCTTTGGATAAGTTCTAGAAGGTATGCTGTCTCTAGATATTGTCGGGATACAAGAAAAAGTAATTGCGAGATCTTCTGTAATTCAGACTTTTTTCCGCCTTGTTCAAGACAATAATGCTGTTTGTCATTTCATCTGTTTGAAGAGTGTCACATCTACACTGAAGTCTCTTATGAGTACCTGTAGCAACACCAATCTATTTTTATGAAGTCTTCTCTCTGCCTCTGATTGCTCCATCTTTCCTCCATTTAATAATGATTTTCTTAAATTCAGGTATATGGAGAAACCAAAGTGTAAACTCAGCTATATGATTTCCTTTCCTTTTAACATTTTTTTATTTACCCAGACAACATCTACACAGCTAAGACATACTGTTGAAGGAAAATATATGCAGTATTAATAAATAATACATTTTTGTTGCTTGTGATTTTTTCTTGGCAGAAGAATGATACTGAACATGAAATAATATGTCTGTACTGAAAGTGGGATTTAAGTGTTTCAATTGTTTCATTTTTAAATTTCTGAAATGTTTACTTGTCCATGAGAATGCAGGCTAAATGGTAGGTATTTTTTGCTAGTGTGTCAAGAAAAATGCTTCTCTGTTTTGAGTCTTGTTAGGGTACTGAGAGGAGCAAAATCATAGATTTTTGTTTTTCTTTTCAGTGTTGTAGTTTAAACTAACAAAAGCACAACTCAGCAGCTCTTCCCATAACTTGCCAGTAATCACTTTTATAAATACCAATTTTCTATGACTTTTGGAGGAGATGTGAATACAAAATTTGGGGATGTACTGCAGACTTCAAGTGAAGTGTTTTAAAGATGTGAAAGAAGGGCTGTTGAGGAGGTTGTTTTCTACTTACTACTGTGAACTCACATTCCAGTCGTTATTCCTGTTTACTCTTTCCCTGTGTTTTTCTCAAATCACAAATTCAAAGATGTTGGTTTAATGGCGTGTGGAATGTGTCATGCCATTTTATTTGTAGTCTCTCATACAAGCAAGTATAGAATAATATTAAGCATGTAAAATATTGGGAAAGTGTAATAAGCCTTTGCAGCAGGACAACAGGGAAGTTCTCAAGGAGTTTTTGCAACTGCAGTGGATGCTCAGACATCATGGTTGCTATAGTATTGCCTCAGCTGTGAAATACAAACTGATGAATAGAAATGCTGCAGCTACCAGTGCTTGTTTTGGATGCTGACACTTCCTTTGCATAATGGCAGTCAGCAGTCTAAAAAGTATTATAGTGGACTTAGCTTCATTCCAGTAGTGTGATGGTTTCTGCTTCTGTGAGACCTACTTTTCTTCATCTTCAGTTTCTCTTTAGTTTTTTACAAAACTGCTTGTGAAAAGACATTTTCTTTCATTGGAAGCTTTCATGAAATCTTTGTTATTATCAAATTCCATTTCCTGTTTGGTTTTCTTCTTAAAAATACAGTTCTTTAGGTGCTTTTTTCAGCTTGTTTATTAATCATTCTGCAGGATGGCTACATGGGAGAATATGTTATGAGTAATACCGTGTTGTTCACCGTTTACTGTGATAATGCAAAATGATTGTGAAGCCTGAAAGAAAACTGTATCCTGTGTGATACAAAGTTTCCTAAGGGCAAATATGCTTTTTCCCCTTGTTTTGTCTGTAGCTGTTAGATAAACGTTGTCTGACCATGTTTAGTTCATTCTGCTCCATTTTTCCACTTGCAATTTACATAGCAGATTCTTTTCTCTTGCATTTCCTTCAAAAATATTGTATTGAAATGTTGAAACATAAATGTTCTGATCCTGACTTACAGTTAAGCAGCTGAGCACATTAAATAAAAAACTCTTCACAGCAGCTACTTTGTGGGTATTATGCAAGATGTTCTGTGCTTTGATAGAACAACTTCTAAATAAAGTGAATTGCAACATGAATTTATAGCAAAACTTTACGTACTTAGTCTGGTAAAACATGTTGGCGGTGGGGAAGAGAGCAAGCTGTTGTAAACTCCTATAAAGTACAGAAAATTTCTACTTTCTCTCCATTCTAACAAGTGTAAAACTATTGAGGTTAAGTAGGTGGGGCAACCGGAAGTAATTGCTAAGGCCAGTGGCATTTTTGTGGTTTAATAAAGGCAGAAGCTAATTATTCAGTTTTTATTTAAGCGAAATGATGCCAAAAAGGAGGTTCCTGCAGAGCAGCTGCACTCCTTCAGTGTTACCCTAATTTACCACAGACACAACTGTCACAAATAGAACTTTTAAACTTGATATATAGCCACGAAAGTAAGGAGCCCTTTGTCTGGAATGCATGCAGAAGAACTCCTTTATACAAATCAACCGGCAGATGACGGACAATGATGAAAATTTGATTCTTTGAAGTCATAATGGTCATTGAAATGTGTGAAATTCTGGTATTGAAAAGAGAGCGGCTAGCAAGACTCTAAATCCTGGGTGGTTGCTGGAAGCTTGCTGGGAGGTTTTTCTGTGTTTTGACATCAACTTCCCATTGCTTGTTCCCTGTTTCCTTTATTAAAAAAAAAAAAAAAAAAGAGGGGGGAGTGCTAAACTGTAGGTAGTTAATAGTGGTTATGTACAGTTTCTGTCTTTGTGGTGAAAGAAATGCTATAAAAGAAACATGACACCTTTATGCACACCTGACCCATCTATTCAAAACCATTTGTTTTCAGAGCTACTTTCAATCATTTTGTCTCTTTCCTTTAATTAGAGTTTCATTTCTTGTCCCCTTTGGATTTTGTGCTATTAGTGGAGTAATTAAAAGAAGAAAATTTCTCGTTTCTTTTAAAAGTCATCTTCATGCTCAGTAGTGCTTTCACTGACACTGCCTCTGTGAATCAGTTTTTCTCCTTGCTGCGTAGCACATTTCATTTCTTATTACCCTTTCCAGAACAACTTTAGCAGGCTTTCCACCATGACAAACATTCTTAGATAATGTAAGTTGTAATAAAGAAAACCCCCCTACGTCTGTAAGCAATTTTATGTGATGTCTGCTGTTTAAAAAAAAGTGGGTTTGTCTTTTTCAGCTTACTCCAAAATGCCCCAAAATGAGTATTAAAATTTTCTTGAGTTACAAAAAAAAAAAGTCTGCTATTCAAATAGTATATATATTAAGAAAAACAGAATGTCAGAATGCACCTTTTAGATGACAGCCTGTTTTAAAAATGTGAAACAGGGTTATTAATTTTTAGTAAAGTAAACCTATACAGTTCAAATCTCAAGTCTTTTATATTGTCATCTAATATCTTTAAGATTTTGCATGCTGAACACCTCACTAGTATCTTAATATGCTAATACAGCAAAATTCATTAAGGAACACTTTTAAAAAAAATAGTAATGTGAAACCAGCTGTCAAAAATATCTTTGTTTTGGAAAGTTGGTTCACAGGTAGTTTCAATGAGAACTTGAACTCAGAACAAAGCACTGAAGACCCAGTAAAGAGTTCAACCCAATGCAGCATAGTTCTTTTCAAGTATTATATTGTTTTAATGGCATCTTGGAGCGGGAGCTTTAGCCCATTGAAATGTCGCTTAAAGGACAGGTTCTTCTGTCACTAGCTGGAGCTGTGTGGATGAAATGATCACAATAGAGTGTTGTAATGCATTTTAAAAGTGTGAGAAATCAGTTTGTCTAGACTAAGAGTGTGCCTACAGGGAATAGGAATCTTAGAGCTTCTGTGCTCTTTAGGTGTCAAGTATGTGATAGATGCCAAGCCTTTTTATTCCATATCTTTGGCAACAGCTCAGCTATGCTACAGTACCTTACATGTCTACAGCAAGCAAAATCAGTGATTTTATGTCAGGACAACTTGAGCTTCAGCAACCAGAAACTCATTGTCCTAACAACTGTCTGTTCAATTGCCAGCTTTTAAAATGGGAAGATATCAATAAATGATTGCTAGATTCCCAGAAGGCATGGAAACTGTAGCTATAATGAACATAGTATGGAGATCTAGCAACACCATGTAGATATTTCAGTTTTGGAAAGCAAGCAGGTTTTAATTTTCAGTTTGAAAAGATTTTTATGGGATTAATCCTATATTATTAGTGAAATAACCTTGATTTAGAGCCTAGTGCCCGAAAAAACATTGCTTGAAGGGTTTTTCTGGGGTTTTAGTTTTACTTTCATCCAGATAAACAAGTCCAGGCATTTCTTTACTATGGTTATCTCTTAAATATAGTGTTTGCTGGTTTTAACTCTCATTTTAGATTGTGTTCTGTATGCACTGTGTAATATTTTTATGATTTTCTGGTGTTAAGTCTTCAAAAGAGAAAATTGTATATGTCCATAATGTTATTTAGCATAGTATCTTTATTTTAGTAATTCCAGTTTAATCTGGAAGAATTCAAAAACTTCTAAATCTGAAGCATAAAATTCATAATAGACTTATGAGTTCTTGAGATTAATAATAATAAAAAACCCCATAATTTTGAGCTGTTTTGAAGTTGACATATCTGGAAGTATTTGATAATAACAACACCAGCATTTTTGCACATACCATACTGTTTGTGAGCAGAAAAAGGAATTTTTTTAAATATTACTACATTTTCTCACATTTGTTAAATACAGAAATAAAGACTAATATTTTAGCCTATTTTGTATAAATAAGCAAGCTGAAACTTTGAATCCCCACCAAACTTTACTGCAGGTAAAAACTCCTTTTTCTTAAATTAAGCGCTTTGCCAATTCAAATCAGAAAAAATTTGAGCAAATTCCTTCCAAAACTGCAGTTTGAACTTGAGCGGTGAGAAATGCCAGTCTGTCAGAAGGTATTTTTACATAGGTGTTGCAACATTCCAGTGGCTGGTACTGCTTCTCTTTCATATCACTGGTACACTCATACTAAAAATAAGCATGACTTGGTCCTAATGAAAGCGCTTATAATGGAATTGTTAAGATACTTTGACAGTTTCTTTTGGTAGTTTGGGTAGAAATGTCAGAATTTGGAAAGCTAGTGTGGATGTTTGTTTGTTGCCCCTGCTGTCCTAATAGCAAATGCAAGTCAAATGCTTTCAACTTCCTCTCTTTTGTAGTTTTGTGGGAGTAATCTCCCAAAATTTATTTTCTGAAGTAAAATTGAAAATGAGAGCTGCTGCATTTCAAAGGATGGTCTGGTGACTGCATCAGGATGTTTTAAGTTTGCCACAAAGCAAAATCCCATAAAGTTAGTAGGTACATTTATGTAAAACCACAGTGTTCTATTTAAACTTGTTTCTCTTTTCATTCAAGCCATGGCAATACTGTGAAGATGAGTTCAATATGCCCAAAGTTTTGCTGCAGATTTCTGGAGTGTTACCAGTTTACTACTTGTTCTTGGAGAGACAGAAGGGGAGGGGAGGGCAGGGAGGGAGAATAAGGAGCTCCCACTGGCCTTTTAAATATGTAAGGAATAGGAGTAGTTTAGCCCCCTTAGAGATAGATGGATTTGATGTTTGATTTCACTCTTTACTAGGGTGAACTGACAGGTTAATTTTATATAATTACTGTTTAGTTTTTAGCAAGAATGTTCACTTTAATTATATCAGATGCTGCTGAGGGTAATTTTTCACAGCAATTCTTGTGAGGTTTTTCCCTATCTTATACTTCGTTAAAGTCAGTTAATATTTTTAGGCTGGTTTGAAGGATTTATCTTTGTTAGATTTATTTGGGGAGGCCCTCAACAAGGCTCATCCCTAGTAGAAGAGGGCATCCTACTACTGATTATGTACAATGTTACAAATCTTTTTTTTCTTTGAAGGTTGGAATCTCCTAAATCATTTTGTCCTTCACACATATACTGAAGAATTTTACCACCATCAAATGTCCCTCTTTTGATCTTGAACATCAACAGAACTGACTGTCAAATGCTGAGTCATAGCTTGAAACATTAAGAGGTCAACTTTACGTAGTAACTAATGGCTAGAGAAATAAGAGCTAAATTCTAGTACCTGCTCTGCAGTCTCAAAGAATCAGTAGCATATTGTGCAAAAGATACTACCTTCTGCCTCTTCCTTCATGCTAAGCACAGCTTCTTGAGTCAGCGTAGATGTTGGTGTCTCTTGACTATATACAGAGCTAAGCCCAAGGGAAAGCACTTACACTGCAGCACATACTTGGCTGGCAAGTATTTCGGTGAATAGTCCTGTTCATATGAAGTTTGGGCTCCTAATTGTAAAATTTTGGAATTCGTCAATAAAATGTAAAATTTTGGAATTTGTCAATATTTCAGTCTGTGCTCTAATATTTTCCTGAAGGAAGAAAGTGTTTGCACGTTTTCACATTTCCTTTAGCTGGTGCAAGTTGAAGCAGTCCTGACTTTGCAGCTGTGGACAGAGAAGGATGGGGGGAAATGTCCTGTCCCTCCTCTGGCACTAGCTGTTTTGTAGGTGGAAGATGAGCAGGGTCAGGTAACTGATCTGAGCAAAACCTAACTCAGCTGGGGAAGCAGAATGATAGCAGCCTTAACATCTATCACTTTCAATTGCATTCAGTTGAAATCATAATGTACTTCTCTAAATTTTTTTTCAGCTTTTGTAATTTTAAAAATAAAATATGAAATTACATAAAAAGAATAAGCAATTTATTTTACAAGCCTCTTACAAGTCCTTTTTTAACAAGTCGCATTATGTTTTTCTTAGGATATCACTACTTTAACTGGTGTTCCAGATGAGCACATCAAAACCAGGAAAGTTCACATTTTTGTTCCAGCACGTAATGCAATGCAGTCAGGACTTAACAATACAAAGAAATGGAAGATGGAATTTGATAACAGGGAGCGCTGGGAGAACCCTTTAATGGGCTGGGCATCTACGTGAGTACTTACTGAATTTGAAAATACTGTTCTTCTATATTTGGCTCTCACTAGTAATCTAAATCTGAAATATCCTTTCTACCTGTAAATCTGGTTGTGTTTTAACAGTACTTACAGTAAGTGGTTGGGTTTGTTTGTTGTATGATTTATGATCTGTTAAGTTTAAAAGCAGATTTTTCCTCACAACATCATCTGGAAGAGTTTGAAAAAGATGTTAACAACCAGAAATTTCAATGATTATATTGTGGTGATGTTACTGTGCAGCAGCGTCAGGGCCAGAAAGTCATTAGTTACATAAAGTAGTAAATCATTCTCAGCTCTCAATTGCATCTTTTAAACAAAAACAACAGTACTTCTGGATTTTTTTTATCCTGAGGATCTAAAATGAGGAGTCATAACTAATCAAAAAACCACAACAAACCAAGCTATTTAAAATATTATACTGTTTCTTTAAGTATTGTCAATATTAGTATTAAAAACTATTAAATACACAAAAAATACAGAAAGGTACTACTCTTAGCTAAATATACTGTAATTTGGAAATGTAATTACAATTTGGATGCATCTAATTTTTATTTCTTTTTTTTCCTTATATGAATACACTATCTACATTTCACAGCGTGGTTAGAATTCCTGTAGTCTCTGAGAACTATGCCAGCAATTCCTCTGACAATATTGTTATTTTGATTTGAAGCTGTCTCCTTTGAGGCATATTCAGAATAGTTAATTATTATACATAAACCAAAATCAACCACTAAAGATTATTTTTCAAACTTCAGAAAGGATACAATGTGTACTGAAAATATCTGGCTACAATCATATTAGCACGTATGATCAAAGAATACAAAATTCTATGAAAGAAAACTTTAAAACCTTAAACATGAAATAATCTGAGGATGCATTTTTTGAGATTTATTAACATTCTAAATCCAATCACAGATTTTTTTTTTTTTTTATTTATAACATAAGTATATCCAGAAATTTAGTTCAGAGTAACTCTGAAATCAAGTCTTCCTATTGCATTAATTTCTCATAAAAATTTGAGCAGGCTCTACATACGTTTCTATTTTGGGGTAGGGAAAGGAATTTCTCATGGGTAAGCAAGCTTCAGGTAGGATAAAAGCAAGTGCTCTGTTGAGAATTGACACTGCTAGGTTAAAGGTTTTGTAAATTAGTTTGTATCCATTCATTTTTAAGGCATTCTTGTAAAAACTGATAGTGTACACTCTGGTGTTACCATTCAACACCCAAAAATACCTAAGAGTTTTTTCTCTTGAGATTTAATTTCTGCAAAGAACGTTTCTTAGACATTTTGCCATTTACTTTTCAATAATGTAATGGGATTAGTGGATTAGAGCTCTTTAGGATCTACATATTAAAGCCCTTTTTTATCTGAACTCAATATACTTATTTACCTGTAGGTCTTTCCTATATTTCTGTCATTTTACAGTCTTGTTTGGGGTTGGGGTTTTTTTTGCACTTGCTGTTTCTTGGCTATTGGGGCTTTTTTTCAGTGAAAATTATGTAGTTATAGATCTAAGTAAAATGGACCTGTGGCATTTTTTTTAATTGGGAGGTTTGTTTGGGGTTGGGGTTTTTTTTGCACTTGCTGTTTCTTGGCTATTGGGGCTTTTTTTCAGTGAAAATTATGTAGTTATAGATCTAAGTAAAATGGACCTGTGGCATTTTTTTTAATTGGGAGGTTTCATTACAAGAATGCCTAAAGAGAGTTCTTGAGTACACCTTATAATATAAAGCTGTAAACAAAGAAACATGGGAAGTGTGAGGTTTTCATTGTATGAGATCTCATAAGAGAACGAAATGTGGAATCCTAGTTTCCAGCGGCTGATAAAAGAACTCTGGGTAAGCATAGGAAATTCTGCAGCCCTGGAACTGCTGACACTATCAGGACATCATGCTGGACATCCTGAAATCAAGTTTGCTCACACAGATAGCTCATTTATAGAAATAAATCAGAAGTGTATTTAGGTTGAATGAAAGATGATTCCACATAAAACAGAAGAAATAATTTCTGCAGAATTCTCATTTCCCAACCACCTCTGTCCTGGAAGGCTTTTGCCGTATTTGCAGTACTGAACCGGAACTGGTACCTCACTACACTTCAGACTTAAAGCTTCTTTGTTCCTTTTTAGTAGTGTTGAAAAGATTTTTCTAACCCCAATCATGGAAGAGAATAACAGTAAGCAAAAGTTGTCACAATATTGCAGTACACTAGGGCCACTTCATTCTCCACTGGTCATGTCATGAACTAATTCTTAGTTCCTAATTCACTTACTGCTGTTGTAAAAGAAATCTTTAGATGTCTTTAAGAGAGCCTATCACTGGCAAAAGTGTAATTTCTGTCTTTATCCTGGTTTTGTTTGTTTGTTGTGTGTTTTTTGTTTGTTTCTGATTTTTTTATTGAGGAATATATTGGATATATAGTGAACTCCATTTTTCCATGTGTACATCAGATAAAATTACACTGTTGTCTTTGCTGGAAGCGAGATTCCCCCTTTTCCCCTCCCCCCCTCGCCAGTCACAGGCTTTGTCCTTTATTGTAGAGAGTTCAGTGTATCTTCGGTCTTTTCTCTTCATTTATCCTTCTAGCTTCAAAGAGAGAACAGTTGAGAGGCAGCTCCTTCAATAGTTTGTTGAAATTTGGTCTTGTCTTTCCAGTTGTCTCCCAGGCTCATAGGCAGTGTTGTCTCAGGGAGGCTTTATCTATCTTTGTGTTGCTACAACCAGTATCTCATTTCTTTAAGAGTCAGAACCCCTCTCTCTTTTTTTTTTTCATCCTTTGTCATTGTTACTAAATTGAACTTTTATAGCAATAAATAAGGCAATTTCATGTTTTAACTGAGATTTTAATTTGTTTCAAAAAGCTTTATGGTGTTTCATTCCTTTCAAAAATGCAGTTTAAGAATAGCTGGTTATCTAAAACTAACGGCTGTGTAATTAGTTACCCAGCAGTTTGCATTTTGGAGCTTCATTTTCAGTTGTGGCCTGTGATCTGCTTGCTGTGTAGGAATAAATTGTGGAGGTCATGTGACCTCAACCAAAGCAGAACTCTTGATATTTTTTATGTACTTTTCAGTTTCTGCTTAATTCCTTCTCTGCTCACTTAAGTATTCTGGTCTTTTCTCTCTGAGATTTTTCTTCCCGTAGCTGCTCTACAGGCTCTTGGTCTGCATGAAATGTTCAGAACTACCTTAAACTTCCTGATCTTACAAAAAGAGAGGACTTTTACAGATTTAAATTAAAAAGAGTATTGCAGAGCACTTGCTATAATCTCTGCAGGTGGTTAGACATATTTGTCTAACAAGGCAATTAATTTTTGTAAGTAGTTGTGAGGGAAGTTTAACGCACTGAAAGAGTGAAAACAATACTTTGCAGAAAATAAGTGTTGACCCTGGAAACAATTTTAAAAAGCATTTTGAATGTTTTGTGAGTTGGCATACTGTAATAGGAGCTGTGTAATACAGCATTTAACATTTCAGATATGGATATAATTTTTTTCTATTTCCGATATGTCTAAAATTTGTCCTCTGATTTCTTACAGGGCTGATCCTTTATCCAACATGGTTCTTACTTTCTCTACTAAAGAAGATGCCATTGCTTTTGCTGAAAAAAATGGTACGTATTGTGTGTATGGACTATAAGGGGTTCATCCTTCCATAGGCAATCTTGTTCTCAAAGTATTAACAACAGAGTAAGTACAGGATAAAGTACCTTCCCTCTGTTCTGCAGAATTGGTAGACCGCTAGTGTTCGACATGAGGAGGAGGAAAATGGGAACAGGGGATATTTCCAAAGGTGCTGAAGGCATTGAATCTAGACTTTCCACTCTCTAGAAAGGTGTTTCAGCCATTAATATTAATACTAAAACGCTTTTGCAAGTATCTCTGTTTTGAATGAGAGCTGAGACCTTGCTCAGGTCTTGAAGGAAAGTTAATACTTCAGTTGTATCCCAGGCTTGGTGTTCTGGCTACATGGCAGTGCGATCTTTGCCTGAAGGCTTAACATGAGCATCTCAGTTCTTACTAAGGGAAACTGTCAGAGCTCTTGTGAATATTTGATAATCAGAAAAACTAAAATGACTACCAAGTAAGCATGTTGGACTTCATTTTTGGCTGTGTTGCAGCATAGATTTATTGTAAAAGGAACCCAAAAGGATCATCAAGTCCAACTCACTGCTCCTCACAGGACTGCCTAAAAGTAAATGGTGTGACTAAAAGTATCACCCAGATGCTCACTGAACTCTGACAGGCTTGGTGTCCTGGTCACTTCCCTGGGGAGCCTGTTCCCATGACCAGCCACTCTTTCAGTGAATAAGCTTTTCCTGTTGTTGAGTCTGGATTTCCCCAGATGCAGTTTCATTTCATTCTTTGTGTCCTGTCACTGGTCACCAGAGAGGAAATCAGCACATCCCCTCACTGCTCCCAGTGAGGAACCTTTAGACTGAGAATGTTATGCCTAACTCTTCTCAGCACTACAGTCTAAATATATACACTTGATGATTGTTCTTGTGAAAAAGACAGTAGAAAAGCCAGTGTCATCACTTAATAATTTTTAAGCTAATGATATATCAGAGGGAATGTATCTGTAAACTTAGTTAGGCTTGTATTTCCTTACAGAATGATGGTACCAGTACCCATAATCTCAGCCTTTTGAATATTCAGCAGTCTTTTTTTGTGTTAGCATGGTTTTTTTGCTGCTTTTTTTCTTTTTCTTTTTCTTCTTTTAAATCAACTCCTGCATTTTCCTTAAAATGTTAAGCTTGATGCTTAGTCCCTATAGATGTGAAGAAGATTAATTACATTGAGATAAAGCCAAGAATAATGCACGTGAAGCGTAAGCTTCTTCAGAAGTCTTCCCTGTGGTCTGCAGCTTTCATCCGTATTTAGTCTGGGGTAAATAGTAAAGTTCCTTGGCCAGACCAAATTATGCAGAGTTGTTAGATGGTTGATGTTGTGCACCACAAACATGGTAAGTCCATTAACCTATACATCTAAGAAACGAAACCATTTAATGTGCAATTTATTTGCACTTTTTAATGATAAAGGCTAGCATTTAATTTGTCTGTTCCTCTTTGAATGGAATTTTTTTTGGCTTAATAGTCCTAATTTTATTGAAAAATAAATTAAGAAATTAATAGGAACATATTTGCATTGGATAATCTGTGTGATTTTATTCATGGTTTTTATTTTTTTATAAAAAAATATGAAATTTGGGAGAATTTGGTATAGTTGTATTTATGTTTCTATATTGTTCATGTTATTTTTTGAACAATTCAGCATACAAGAGAAAAAAACGTAATGAGCTGCTTATGTCATCTCTTTGTAGATGTTATATTTTGTCCTTTCAAAATGCAGATTCAAGTAAAATGCATTTGTTCAGTGTAGAAAGTTTATGCCTTCACTGAGTTAGAAATTATTCCATTGTGCACGAAACCAACTAAACCAGGGCCATGAGTTGGTATTAATATTAGTGGTTAAATATTATAGTAAAATTAAGAGTGTGCACTCTTATTTTTACCGTAGTTGAGATGCACCAAACTTTTCTGTAGATACTGGCTTGCCTAAATTGTGATTTCATTTTTATTTATGCATATGATATGTGCGTAATATTTTCTGTAGTGACAGCTTCAGTATCATATGTAGCTAGAAATATAAATTTTACATTATTCTGCTTTTTAAAAGACATTAGAAATTTAGGCACACATTTACACTGGAAGTTAGCTTCTTAACCAAGATGGTATTGAGACATATTTAAGTCTAGGAACGCAAATGCTTACCTCTCTCTGTTCCTCCTGTATGAACCACACAGATTTTCCATTACAAAATTCCTTAAGAATCTAGAGTTTAATTTCTGAAAATTCTAGATATTGCAGGTTATTTTGGTACAGTTTGCAAACTCAAGAGTTCTTTCTCACCTAAGAACTTAAGGAAATAAAGCAGGCTGTCTTTCTGCCTGCCCCGTCTGATGTGTTTTCTAATGTTGGAGTAGCAGTGCTGGATACACTAACAGGAGACATTGCTGTCCAAAATATTACAGCTGAGGATGGTCTGAGGTCCAGGCAAGGAGGAAACATTTTTAGCTGGAAGAAATTGGAAGTTCTGACTGTTGACCTAAATTGTTTTTTGTCTTGTCTCACATCACTGAAGCAGTTGTTTAAAAACATACAGCTTAAGTAACAAGGATGGAGAGTTTTTTCTACTCCACAGTAACCTTTAGTCAGGTGGTGAGGGTGTTCTTCCAGAGACGGTGAAATCTGCTTTCTGTCTACTTGGATTGTATGGCAGGGCTCTGGGCAAGAGTAACTTTCCCCACCATTTTGGTATTTTTATAAAAGTGACCTCTGCTCTCTGTTGTGAAGACCTCAAAGTGCCAGTCTGAAGGAGTCCGTTCCAAAGTGTGGAACCTAATCACATATGGTGGCCTCTTGCAATTGTTAGTTAGATATAACTAACCTTATGCATTTTGGATATCTGTGGCAGTGTAATTATTGTGCTGGCAGTTGCGAATCTCTTTTGGAGGCACTCGGCCCCTCTCCATCTAGTGTATAAAAAGATGAAGCAATACCTTGGGGCTGTAGATTCCATTCCAGCAGCCAAATGTCTCAATGTTAGGTGTTACAATGCTGAATGTTGCAATACTGAAGTCTGTCTCTGGATCTAGTTCTGGCTGTTTACTCAAGCTTATATTTTTAATCAGAACAGGAGGCAAAAGCCAGTGTTCTCACAGATGGAAAGAGTATGTTTTTAAAATCTCTATTCAGTGTTTCTTACAGAGAGTAGTTAACTTGGAAATTAACACTGGTTGAGACTAATAAACATGAAGAAAATGTTTGTGTGACATTTGTGAATACACAGAATTGAGGCAGTGACATGACAACTTGTGTATCTTACAGAACATTTTGATGTGTAGGTGTATCTTGACTGTTTACTGTGAGCACCTTATATAAAAATTCAGATATATGTTAAACATTTTAGGGCTTACAACTTTCAGTTTTAAAACTAAGGAAGAAAAGTACTGTCTTATGAGTATCACTTAAAACTGCATATTTAACCACTTCTAGCTTCAACTGAAGTATCTCTACTTTGAGTGAAATATTGCAGTTAAAGAGACCAAACTTTGGAATACTGAGTGCTGCCCTGGCAACTTTCCAGGCACCTGGAGGCTGCAACCAATTTGCATTTCGATTTACATAAACACTAATGTCTCCACCTCCTCTTTTCTGACATTTTTAAGCATTTCTCTTGCTTAACTATCACATAATTTACTTGTCTTCTATCACTTCATTCCCTTTTCTTTTTACTCCTAATTTTTTATGTTCTTACAAAAAAATGTTAAGTATTAAACTCCTTTCTAATGTTGAAGTTTTTTCTTTGCTTTTTCATTTTTTTTGGTCCTCCCATCCTTCTTTTTTTTCTAACTTTCCAAGGTCTCCATTGTCTCCTAGCCTTTGAGATTGATCTTCTATATGTTATTTTTTCCCATGTTTTTTCTTATCTTCTTCATTTCCTGTGCCAACCTACACAGAGTCTTGGTGCTTCTGTGGTGCTATGGAGTTGTGGAGCCATGAACTTACAGGACAGTCAATCTTACCTGTTGAGCTTTTTGTTGATGACTGTCAAGTTTTTTGCATGGAGGTCTGTAGTATGGTCAGGTCTTGCCATCTCATAGAATGGTTATTTGGCACATTCATGGCATTTCAGTATTCTCTGTTGCCAACTAGAAAGGAATAGATTAGTGTGTGCCTACGTGGAGAAAAACATTCAAGTTAAAACCTTTAAGTTGCATTTGCTGTGTATTGTATGCTGAGAATATAATTCTCGTTGTTTCTTGTCTCTCCCTGCCATTACCCCATAACCTCTAGGCTGGAGTTACGATGTTGAAGAGAAGAAGATTCCAAAACCTAAATCCAAGTCTTATGGTGCAAATTTTTCTTGGAACAAAAGAACAAGAGTGTCTACAAAATAGGTTGGCATTGGCTGTGTGACTGTGAATAAAGTCAGCTGTGCTATATTTATAGTCCATGTATAATACATCTCTTAATCTCCTAATAAATTTGACCTTAAACTACAGATGCATCTTGTGATGTCTATTTAAAATGTTTTTGATGTCTCCAATTGAACCTGTTACAAACTTCCCTATAAATAGAGGAGATTTGAAGTGTTCATACTTCTAAAAAATTGCTGTACTAGGAATCTATCAAAAGGAATGTTTGAAATCAGCTGCAACTTTAGAGATTATGATTGATCTTTGATGGTAATTTTATATCTACTATCGTGCTTAAACTTCTGAAGTTTAGTAAGTTCAATAAGCTTTGCATATACAAAGTCTTTCAATAAAATCTGGGATATTTTTCTTTCTTTTTTTTCTTTCAAAAGACAGTTTTGGCAGTTGAAGAGCAAAGGATGGGTGTAACTCAAGACTATTCTGTATAAATGTGTATTATATAACTCCTTTCTGCTGAAATTAATACTTTCATTATTCCAGAAGCATTCATGACTGGAATAGAAAGCACTGGTTTTTGTTTTGGTTGTGGAGGATGTTTTGTCCGATTGTGGTTGTTTCTCTGTGATGTTCTTGAAAAGTGAAATGAAGCCAGTTAAACATTCACAAATTAAGTCAGAATACTTGGGTGCCTCACACAGTATCAGCATATACTAATTATTTAATTATAGTTCTGGGTCTTTTGTTGCTATTTACATGTTAATCTGAATTGAGGTTTCCTGTTGCTTAACAGGAGATGTGATGATAGCATCTCAGCCTTAACAGCAAGTATATATTCTAAGCTCAATTTGTCTTAAGTGGTATTAAATTACTAGTTTTAAAAATGCACAATGTTATATTTGAAATCTTTGTTTATATATCTTCGGCTGTTGCTTTATTCACTTTAACTTAACAAGTTATGATATTAACATATGATCAGTGAAATGTATTACAAATGGAAGGTTTGTACCTTTTTCCTATGCAACTGAAAGTTTTATCCCAGCTGTCACAAAAGATACAGTTGAGATAGCTCTCTCCACATAGACCTAAGTAACGGTGTGAGGGCTGTGCACTAGATTTTAGCTAAAAGAAGGCATACAACTATCTTGTGTTGCCCAGATTTTATTATTATATAGCATATATTCTTGCTTCAGTTTTAACCAGCTCCCTATATGCTGGCTACCATTCATTTAAGGCATTGGTTCTGATCCAGTTTAGCAACCAGCTGAATGAAGTTGCTATTTTCCTATCACAGACAAGAACTGTTACTCCAATTCATCTTCTATTGAATTTTGAATGCTGCATTGTGCAATGGAGTCTGAAGTCCTCCAGGAACACCAAAGTGCACCAAACTGGAATCTTAACAGGCCAGAATCTACTGCATCTCTTTGTATTCCAGTTAAGCCTAATATGCTGATAATACTAAGAAGACAATAATAAGAAAAGCCATTAATTGGAGTTTTTTTCTTCTGTTTTTTTCCAAGTAAAGAGTGGCAAGTTCTTGGTTTAATGATCTTCAAGCTTTATCAGATTATCAAAATGAGAAATCCACAGATATCTAATGCAGCTGAGACACAGCTTGGTTTTTGAAATTACATGGTCAATGGAATTGACTGATTAGTGTTAGATAACTAACATTATCTTTGGACATCTAATTTGTGAAATTGCTATCTGTTAATCTATACTTCTCGTAACTAGAACCAGTTTCACATAAAGCACAGTTTCTTCTTTCTTTGTTTCTCCTGGAAAGATAATGGAAATACTTAAAAGGAAAATTTGATAAATCCCCTTCTGTTTCTAAGGAAGAAATTTTTTTTTTGTTTCTTTGTTTTAAATTGGTAAGTGCATTATGATTCTGTATTGTTCATGCCACCTTGACGTCTTTAAGTTGTGTTTGAGCCCAGATCTTCTTTTCCCTTGATCATTTTCCTAGGACTTGGATTTTTTGATCCTATTACATGGCTTAAGAATGACCATGGTGACAGTGGGGATAGAGTTGATTATAGTCACTACAGTCTTCAAACCCTAGAAGTAATACTGAAGGTGTGAGCTTGGAGAGGATCAGTTGCAGCAAGAATATATTTTAGAGATCAGAAGTTCTGTTAGATACTAAACTTCTTTAGCCTTTCATTAATTTACCAAATTATTACAACTCTAGGCTGGAACTGAAACTGTACAAGATGATCTGACTGTCTTTAGTTAAGTACCTTCAGAAGTGAATGTTTCACAGGTGAACTCCAGCTTTTATCTACTTCACAATGTGTTGTGATAAGTAAAATCGCTCCTGAACCTTGAATATGTCAAAAGGCACAACAAGTAAACTACCATAATTGGTCATTTATGATGATAGAGATTAGCCATTCATTTGAATGAGAATTAGAATGCTGAATGAGATTAGAAATTCATTTTGGTGGTAGATGTAGCTGTGCTGCATCCAACTAATCTAAACTTTTAATGGGACGAATATTTGAAACCTGTGAAAGTAACAAAATCATTACTGGGTAAAGAAAAAGTGTAAAGCTCAAAAGTAAACTGAACATGTTCTTTACCCAGTGGGATTTGTTTGCATCTCAGGTGTCTTGCCACCTTACATGGCAATAGCAAAAGAGTGTTAAAGAATTACTAGACAGTTGCAGTATTGCAGAGTAGTGTACCACGAATGTTACATTTACATTCTCTCACTGAACTATGTAGAATTGAGGTGTTTTCTTTCCAGTTTTGTAGCTTCCATTATTGTGGAAAGCCCTGTGCAAAGAATGAGCTGATTTGAAGTACTTTATCCTTTGGCTTCGGTAGTTATGTTGTGCGAAGTACTGGAGAAAACGTGCTGCTGCAAGAGACAAAGTCCTTTCCCATTTCTAGCAAACTGTTCCACAGAACCGCCAGTTTCCTGAAAAAGGCTTATTATCTGTCATTGCTGTCTCAGCCAGCGTATCATAATGAGTTTTGGATTATTTTTCTCAAGTCTTGGTGAAAGTTCCTTCTTCAAAGAAAGAAGCAGCAGCATCATATCTTTCCTCCCATATGCTACTACGTTTTACTCCTGTCAACTCTACAAGGTATGTGGTATATAGTTTTGGGAGTTTTTTAGTCTCTTGTCCACTTGAAACTTTCATACATGAGTTTTGAAACTGCCACTCCAGTTCTATAATTACTGCATAAAAGCAAGAATGTTTTGGTGAAATTTTAACTTTACTAATAAACTACAGTTTCTTTATTTTACCACACATTTGCATTTCCACCTTCCTGACAGCTGATAGTAAGTGTGCATCCTGCAAGTGCCAGGAATATTGGCATAATTCATAATTCCAATTAACTATTTTTTAAATTAATAATAAAGGCCCTGCAATTCTTAAAATCATGATGTTACAATGGAACGTGAAGAATGTCGGGAAACTAAAAGCACAGTTTCAGATTTCTAGCAGAATATTCCTTAACTGTGCAGTTTGATGGATAATTTAAAACAAATCAGACTATTAATGGATACTATGAAATGGAAAAATTATTTACCCATATATGCAAAGTTTCACCATGTGGTAGAAAAGGAGAAGCTAATTTGGACGATTACCAGCTTTTGCCTGTATTTTCACACTTGTGTAGTTTGGTTTTGCCAGATACAGTTATCTAACTATGTTTAGTTACTGGGGAGGCCAATATATTTTATCATTCCAGAAAGAAAAAAATGTGCAGATAAAGAAACCTGAAATAACCTAAGAAAATAATTTTAGACAGTTGTATAGTAAGTTATGTTATGTCTGGTAAGGTGACTCACTTTGAGAAGTCCTTTTTCCCATTCCCACATTCTGAGAGGGATTCACATTTAGTTGGTACTTAATTAATGCTGGAGTGTGTTACCAGCTTCATTAGATTGTACTTACAGCAACTTAAAAAAAAAAGTGGGGGGGTGCAAAATAATTTTGAATTGGTATTAAAATGTTAATTTCAGTGGATGTAAAATACTGATTCTTCACATCCATGTTCATCATGAGAGAAAGTAAAAACGTTACTGTCATGAATGCATCCCGCACAGAAAAAGTGAATTACCACCTTTTAGGACAAGTTGATTAGAATAAGTACAAATAAATTGATTAGAATAAGACAGTAGTCTTGAAGTAATTGAAATTTGGAACTGTGTAACTATTACTTGTGGTTTAAACATTTTTCTTAAAACCTGTCATCTGAATAGCAGGTGACAGCTTTTGGTTTTTTTGTTCATTGGGTTTTCTTTCATTCCTTCCTACACCTTGAAAATCTCTATAAATAATGCTGTGAACAGATACAATATAAAAATGATGCGACAATTTGGCTATTTTAGATATTACTTATTTTCACAATCTTCATAGAAGTTGGTGGTTACGGGGACAGGGTAATTCGAGCAGTTCATTTAGATTTACAGAAGGCTTTCAAAAAGGTCTCTTATGAAGTTACAGAGCAAGGCAACAGCACACCTAAAGATATAAGTATCTTTTACTTGAGAAGCAAATCTCTTAACATGGAGGCGAGAGAACTGAGGATTAGTATGAGTGGCCTCTAAAATCACAAGTAATCCAGAGAACACTGTATAATTCCCTGGTTTTTAAACAGGTACATCAACAAACTCATGAGAATGCAGCTTAAAAATAAATAAGTACATTTTCACATAGCAGATTTTGAAATTCATTGGCAATTTTTTGACTACCAAAACTAGCTTTACACTAGATTCAGTACAAGAAATGCATGCTATAAAAGTCTGCATTAAATATAAAATAGTATCCTGTTTAGTGAAATCCCTGAGATAAAGGCTGCTGACAGCTAGGAAAGGGTATCCTTGGAGTATCCCTGGTTTTATGTTCTTTCTTTGTCAGTCACTATCAGCCACTGCCAAAGCTGGGTTTGTTCAGGTGGCTATACTGATCTGGCACAGAATGGCTGTTCTTTGTACTATTTGCCAGCATGGCATTCCAACATTGTATGCTATTGTGTTTTGTCAGTGTTTTGTGATAATTAAATACATCCTTTATAGTGAAGAAGTGACTACGAACAGTTTCCACTTTGAAGCTGAAGGACATTTGCTGTTGACCATCATGATCGTCAGTGATCATCAGGCTTCTTAAACCAGGTTATCATGTTTGGATGCCTACATGAGACCAAATTCCGCTGACTCAAGATTATTCTCTAAGATTTCAGAAATATTTAAATGAAGACACATGTACCGTTTTCCTCCTAAAACATTCTGGTAAAACAATGGCTAGTCTTGATAAATAACTACAATTATTCTTAAAAAATATCACTCAGAAGAAGTGAAGAAAACTGTTTATTCTGGTACTGTGCCTATAAATACTGCAAGATATTTTAATTTCTCTGTTATTAGGTAGAGAAAATGAGAAAATTCTTATCATGTCTATCAAGTAAAGCAGTTGTCTTTTGGCATGCCTTGGTTGTCTGTTACAGGAATATGTATGCAAAGTTGTAGTCAGTCTACTGAGATGATTTCTATAATTGAATGCAAGCTTGTCATTGCTGCCTTCTTCCTTAACCAGCTAAGGGAAGTCAAACATCAAACTGAGAATTGCTGTAAATTTAAAACCAGGTCACACTGCTTATTCCAAACAGTCCCTAATAAATTCTGTGCTTATTCCAGCACCTTTTTTAAACAGTTCTTGGATGCTTCACTATTTTTGTTTACATGATCCAGTGTTGTTGCCAAATAGTTTTGTCAAACTTACAATTTGCTTATAAATGAAATTTATTTTTGCTTTCTTACCCTTTCCCCCACCTGACCACTTTTATTGCTTCACTTGGGATGTCTGCACAGTGCTTGAGAAAATATTTTTGATTGTGACTGGGAAAATGCTTTAGTTACAGTGCCCTTTGCATTTCAGACTATCTTATTCATTACTCTGTTGCATGGATCATTCAGGTTTTAGCTTTGTGGTGATGCATTTTCTGTGTTTTCAGTTTATTATTGGGATACGATAGCAAAGTTTCTTTACCAGTCTACACCCCAAAGTATAGCCATCAGACATGTAAAATACCCAGTTTCCAGAACACACATAAAATCACATTTATAACAATCAAAGGAGCTTCACAGAGACATTATGAAATAAACTACTAAATAAGAGGGGGGTGGGGGGTGGAGAAGGGAGGCAGATAATTTCCAATTTCTAATTATCCTTGGTTTTTAACTGGTCTTTGCAGTTATGCATAAAACAGAACTTTGGAGCAGAAGATATGTTTGCCTCAACCCAGAATACTGAACCACAGTACTGGGAATGTGCAGTACCTAGATTCCACAGGCTGCACTTGCACAGGTGTAATAACTATGTAAGTAAAATTTTAACAAAATGACTTAAAATAACAAGGCTGTAAAAAAGCAAAACTTGCCACTGTTAATATAATTCAAATTTTTAAAATAACCGTAAATTGGAAACAACTTTGCTGCAGCCCATCACTGTAACTTGAAATAAAACTGCAAATCCAGAATCTTAGAGTATCTGTTTTAAAATGAAGTGAGAAATGCCTACCTATTCACAAAATGTGGATATTTGCACTTAAACTGGGTTCCTTTAGTAACTGCTGGATTTTGATTAATTTCTCTAGTGCGGAAGTCTCAAGAGTTGAGATGCATGGAGCTTTAGAAATACCTTCTTGTCTATTGCCATGGGTGTGATATGAATGAATGCTAAAAGTGCATGTCTCAAAAGAGACTAAACAAATTATTGGGGAGAAAAAAAAAAACCCGTGAAGGGTTTTTAAACACATAGCAGCCACCTTCAGCATAGAATTCCCTAAAGCACAAATGGCTGAAGACTGTCAGAATAAGCAAAGGAACACGACTCAGCAGGCATCCCTGCAAAGCTAGACGGCTGTCTACGTTTGCTCCCCTTCAGAAACAGGACCTGGGCTAGACAGAGTCACCATAACCACCTTTTGTTCTACAACTGCTTACATGACTGTAAACAGAGACCAGTTAAATGTCTGCCATCTCCACTGTAAACCCCTGAAGTTCAATCATCAATACCAGTCTTCATGTCTGAGAGATAATTAATGCCTGTTGAATTAAATACCATCTGAGTGATGATGAAACTGTTGGATTTATATCTCCATATCTGAAGCTCCTTGCTTTGCACAGCTTAAGATTGCATTACATACACATTTTTATTTTGTTGTATTATCTCAAGTTCCTTCAGGTTTTTATCCTGTCTGCTTTAAAAATGATGGCTGAAGCATCATCTGTTGTTACAAAGAATGGCAAAGAAATTTTTTTTTGCTTTTTTTTTTCCCCTCCAGACTGTTAGTTTAGTTCAGTGTCGAAGTCTTGCCTATGTCTTGAAATTCCGAATGCTTTCTGAAAGAGGCATAGATGCTACCACTGAGTGCAACAGAAGCATGGAAAAAGTTTGGTGTACTCAGTTCTTGTGATGGGACCTCGAAAATAGCATCCTTACTTCACACCGGTGCCTATCTTTGGATTTCAGTCTGATTAAGAAGCACAGGAGAGAGAAATTGCAGGCCCAATGTTTGAAATTAGGCCTTTATTTTTCAGAAGAAAGCCAGAAGACTGAAAGGAAGATAATATAGGAATTTCATTGCAGAGAAGGGCAGATGACTTACTTCACAACCTGAAATTATTTGAAAGAAAGAGCTGAGATAATTTTTAGATCCACCCGTGCCTGCTTTCTATACACTGGAAAGCAGGTTATGAGGAAAAGTGGGAAACAAATACAATTACCACTTCTTTTGCTGATTTTTACATGTTAGAACAGGGTAGAAAATAATCAGCACCTGGCTCCACCACCCACCAATCACAGAATGCACCTTAGGAAATTGTCTCAATACCAGGTTTCATTTCTTGCCTCCCTTTCCCACACTACATGATGGCTTATCTTCAAAGCATTCCCATTTCACTATCTTCAGACAATTCTGTTTTGCAGGTGGAAAGCAGCTTTTTGTTTTTCCTCAGCTTTGATCATTACCATATGGTCTTTCATACGTGCTCAGGGTCTCTTTCCAGGATCACAATTTATTTTTCTCTCACTGGACCATTTTTCTGACCAGTTCTCTATACAAAAAAACTACTTAAACACAAAGTGATGTGGTTCTTGGGAAGCGTTTTGGGTTCCAGACAGAAACAGTTGTATGGTGCCAGGGACATAGATCTGTGGCCTGGCCTGGGGATGAATGTTATCAGGTAGGAGGTCTTATCTCAGAGGAATGTTAACCTAAGACGCAAATATCCATAATAGAAAACAAATGGTGTCGCAGAAACAAAAATCCAGTTCTTACTGGCGCCTCTTGGGCCTTTTATTCTTTTCCATAGGCATTGCCTTAAAGATTCACAGTCAGTCTTTGAGTGATGTGGTTGTGTGTGCTCCATTCTGGTGCTACGTTTTCTGGAGTTTGGCATTTCTTTTTTGGCCAGTAGGCTCAGCATCTCACATCAGTGCACTTAAATGACCTTCACCATCTCCTGAGGGCAAAAATGGCAGAATGTAGCCAACTGTCTCATGTGTGATTAGAATTGCTAGTTGTGTCTAGGTGCTTAATTCTTTTTATCTGTGGCATATCACTAATCTAGTAGTAGGCTAACTCAAAAAAAGTTTTATTTTTAGGCTTCATTTTGATTTTTTTTTAACCTATTACAGCCCTGCTGTTTGAGTTGTCAGCAATGTAAAAAGTTCTCTGATTCTTGGCAGCTTGGAAATATTCTGTAAAAAATTAAGTAATATTGGGAAATGTTGAGTTGTTGAAATCATTGTGATTTGTGGAAAAAATCTGGCTGAAGTAAACATAAGTTTTGAAATATTTTGCAGCCTGGGAATGATTTCAAATCAAAACCACTAAACTTGCACTAGAGTAGCCAGTAGCAGGAAGGTACAGCATCTGGGAAGGTGCAATTTAGAGTGTGGCACGTGCTGCTGCTACAACCCAGGTGAATTCCCTAACTGTTAGGATAAGGAATTCCTCTTTTCTGCTGACACAACTAATACCCAGTTATTTGCACAAAATAGGACTGTTCTAGAGAAGTGACTGAAGCAAGGACAGTGGATACTGATAGGATACTCGTCTTCTGTAGGAATGACCCAGGTCTGATCTGAAGCCAGAACTTCAGTCTGGATCTTACGTCTCCTAGGAAGCTGCTGTGACTGTTACTTGCTGTAGTTTATTTCTCTCTTGCTCTTATTTCTCTCTGGGTTTTTTTGCAGGGAACTTCAAAAGCTCCAGGTTTTATTTCCAGGCAAGGTCCTCAGGGATAATATTTCCCCACCCACTTCTAATTAATTTAGAGTATCTTCTTTGCCAGATCACAGATAGAATATGCTGCCTCACAATTCTCTGCCAAAATTTTGGCTTAGAATGAAAAAGAAATCCAGTTTCTAATGCCATCTTACTGAACAGAATTTGCAAACTTTGGCTTTCAGACCATCAGTAGGAATCAGTAAAACTTGCTTCAATTTTAGAGAAGTCCCTGGGCAATAATAACTTGAATCTGAGAATACTTAGTCATGTGACATGGGGTGCATCCATTTCTCTTGAAGCCAGATTTTGTCTTTGTTATGTGCAAGAGCTTCTGGCCTGGCATCCTGGTTCAGAGACTAAAACATTCTAGCATATCAGGTGGAACAATCCTGTTGCAGTATAAATAAGGCTGTTCTCACAATCTTCACCTGCAGTGATGCTGATAAAAAGATTTGCAATCTTATGTTCATCCAAATAAGCTCTCCTGCTGTTTCCCTGAGACCTGGGGAGTCTGAGCAAGTTTCAGGGTTTCTTTGTACTTAATTTAGCGGCAATTTATCCAGCTTCTTATAGTCTAAAAAGAATTACTGTGTGTGCGCTCTGCAGTTATTGAGTCCTTCATTCTTAGTATTAGAGGTGAAATGTACAAGGACTGTTTTCTGACTCCTTTTTTTTTCTTAAACTTTGTGTGAATATAGGATTCCTTATGAGCATTTTAATTCTGCGTTTTGAAAACCAGTAGAAGTCGACCTTAACTTAATTCCGAAGCAAAATTTCTCCTTAAAGGACTTGTAGCTTTCCATGTCAATAACTTCATTCTATTAAGGAAAAAAATCTCTACTATGAAGACAGGCTGACAAAGTCAGGGCTGCACAGTCTGGAGAAGAGAAGGCTTTGGAGAGACCTTAGAACAGCCTTTCAGTACCTACAGGATGCCTACAGGTAAGCTGGTGAGGGACTTTACACACAGGCATGTAATGTTAGGACAAAGGTGAATGGCTTCAAACAGACAAAGAGTAGGCTTAGAATGGAAATTAGGAAGAAATTCTTTACTGTGAGAGTTGCCCAGAGAGGCTGTGGATTCCCCATTCCTGGAGGTGTTAAATACCAGACTGGATGGGGCTTTGAGCAACCTGGTCTAGTGAAAGGTGTACTGGCAGAGTTGGAGCTAGGTGATCTTTAAGGTGCTTCCAACCCAAACCATTCTATGGTTAGAACACTTTAAAAATTATTTGGATCTTATCAAAACATTCCCAACCCTGATTGAGGTGACTGGCTTTGTTGAAAGAGAGAAAGAACAAACCATTTTGCAAGCAGTACTGCAGATTTTCTCCCAAAATGAACCCATATGGATTGCTAACTCAAATACTCTACGTTAACAGATAGCTAAATGAGAACCTTCTCCCCAGTCAGATAAAGATTTACTTCATAAAAGCTTCTGCAACTTCTTTTGGAAATATTCCCATCTTTGGAGTATGTGCTATGCCACCTGTTTATGTATTTATGAAACGCTGCTCCCTGCGGGACAAGTCTGGGTTGTATGCTTATTTTGATAAAGTGCTACTTTAATCTTCAGACACCAAGTAATTACCTCCTGCCAATGAAGTTATATCCAAAAGTAAAATATATTATACCTTTTCTCTCTCATTTCAATTTCCACAAATTAACTGCTCATCGTATTGTATACATGTAGGCAGTACTCTGCTATTTCAAAGCTTATAACAGGTTTATAAGTGAAGAAGATATCTGGGACTCCGTTGAAGACCATCTAACAACTCAGGATGAAGTATTCTGATGGTGCGTTTATGGCATATGTGCAACAGGTGAAGAGTCACTGCACAAATTGGTGTAATAAAATAGTGATCATCAGAGGAGCGACAGTGGAGTCTCCTTTGAGTGAGTGTTTATGTGTTTCACTGTTGGTACTGTGCAGATGCTAATCCAGTGCTAGGAAGTGATGCTTACCATCCAGCTAAATAAAGATTGAAATGCTGCTTAATCAAATAAGCTTATGTTCAAATATTTCCCTAAGAGCGTCCGACTGGTTTGATGTCTGCATACTGTTAGCCTGCTCTTGGTGTTCTCTCTACATCCCATCCCATTTTATCCACAGCTGAGCTGTAATTCCAGGTAGATGCTACTCACTCAACTAAGGATACATAAATTATTCTTCCTCTCAGGGATCTTCACAATTCTGTTCAGTGAATTGACATCATATTAGTTCCAGCAGGGTGGTTCAGAGTGGTTTCCCAAGACTGATCCTTTCTTGAATAACTGTTCTGGTCAGTCAGTATGTTTAACAGAATTAATTTGTAATATACTGCAAAGCATTTTTAGCTCCGGAATTTCTTGTGTTCAAGGGAAAATAGGGTTTCCCATTGCTGTGTGCGTGGCAGCATCATCAAGGTGCTGATGAACACATAGAACGAGCCGGGTTAGTAGAAGTTACTGTTCTTCCTCCAAAAAATGTCTCACTCATCATAAATCTAATTGTAGAACTAAAGGTTGACTGTATACATCTGGAAGCAATAAAAGAAGTGGCCTATACTCTCCAAGTGTCAAGACTGAGGATAGGAGGTGGTGAATGACATCTTAGAAAGCTAAGCAGAGTCCCTACTGCACGTTGTCCAATCTCTTACATTGCTTTCGGAATGGTACCAAAAAATATCAATGATAAGTTGCCGAGATGTTTTCTATGCCATCTGGCATAGAATGCTGTGACTCTGACCTCACATCTTCAGCGTCATTCTCCAAAGACCAAATCTGGATATGCTGCCAACATGCCTACATGCTGGAGTTAGAATGGAAACATAGATGCAGTGATTATTAGAAACCCGTGTCCCCAGAAGCTAGAACTTACTCTTCTAGCTAATGAACTGGTGACATAGAAGCTAGGAGATTTTAGTAGAAAAGAATTAGGAGTGCCTGCACAAAAAAAACCCAAAACACATCTCCTCTGCAAACTACATGTTCTCAGAATGTTCAGGCAAAGAACATATGGAGCAGTTCACTATGCCTAATGTTGCTTGGGGCATCAAACATTTTCCAACTAGTCACAGTCACAGAGGCTCAACATCTCTTTGGTGAACTTAAATAATAAGAAACATAGGTCTTGAGGGACCTGGAATCAATCGCAGCCAACCATGGATATATATACTGTGCTGTTATCTATCAAAAGATCTGCTGTAAATGCAGGTTCAGTATAAAGGAGAAAAAAAGAAACCAAACAGAAAAACACCCCAACCATCATGGAGGACAATATGTGAGAGTAAAATTGGAAAAATTAAACATGTCACCAAGTGTCCCAACCATGGCCTTAGCAATATGACATTTTTGAAGAGAAACTGCCTAGTGGATCCTAGAAAGCAAGCACTGCCTAACACCATGTATAAAGGCAGAAAACAGACAAGACTCTTAACTCCATTATGAAAACAGGACAGGAACCACTGTGACTACAGATCTGACAGTCAAGCTCCTCTTAAACAATTGAGCAGAAGCAGGTAAGGGTTTTTTTCAATATCATGAAAATACTAGTAAATTCTGCCCCAATATCCCATCACTTTCTGTGGCCATTTTCTGATGCTTCAAAAGAAAGTAACCCTGTCTACCTTCATTCCCCAAAGGCCAAATTATACACTGAAGGCAAATGTAAATCTGGCCCCTGCAGGTAAACAGCTGGCAGCATTAAAGTATTTAAAACATGGTGCAAAAAAGATATATGGAAATGCAGTCTCCTTTCAAGGCTCTGTTAGAGATACAAGAAGTTAACCACCCAAAGACACAAATCACAAGTTTTAACTTTGAACAACAGGATCACTTCTATCCCGTCATCAAATCCCACTTACACACTTGTGAGTTGCCAGCATGAAACACTGTATTCCTTGTGGACATTATTTCAAATACTACTCCAGAACGGCTTATCTTCAAAATTCTATTCTTATTTCCAGACTGGTTTTTTTTATAACCAGTTCACACACCTTTCCTCTTGGGTGCTTTAACCAATATTGCCTCTCTGGTAAGAGCTTTCTGAATTAAAATACTTAATCAGATTCCTTTCTAGGCTTTGATTGCAAACTAAACACATCAAACCTTCTTTAATCTCTTCTCAGGCATATGGCTTGTCATTTGCCAAATCATTTTGGTAGCCATTGCTTTAAATTCTTTTATCCGTAAATCATGCCCAATGCAAAGCCAAAACATTAGTCAGAATGGGAATTGTAATTGGTTGTTGTCATTAGAGCTGATGAAATGTGTTTCTGCCACAAAGTGCAGTTAACCCTAACCAGCATTTGATTAAGTATGGAAGATCACAGCCTAAGAATTTTCTCAGAAGTCGAAAATGTCGTAAATTTGGCAGTGACTTGCAAATCAGATTCTGAAGTGAAGAATACCAGTCTGGTCAATCTATCAAATGGAGACACTGAAAATTTTCAGCTAAACACTGGGACAAATAAACTGCTGCTCTGATTTTTATTGTTGTTTTCAAGGAAGTAATTTGTAACTCATTAACAAGTTGTGATCAAACATGGAATTGATTGAGTAGTTTTTAACTGCCTTCTGACGGCACTGAAATACTTTGGTTTAGCAATTTTATTTCAATGTGTGAGTCATGTCCAGAGATACAGGCTAGAATAAATAAATACATACATAAATAAATCTTAAAACAAATAGCCATTTAGAGCATTGAAAGTACTGAGGGTAGGTCTCCATTTTCATTTCTTTATTGAGTTGGTATTTTTTTCAAAGAAAATTCTATCATCAGTTGGCCTAAAAATGTTGTCACCTCTCTCTACAAACTTTGTCTTATAAACCTCAAAACAACAAGGAGGGAGTCAACTGAATATAGTCAATAAATAACAAATGGGAGTTGTTTTCTTACTAGAACAATGTTGCCAGTGGTGGTGATTGGTCTAATAGTATTTACCTTTCATTTGCAACACAGTTTGCCAATCTGATGATTATTTGTGTGTAGTCACAAATAAGATAGATGAAGGAGAAGGGGAAGTTATTCATCAAGACTGCAAACTGCAATGTGACAGTGGTCAATGTATATCAGGACTGCAACTGTTGAAACAAATGCCGGTTTGCTAAGCCCAAATTGTTCAGGAAAGGCAATGTGTTAAGATATTCCTTTGATAGCTTTACTGTTCTGTTCCTTATTTAATGGCTGAAGAAAGAACTGTTCATTATAAAAAGTGTAAACTTTACTTGAAAGCATATTTCCTTAATCACTTAACTGCAACTTAACTAAATATGTAGGTTTCAATGAAATTAATATTAAAAACTCAGGTAAAGAATCAAGCTGCCTGTTTCCAGCGGATAAAGGCTTTACCGTCCTCCACAACAGCAGCAACAACACTTTCCTCTGAAAGAAACCAAGTATGTAAGCAAAGTAAATTTTCATCAAATTTTCATCCAGATCCAGGCAAAGTTCAGTTTTTGTCAGACTGCCAAACAGTATGTGAGCTTTAGCTTGAAATTCCAAAGTTCTGTGACAAAATTTATTCTTTGAACTTGTTAGTTTTCAAAAATTGACAACAGTAATATACTGAACAGGTTAGTATGTAGTACATAGCTATTTTAATTAGCTGCTTTACTTTACAGTTTCTAGGAACTTTAAATACATTGCCATATAATTTCTTGAGGTAGCTTTTTACAGAAGGAGATGCCAGGTGAGATACACATAGGTGTATATTCTAGCTTGGATAAGGGAAGGGAAGAGGAACATGGGTGAACGATAAGACTCGATAATCTTAGAAGTCTTTTCCAACCTAAACAATTCTATGAATTGCTGAGACTTGGCTGTGTCCACAAGACATTCCATTCTGTTCTGGCATTGAAGTGGGGTTGGAAACTACCTATCAGTCAGATGGTATTCACAACACTTTTGTTCTGTGTGTCCATGTTTTCAAAATTGTATCGAGAAATCAAATGGTTGCTTATCACAGATGTAAGGTATTAAACCTTCATGTTTCAAAGTTTCGTGGTACTGACACTGGCCACTTTGGAAGACAATGAAAAGTAAATGCATGATGAAGTAGGTATGCACAGAAAAACTATTTCTCTTTTTTAACTGAAATGCAGGGGCTATTTTTTGCCACAAAATGCCGGTTTTTGGAGTGTTTAAGTGAAGAGGAAACTATTGCTCCTTGCACAGGAAGAGCTGTTGGAGGGAGATTAATTATCTGAGTTGTCAGAAATGACAGGCCTTGACTATCATATGAAATAGCAGCATAAAAACAATGGAAATAAAAAGATAAGAGTAAAATGCAGTGTGTTAGCTCACCAATCCTCAGTGCTCTGCCAAAGTCCCCATTGCCATTAAGAGCAAGCTGAAGGATTCTGGAAGTGAGACAAAGCCGTACAGATGAAATCACCCAAAGAGGCCATGACTGGCTGTTCATTGTTGAATGATGAAGTTGCTGCTGTGTTTTCGAACATGGTATCTTGAAGAGCATCAGAGCTGGTAGACTAGAAGGAGCAACCCTATTCATCTTGCTGCTCTTACATCATCTGCCAAGAAAGCATGTAGCCTAAGCCATCAAGACAGCACTGCCTTTCAAAACAGTGCACCAACAAACATTCTTTTCTTTATGCATTTCATCTGTGATTAAAACCAAGTTGTTGGTACTATGGGCCATGATAACTTCTCAGCAAGCCCCATACCAGAAAAAGATAGAACAATGCTGTAGTGAAAAACAGACCCTGTGAGTGCCTTCTCCATGGCAAGGGAGCAAGACCCATCCTTTCAATCCAGCATGGTATACCAGTTAATGAAAACAGCAACGTTAACTCAGCTGCGCACTGCCTGTCCCTCGTGTTCTTTTCCACCTGGTATTTTTTCTTCTTGGGTGTATCTGATGCCTTTCTCATGATGCATGATAGAAGCTTATGGTAAGATGGAGTGATCTTAAATTAACCAGGCAAGGATCAGTCTGAATGTATTTTAATTCTTAATGTGAAAGAATCTACATGCCAGTCAGCATTACTGTTGTAAAATACCTGTGAGGTGCACAAGATTAAGAAAAGGTCAGTGCCAAAGATCATTCCCACAAAATTAACAATTCATCAATGGCTATAGGCTGAGCAAAATTCTTGTAGGCTGAGCAAACTCAGAACAAAGGGTGTCTCTTTCCGAGAAGACTGTTCCCACCAGAGCTGTACAAACCTTGCTCAGTCTTTGCCATTGTGCCTCAAACGGAGGCTGTAACCTGGTAGAGGTCTGCAAGAACTGAGGCAACATGTAACACATTTCTGTAGACTTGGGGGTTTTTAAGGCATAAATGTTTCAGCCAGTTGCTGTGGATTGGTGTACCTGTGCAATAACCATCTCCAGGGATTTCAGGGGCTGTCCCAGAATTTGCAGAGATGAGCATTAAGCGACATGCATTTCACATTAGACAGTCACAAGGTAATGGGTATTTTCTACATTCCAATGTATAACAACAAATTATCCTCATCCTGATAATATTATCTGTATAATGAATAGTCTGTACTCTTCTTGTTTTGCTCAATACTGTTTTTTAAAGCCTCCACTGCCTGACACACATACTCACTAATCTACTACAAAACTTTCTGTTGAAAGCCCTGCCACTGTACAGCACCATTACAAGGAAGATCTTTTCACAGTTTCTGGTATTAAAATCCACTTTCTCAGAAATAAATCGAAGTGCTGCTAAAAAAGTCTCAACACATGCTCTTACTCTTTGGACTGGCAATATCTGAGTAACAATTAAAGCAGTCATGATTACTCAGTAGGAAGATGTACAATACTCCCAAAATAAAATACCTTTGGGCAGGGAGAGGCATATTTCTTTGACATACTCTGAAAAAAGGTGACATATTATTCAGGTCTATCATTTTAGCTGCTATGCTACTATACTGCTGCATTACTGCTGTACTGCAGGTAAGTTGTGATTTCTAAATAAGTCAGTAATTGAAACTTGTGTGTAGAATATGAATCTTGTGTGGATTCTTGAACACATCACATCTCCGCTACAGTGACACAGAGAATTCCACTTTACCAAGAGAATAATATCAATTTACTCTTCTATTAGAAAATACGTCCAACGTGAAAATTGAAGTTTTGTTGTAGCTCCTGGCTCCTGTAATGCAATATATAGCAGTTGCTCTGAAACCCCAGTGGTTGTAGCTCTGAGTTGTCTTTCTTTTATTACTTTGCACAAGCTCTCTTTTAGAACTGTGAGGAGAGGAGGGGTTAGAAATGTAAACAAAAAATGAAGTGGTCAAAGATAGCTATATAGATACATCCATTTTCAAGCCCAGACTTCGGTTTTGACTGCCGGTGTTAAACAGCTGCCAGACTGCTGCCTTTTGTGCATTCTGTGGTCCACAGCTCCTGCTTGCATCACTGTTGCAGTGGAATAAGAGAAAATGTAACTATTTCTATATTGGCCAAGAAAAACTATTTAAGACCTCTAAAATATAATTTACAAAGTAACTGACTAACTAACTAACTAACTAACTAAGTAGTATTACCAGCAAAATCGGATCGGAGCTAAGAATTCCAAAGAGCCCATGAAGTAAAACAGTTTATGAAAAATCACAAATATTTTTTAAAAATTTGATAGTAAAAGGATGTTAAAGTGCAGCTGAGTATATGACTGGAGAAATTTAGAACTCCATTAGATATTCTACGTAATGCCTTCTCGCCTCTTTTGGGTGCTTGTCTTGCTGGCTTTGAAACAAGTCTTATTTGACCTTATATGCAACTCTGTGCATCACAGGAAGCCCATAAGGTTCAATAAGATAAAATAAACCACCCCATTCTATTCCACACTCCCCAAAATGCTTCACTGATCAAAATGGCCTAATATTAAGTTTCAAAATGCTGAATCCGTTTGTAGGTCGATCTATATTTTTCCAGCAAAATTACACTCACTTTTCCAGAGTTCTTTTATACCCAAGCAGAGGTAAGAGCTCCTCTAGATTAGTTACTCATTATGTAACCTCAGCCACACAGATGAATAGGTATCCTAATTTTTTTCAACCTTCAAGCATTACAAGCAAGCCTTTCAGAGAAACACACAGCACATGAATAATTTTATTCTTTTTATTGGCAGACCCATGACTTTCATTTTTCTGTTGGACTTTGAACTTGTAAGGAAAATTCAGTTCCCCTTTCTTTCTACTGTGTGCATATGAATGTCAGGAATCAAACTTCCTTTGAGCTTTTCAACAAAGAATGAAATGTTATTGGAACATATTGCCCTAAGAATCATTGAAAGAACATGATGATCCCCAACAGAAATGAGTATTAGTGGTCTTGCAGTGTTTCTAAATATTTTCTTCAGCCAAAGTTTTCTTATGTTTTCCTGATACTGATAAGGAAAAAGTTGAATTAAATAAATACTTAGATTAGATGTTAAACTTACCATAATTTTCACTTATTCATCTGTGAGTTGGTCTGGTCCAAGGAATGATTGCTGGCAGTTATTTAATACATCAGTTATTCTAGTCATACACAGTAGATAATAGCTTCACCTTACCAGGAAAACACATTTCTGAATCTCTTGATCCACTGAAGGCTGATAATTGGAAATTTTTTTAGGAAACACTAGAAGAAGACAGAGAATAAAATAGTAATTTAGCTCTTTTCAAGCTATTTTTGTGCTTCTGGAAAAAAGTGCGGGTTTCGACAGACCACTTTGGTTGAAGCAAAATCCTTTTAGTCACAGATTGCAGCTTTAGATTAAATAATTGTATTTTTTCAAGACACATGTGTCTGAACTCTACATATGCAGAAAGATTAAATGAGAAGGAATTGAAGAAAGCAAGACAGAGGCAGGAATGTAATGAACTTTTTTTCTCAACCTTTGGAATTTTTAATTGGTTTTTATTAATGCAACACAGATCTAGGAAGGATAAACTGGTGGAAAGAGATCATAATGGTCACAAAAACCCCAGCAGCACTACTAATGAGGGGAAGAGTGGCTGGAAAATTGCCCAGTGGAAAAGGACCTGGGGGTGCTGGTGACAGCAGCTGAACATGAGCCAGGGTGTGCCCAGGTGGCCAAGAAGGCCAATGGCATCCTGGCCTGGATCAGCAATGGTGTGGCCAGCAGGACCAGGGCAGGGATTGTCCCCCTGTACTGGGCACTGCTGAGGCCACACCTCGAGTGCTGTGTCCAGTTCTGGGCCCCTCACTGCAAGAAAGACACTGAGGGGCTGGAGGGAGTCCAGAGAAGGGCAACGGAGCTGGGGAAGGGTCTGGAGCACAAGTGCTGTGAGGAGCAGCTGAGGGAGCTGGGGGTGTTCAGTCTGGAGAAAAGGAGGCTCAGGGGAGACCTTTTCACTCTCTACAACTGCCTGGAAGGAGGGTGGGGCCAGGTGGGGGTAAGTCTCCGCTCCCAGGTGAAATGTGATAGGATGAGAGGAAGTGGCCTCAAGCTGTGCCAGGGGAGTTTTAAATGGAAATTTAGGAAAAATTTCTTCATGGAAAGGATTTTCAAGCATTGGACCAAATTGCTTAGGGAAATGGTGGGGTTACCATACCTGGGGGTACTTAAAAGACATGTAGATGTGGCACTTGGGAACCTGGTTTAGTGGTAGACTTGGCAGTGCTGGATTAACTGTTGGACTCATAACCACTATGTGAC
>VZRV01004827.1:1074038-1286581 GCA_013398115.1 Falcunculus frontatus | reverse complement strand
GAGAGTGAGGAGGGGGGGGGGGGGGGGGGGGTGGTGGGGGGTGTGTCCCGTCCCTTTTTTTTTTAAGGCAGGAATTTGCATGGAAATTTAGAAAGAATCTTGGTTCCAAAATTAGTTATATACTGTGATCCCATAGGATTTCTCAGAAGTACCACTTAAGGCTGCACGTCAGGAAGGTCTTGTGGCCTTAATTAGCATAGTCTAGCAGGCACAAACAGAATGTTCCAAACCTCATGTTTGACTTATGCCTATAAAAAAAGATTAAGCTGTGAAGAAATACAACTCAAGTGACTGAAAGGAAAAGCACTGGAGCTTAAACTTCTTGGTAGATGATGAAAGGCCTGAATGGAAATGTAGATGAGAGAAGACCAGAGCAATTAGCAGTACTAAAGTAGTTACAGCTATGGAAAGGTGTGACATAATGTGAGTATAGATGCCATAAGGGCTATAAACAGATCAGTTATCCTTAACTGGGAACACTAACCAGACAGGAAAACAAACAAAAAAGTAGAGCAACAGGCAGGAAAAAAGAGTAGGAAAAGGACCTGGGTGATAAAGGTAGAAAATGAAGAGAAAAAGAAAGGTAAGAGAGCAATCTTGTTTTACAGTGGGGCAACTGATATCAGTTTATTTTTCAGTCTAGGATGGGGAGGCAGTTTGAAAGGTGGGGAGTATGGTGGTGACTGCATGGGAAAAGAAACTGCAGAGAGATATTTAGGGGAGACTTTTTAAGGTCATTCATTTCTATATATTGGCAGTAATCCATTGTGGAGAACAGACAGCTACTGTAGTTGTTAGTAAAGATAAATGTCATTGAATTATAGATGAACATAATAGAAAATCTTCATGTCTAGCCATTGTGTAAAATTAGGAGTGGGACATACTGGCTGTGTGGGCTTGGTGAATGCCAGGTGTGTGGGTGAATCGTGAGCATTGGGAGAGTGTCTTATTCAAGTGGTCTATTCAGCTTTTACACCAGCACTGTAATGCCATTATTTTTTTCCTGCTCTGTCTGCTGAGTACAAACCAAAGCATAGTAAACACTTAAGTACCTTAGTGACTATCTCAGCACGTCCATGTTTCTACTTGCACGTTCAATGCAATGGCAGAGGGGAAGTGACTCCCCTTTAACGTGGTGATTGTTCATAAACACCTGTGTAATCACACCTGCTAACAACACAACACTGCACTGGGTCACAGTGTACAGCATGCTAGCCAGCCTCAACCAGTCATTCAGAGATTACAGCTGATTAAGTATTAAAGTCTTTGTCTCTTCTGACATACAAAATTTGCTTTACCTGAAATACATTATTTTAATAGGTGAACATTTACTTGCCAGTAGTCTGAACAAAGTCATAGTGGAGGTGTTTCTCCCTCTACACCCGTGCTATACAGCTATTATTTTCCAAGTACCATTTTCAGCCTATTCTAACCTTTGGCTGTTTCTCCCACACACTTTTCTTTACACCACACACTATTTGTCCTTCTGCATGCATGTTTGAGAATGACACAGCCACTCTTCCAGGAACCTGATTCTTGTGTCATAACCATTACATGTGTTAATTCACCCATTCACTGCAGACTGCACTGCCTTAATGCAAAATTGAGTTTACAAAGGCTACCATGAGTTGTGCTTTATGTGAAGAATGACCAATTGAAACAACTGGCCTCCTCAGACAGGAAACTGATAGAGAGCAGTTGGAGAATGACCTACACACAGCTAGCCTTTAAAGGCAGAATTCTATAAAAATTATGAAGGTCTATAGTCTACTAATTTGGCTTAAGAACTTAAACATACTGAAAAATATTCACTAGTGGCACACTCAAAGCAGTAACTGAAAGTTATATTTTCTAATGCAGTTTCTGCATGTTTAAGTAAAACACATCTGGTTTAACAGTAGCTAGTAGTGAGAAACAAGGAGTAACCTAGATTGCATTAGTCAAAAAATCCTCTTAAGTTCCTTTAAAAGAAAATCCCTACAAACTAAATCATATAATTTCTTTTTGCTGGAACAGCACAGACAGAGAATTACAAATGGTGTTTGGGAGTGGACAGCTTAGAGGAACTATGTCCCCCTCTCTAACATTCAAGGTGAGACCTGGTAGACTTTTCCAAGGTCCATCTACCAGGTTAGGATACAAGTAAACATTCCCTGCAGACTGACCATTGCTACCTCCTCCTGGTACTCCTTCATCCTGGGGATGGGACACTCACCTCACATGTTTAAGACTTGAAATCATTTTACTTTGCAGCCCCTCCCTGACAATTTCTGCTTGGCTTTGATTCTGCTTGAAAGTGAGAAAGGGAATACTGGTATGTGATTTGGGTAGGGGCACACGTCTTTCATGATTCTCACTCTCTGATTTATGGTGGAAAAAATCCACTGTCCCTTTGTCTGTGACTGTCAGATATTCAAATATCATTTGAGGAAAGGGACGTAAGAGATTTATAGAATATAGGAAAGTAAACACTACAGTTATATTACTAGAGTAAAAAGGGGGAGGTGAAGGGAGAGAGATGCCGCCTCAATACAGGGAAATTCCTTATCTACAAGCTACTGCAAGCTAGAAGACTATCCAAGGAGCCATCACTATATGCTGCTTATATGTTTCATACAACCTTCCCAAGACATTTGCTGTCAGAGAGAGTTGAGATATGTTGTGGTCTTTACATGTTGCATCTATTCTTTATAGTGACAGATTTAGCTTCTTAGATCTGGATTTTGTCTGCCCAATAAGTACCTCCCTCTGAAAACCACACTCTCCCCAATATGATCCTCAGGATGCAATCCCTAGGAACTCAAGTAAAGAGGCCTCTTTCCTTCCAGTCAGACCCATCCCCTTGTATCAGAGGAACACAGTCACTTGGCTCCAGTTCCAACATATACTATCACTTATTCCTGACATGAACACTTCACAATCTGTGCCACTTTCCGGCCTCTCAGCCACCCTCTGCTTCTATGATTCAACTTCTGAAGGTCGCCGCCAGCCTGAACGCCTCCTCCGTGACAGCTACACGGTGCGTCCAACACGCTATAGGAACTGCCCAGGGAAGAATAAGGTTCATATCTATGCCATGGTCAACTCTTGGATCTTGCATAACGCAGCCAACTCAACTAAAATTGGCAAAAAATCACCTGCAAGTGAAGGAAAGTGTGAATCTACACATCTAATCTACACTTCTAATCTACACTATGGAATATACAGCTCACCGCAAACTGGACCAACCTGGAAGAGAGTACTTCATTATGTGCTCTGGTTACGGAAGACGAACACACCTGCTCTTTCCTACCTTCTTGCATAAGCATTCTGAACAGTTCCATTATGGAAGAAATCCCTGCCACATTCTTCCCCAATCATCTAAATGTTGGCCTGCACCTAAAACAAGGTCCACACCGGGCTCCATCCAGCCCTTTGTGCTGCCCCACCTACTGGTATTAACATAAGAGCTGCTCCCAAACCAGAAGAAGTTGGCATGGCAGGGGTTAATGGGGCCATGGGGAGGGGAGGGTGAGACTAAAGAAAATAGCCGGACACTCTTCCCAGCTTGTTTGATGGAGATGCGACCTGGCAGCATTGAAAAGCTTCAAGATTAATGGAGAAAAGGCGGAATCTGACAGCTTTTCCGCTGGTTTCACTCCTCCTGGGTGGGCCGATTGCTCTTGAATGTCACTTGCTACTTAATCTTGTGTATCTGAAACAGACTGATGTGTTTGGGGAGCCCTGCTCACTCTGTATAGACATCAATTGGCAAGGCAGATAAAAGGAAACTGCATTGAATTACTCTCTTATGCCTTTTATAGAGCACTTTCTGACTACAAAATAATTAGTAGCCTCATCCAATGAAACCCATCGTGGTTAGGGTGCTCGTTAAACACCAAAAGTGAGGAGGAGAAAGTATTGCTTACTCTCTTCCAGCTCCTTCCTAGAGCTACCATCAAACCAAGACGTGTTCATACTCAAATGAAAACATCTGTAGCTAATATTGTCATTTAATATCACCTCACTGTCTGTGGGATGCTTGCATTGACTTTTGTTCTGAATGATTATTTCTGTTTGCACATTGAAGATTCACTGCAGAGTTAACAATTTATGTGTTACATTCTTTCACTGCTGAGCAGAAAAAAAAAACCCTAAGTACTCTTTAAAAATGTAATACATCTCCCACTCAGTGAACATGATACATTCTCCCTTGTAGTGTATAAAGGAGGGCATGGGAGACTAAAACGTAAGGGGTTTTTTTTCTCCATCTGCAGTGAAGTCAGATGGTGACTGTCTTGCAAAAGACATTCGATTCTTTTTTTAATCCCAGAATTTCAAGTCAAGTTCTTCCATGTCTTTCACCCATGTCATACCATTTACAGCAACCTAGAAATAGTAGCAAAATAAAAAAGCAGCCTCTGGTAGTTAATAAAATTTGCTTCATGTCCCAAACTGATTCTCATGCTATAAATCTGAGTTTCTCCCCATTTGTTACTAAAACTTCATTTGGAGCTAAACTAGTGGTATAGCACAAGGCTGACATAGCTGTTCAAGTCTGCACTCAGCAACCCAGGCAAAACTCTAGCAGTGTGTGAACTGAAACGTAACATTTTAACTGAAGTTTTTAAGCATCTGAAAATTTAGGAGTGCTTTGTTGCCACACAAATTAGCTTCTGCCCTGTGATAGACAATTGTCTGAAATAGATGCACTGAGCCAATTTGACGCAGGATGTATCTACCATAAAATTCTATATTTTCCTTTTCAAACAACAAACATAATCACAGTTTAGTCTTAAAACTGTGGACTGTGTCACATCACCTTCTAACTAAGTATCCCAGATTAAACATCAACATCACCACCGTATTTCACATGGCACCTAAAAACCAGTTAGTAGGAGATGACTGTGCCTTCAGCAATTACATAGACTTGTTCAGTTGGCAGTGGGAGGGAAATAGCTCTGTTCTGTGCAATTTTTTACAATATTTTTTCTCAGATCTAAGTGGCCCTTTATAGGAAGAAAATGTGATTTTACACATATAACAAGGTGGAGGAATAGCAGCCATTTCACTGGGGTTTTTTCATCCATCTAATTTCTATGCCCTTCATAGAAAGACAGAAGATGTAAACTGAATAATGAATCACTAAAGGGAAAGCATCACTAAACTCTGGTATTATATTTATTTACTACTGTTTTTTAATAGAGGAATCTGCAGACACTTTACTGTTTTTAAATGAGCAGCTTTTATTTTCTATTTTTTTCTGTTTCAGCTGCATGGGACTACTAACATCCTAACATCTAATTTAAACAATCTTTAAAAATTTTAAAAGTTGTTTGAGAAATTTAAAGTAGTAAAAATTCCATAAAACCCAACTGTTGATTTTTTTTAATGTTGGGCTAATGGTTGTGTTTTAATAAATGAAGCATAACTACACATTTAGAGTAAAAAACCATATCCATATCTGTTTTCTCATACTGACATTTCAAAGTTCAGATTAATTCTCCCCTTTGAGTTTGTTCCACACATTTCTCAGCATTAAACATCTAACAAACTTTGGAAAAAGGTGAAAAGAGCAACCAAATTTGGTTATGACAATTTATAGAAAATGGATCCCATATCAAGCGTATGTGCACTTTATATAGATTCAGGAGTGAACAAAGAAACACTAATGAAAAAGAGGCTATTAGAACCTTTTGGCAATATTGTGAGAAACAAGCAGCATGACATCCTAGAAACTAAAGGGTCTTCACATTATTTCCCTTCCCATCCCCCAGAAGGATGACATTTGCATTGTTAAAAAATACATAGGACTTTAAAGACATTTACTAAATTTTGTTGAAGGCTCTTAAACAACATTCTTTCTGTAAATGTAGTCCAGCCAAATTTATATACTCTTTGTCAGAATAAATCCTAATCTTTCTATATTTGGTTTTGTTTGCTAAACTTGTTCAAGATTTTTAAGAGCGCGGATCAAATCCTACACACACATTTAACTTCACCAGTTAAGTTCATGAGACCTGGCAGAAATGATGGTGAGCATGTGCACAACTGCTTACAGGACCCAGATCTTACAAGCAAAACAACCTGAAACAAGCTATTCTATTCTTTTTAAGGATTAAGACAAGACAATCTCTGTTAATTATGTGCATATCCTTTATCTGTAAAATTTATCACTTGTTAACATTATACCAGTGTTTTAACAAAGTAAGAGTAGGGGATGCAGTCAAACCTTAGGTAATTCATACAATACTGCTTTACAGTTTGTTGTCACATTTGGCCACAAAATGGAATTTCTTATCTAAAACCTCTTAGTGCAACATATTGCAAGTATGCTTTGATTTGCAGCCTAGTTCAAAGTACTTGAAATCATGGGTCACCAACACAATACAGCACAGCATTCCCTGCCAGTCCTCTTCCCTGCTATTTCAGTGCAGTGCTTGTTCCTACTTCCTAGCAAGATCCAGGCACAGTGTCTTGTAAGCCACTGATGTGTGCAAATACACACACATGTGCATAAAACAAAAACCAGAAAGAGCTTTGTTTTCCTTCTGCTGCTATTCCACATGAAGATGCAATCACAGACCAAGAATGCCTAGATGAACAGCTCTGGTGGTAAGCTTAAATGGCAGACAAAACAAAGTCTGATCTGTTTAGGCTTTTGTACTACTACAGAAAAACAAGAGACTTCCAAGGCTGAGTTTGGCTTCACAGTGACACAGCCAAGGGCAACAGAGTTGTTGTCTGGAATTGTACTGTCAAATGGAAGGAGGCCTCCACATGGCCCTCACAGCCCCTCTGCAGCCTCACTCCACTGCCCAGCACAGACATGACATCCTGGCAATTGTTGTTTCCCGTAAAGAAAAAACAAACATAATTTTTTCAGCCGAACTGCTCTATATTGAAACCCATGTGTTAAAAGCCTATTTCATACTCCTGAAGGTTGATAAATCTAAAGGTAGAACTTGTAATGTTGCAAACACCTTCAGCTATTACTCTGATCTGGAAGCTGATGAAGTGAGATGACTTTCAGGATCCTGTCCTATCCCTCCAATTCCAATTTCATTATGTCATAGTGAGATGAGAAGGAGACAAAGTCATCATGGTGCAAGAACTACTTTCTCTTCTAATAGGAATGTGCAGTTAGGAAGACAAAGGGCATACTCATAGCATGGTGCTTTACAAAGCTAAGACAATATTGTAGTCAATAAATTTTTTTCTCAAAACTGCTTCACTCCAAGAATTCCATAAGAAAAACTTTCCCTTTACAAAATGGGCTGAAATTCCATTTTACCATTCTCTTGACATTTTTCATGACCCCAGAGTATTATTTTCCCCCTGTGCTTCACCCTCAAAAAACTTGCTAATATTTATTTCAACGAAGCTTAAAATGTGTTAGCTTTTTCCAGGAGTTCCAAGGCAATGTTGTTCCCTAATACAAAAAAAATGAAAGGTAGCATTACAAGTGTGGGAGGAATGACGCAGTCATGGCTGAAGATTCACGTCAGAGCCAAGACACAGCATCACATAAACACAGATGGGCTGCAGGGTCCCAGACATGACCTGGAGCTGAGGAAACCCCAAGTGGCGTCCCCTAGGCCTCCTCATGTTCCCTGTGTGACAGAAGGCAGCGCGTCACAAACACTGGAAGGGAACCAGGGCTGAGGGAAAGGTTTGGGCACACTTGACCCTCATTCAGCAGGAGAGAAAGCAACACTAATGCAGCTTATCTCATCTTCCAAGCAGGGGACAGACTGACAGTGCTTGTGGGAGATCCAGCCTGCTGGAATGGGGCAGCATGAAGGTGCTGGATGTGGGGAAAATACTTGCTGTGGCCCATTTGTGTAATGGCTAAAATGGGGGATGTGTAAGTGTCGGTCTGTCAGGGGAAAGAGTAAAAACTTGGGAAGGGTAGGAAGGGCGCTCAAGCAGAAAGGCTGTGCATCACCGAGCATCCCTTAAGTTTTTGCAACACAAGCCAAAATATCACTTTGTTCCATGCCTGTAAGAGAGTTCTGAGACAATTAACAGGTTTCCACACACAAAGCATTTCTGTAGATTTTTTAAAAACTAAATAAACTACATGTAATTTTTGTCAAGACTTAGACAAAGTGGGAAGATGACCAGGACTTGGCAACACTTGATTTTTTGCAAAACCACCCTCCTGCCCCCATAACCTCTAAGGCTGGGATTTTTTCTATCATGCTTTCAAAGGGCCCCAGCCTATATCCCAGGTCTTGGCTCCTGTAGTGTTGTTTTGGAAATACAAACTAAACCTCCTTTCTCATGAGGGCCAGGGAAGCAGGGCTCTGCAGCCAGTTTCAGGAGCCCTTGCCCCAGTCCCGTAGCTGCTCTGCTCCTTTTGAGGCCCAGCATGTGATCCAATAGGCTTCACTCTGCTCCTGGCCACAGGCTGAGCTCAGATGGTCGCTTTCCAACCCCCTGCTGCCTGACTCCGTGGAGGAGTAGAGGGAGCACGCCTTGTAATTCGATTACCTCCTCCCCACGGGGAAAGGAGAGGAGGTAAGAGGCAAGTCAGAAGACAGAAAACAAAAGGTTGAGCAACTGCCTGCAGCAAAATAGGGAATTCCACGAGGGAATGCTGAATTTGGTGGCACCCTGATGAAATGCCAAATTACGTAGCCATTGCCTTGCTGAGCACAGGGGCCCTGAGCCTCAGGGAACAGGATTAAGATAAATTGGATCAATTCACACAAGTTAGAGGCATTGTTTCAGATTCTCATTGGAGTCATGCACATGACATTGCAATGGATCACACCATGTATTTTTAAGTTCTTCTTCAGAACTAAAAGGATTGTTTATTTATTTTCCCATGTGAACAAAATTGTAAATTCCATTGCTATGAAATACATGGAGCTATTTTAACAAATCATTGCTGCATATAAACTATTGCCAGTCATCTAATGGACTATTGATGATACTTTAATTAGGCTGGCCACTTTACTGAGACCAACTGTCAGTGAATCATATCTTGTCTAATTTTAAAATCCTTAGTTCATTAACCTCCTTCTCCTCTCCTCTCTTACTTTGCATCTATATTTTATAAATATATATATGTATGTATGTATGTATGTATGTATGTATGTATTTACTGCAGCTATATATCTTTTTCACCTTAGATTAATTTTACTTATAGATCAGCCCATGGTCCAGCTGGAGCCATCTGCAGAACTGGTTCAATGCATACTGATTCAAAAATCCTCCATACTGCAAAGCTGTGATGCAGTGAAAATTCCCAGTGTTGGGTCCAGTTTTCTGGAGTGTTGCTGGGTTAATGCTGCAACCACAGGCTTTTGTCCCTTCTGCAGCTAGAATGAAGGCAGCATGTATTTCACACCATGCGTTGTGATCAGTATGACAGAAATGTTCTGATGCACATCAAATTAGGTGAATGAGCCAGGGGTGATCTTGTTCTTACTTCAGAAACTACTAAGACAAACTTCTGCAACTGCTTCAGTTTCTAAGCTGTTCTGTGAAGTAATTTATCTGTCTTATCCAGAGGGAAAAATTCCCACTGCTCAGAGGTACCTTCCCCAAAGTAGGAAGCAGTGTCATGTGAGAGGCTGGACATCAACATCCAGCTTTATAATGAAGTTTTTTTCTTACTGTGTACTGTGAAAGCATGTGAGCTGCAGCCACACCTGAGGGGACATGAAGGACAGAATAAAGTGTATGGGATTTGTACTAAATGCCTGATATTTAACACATCTGGAAGGATCATTTCCCTGTCTTCACTTGTAAACCTTGGTTGGAAAATGCTTGATCTGAGGCAGGGAGAAGCCCATTGCTCAACACTTCTCTGTTAGTTTTGTAGTTTTAGAAAAGATATCGGTATTCTTTTCTCAATCCCTGAGTAATTTTAGAGCTACCTGCCTGATGAAGTGCCTCTTTCCCTTTATCTCATTGCAGAGTTTCCACAATCAGCTTAATTCACTTTTCTTCATGATACACGGTGGTTTATCTTCCAGGAGCAGAAGTAAGGCAGTTCTGGGATACACACTGAGGAGATTGGTTCTTCTGGTCATCTGCCAAAGCTTGTGGTTATCCAGTTTCAGAAGACAGTGAAAATGATGGCTGTTTATATCAGCCTTTAATTAGATTTACAGCAACCTCTAGAGTTTATTAATTTACAGTTGTTGCCTAAGTTAGAGTCCTATGTTTATCTCTGTTCCCATTACTATTCAATATCTTATAGCTGTTGTGAGAAGACACTATTCCTGCTCTCTTATCTTCCTATCATTCCTCACTTATGCTCACATTTTGTCTATCCCAGCTTCCACTGTTTCAGCAGCCACACAACGACTTTTTATTTTATAAACGGAAAATTTGGAACTCCCTGAACATATGATCACAGCTAACTTCTCAGTGCCTGAAAAGGTGGTCTGTGACGGCTTTGCTGGCAAACTCATAGCTTTGATTAGTGATGGTGAGATGTTAAATCCCCATTACATTAACCTACATTCTGTCTCAAGTACTTGGAATACCACCAGGCCCTACAGAACAGAATTTTTTTTCTTTCTCTTTTTCTCAAGTTTCCAGCACAGCCTGGAAGGGCAGCTGGCTCAGCCTTGGTGTATAAGAGGCACGGTGCACACTCAGCTGGCTGTTTGACAGAATTCGCTGGGCAAAGGCAGAGAGGAGCAGCAGCACTGTACAGAAAGCTCTGATGAGCACTGTGATAAAATAGAGGGAGTTTCTCATATGCCTGAAGTCTGGTTTTGGTATAAAGGATTCCTTGCTTTGTGCATTTGTCTCGCTGATGTGCTTCTTCTGCTGTTGATGCCCTCCTATCCTTCCTTTCCTTCCTCCTCTCCTCACCACTCTCTTGTGCTCTTTTCCACACCCTCTTTCCCCACCTGCATCCTCTATGTCCTTTTTCTGCCTCTTCTAGAGTTACCCTGTGTGAGGAGCAGCCAATGCTTGGATTTCATGGGCAGTCCCTCATGCCAAGCATCTGGTGCCAAAGCAAATGTCTGGTTAAAATGCTGGTCTGCCTTTGGGCTGGTGAGTGCTACACGATGGGCTAAGAACTGCTGGGTGTTTGACTAGGGCTTGGCAGCAGCACCTGTGACACCCCTGCCCTCCCCAGCTCACCATGCCTCCCCTCTTCATTACTTATGTCACATGGACAGGGCAGGTTCTTACCTTCCCGCCTGAGGACAGAGGAGCTGTCATCTTCCCTGTCCATGGCGTGGGATTTTAGAGGGCACCTTTGATTAACTATTTGATAAAAAGCTATTTTGTCCAGATATTTTTGCCAGTGTTTTTCTGATTTTTTTTATGCCTAGTAGAAAAATTGATCAGAAGAGAAAATAAAATCATCTTACATACTTTCTTCACTCCTTTTGTCAGGCATACTCTGTTTCATACCCCTTTTGTTAACAAGATTATTATTGATAGTGGATGAATTATCTGATAATCACAGCAGTGTTTTTAGGTTTTTTGACTCCAAAAAACATGTCTCAATTTCCCACTACAGTACTATTTCACAGGCTGATCAGAAGGCAGGGTCTGCTCTTTGAACTGTTTTTTCTTGATTAATCTGGTATTCAAACAAATTAAATTAATACATTTAAGTCTGACATGCTGATTTATTTTCAAGAGCAAGGTCTCACTTCGCAATATTGCTTGAGAAGACTATGATTCCTCCTCAGTTTTATTTTCTGAGTTCCAGACAGAGGTCATATAAAAATAGTAATGTATATAAAAAGATGTTTTCTCTTCAAGCCGTTATTCTTAATTACACACATCCTTGAGCCATTCTTTCTCTCCTTAAAATTTACACCAGTCCAATGTTTGTGCGTTGTTATCATCTCTGCTATCAGTATCACAGCTCCACATGACTAACTCCCCTAATCTTCGTGGCAGGGAGGGGCAGCGGAGATTGCAATTGTTGTGTATCCCCTGGCAGCCTGACAGATGAAACAATCCCCACACAAGGCTCTGCTATCAGCCGGCTCCTCTCATTACCTGGCAGCAAACTGGCTGCCTCGGAGAGCTGCTCGTGCACCAGAAACTCTGCCGTGGCAGCCCCAGATGGGCTCGGGCCAGATTCCTGACTTCCCTGCTGGTCTCAGCTCAGCAGTTTTACAGCTAACTAATTTTACAAGTGTCTTGCACTGATTGCACACATGCAATTGCACACTGAGTTGGGTCAGGGGACTCATCTGGCTGAAAAGCAATGTGGAAAAAGGACACTGGTGCAGATGAGAAGGAGAAAGGCAAAGCACTCAGCAGCATAAACCATGGAGGAACATGTGCTGGCCAGGGGGGCTCGGCCCCTGCTTAAAGTCACTGATGGCAGGCTGTCCTCCTCTTTCTGCAAGAAACCTTCCCCCAGTGCCAGCCCATGCAGATGGGGCAGATTCCTCACCCACGACTTTAAAAGTGGAAGGAAAATGGCACTTCCACAATAGGATATGCAATTACTCTTTAATATCACAACAGAGGTAGCTCCGGTAAGCACTGACTGCTTACACGACAGCCCAGTTCTTTGAGAGGGACTCCCACAGAGGCCACACAGCTCTTCTTCCACAAAATAACAGTTTAGTGTGGAGAAAGCACCTCTCTACTTCTTTACAGAAGGTGTTTGGATGCTTCCATTCACTTAGAGCAGGGCAGTCCCAGCAATAATGCTACTGACCTGGACGTTCCCACCAAAAAAATTATCTTGGACAAAACACTGCACCACTGCTGTTCACATCTTAACAGGAGGTGGACTTTCTCCAAACAGTGATTGAGGTCTGTCTCAGTTTTGCCAGAATGGGACAGTTGTGGCTAAGGAAAGAGGCCAGGTCCCCAAAAGTCCCCATTTCTCCAGCTTATATAGCAACTACTAAAGCCCACTAGTTTAATTTCTGATGGCTCAAAGTGAGCATATATTGAGTCCATTAATAATACTGGGATGTCCAAGAAAAACTGGGAGAAAAGCATCAGGAAAAAAACCCCTAAAACCTCCCAAAGAATCTAATCATGATAGGGTGAGAAAAGAATGTGGCTGTGGATTGATGGATGATGTGCAGATATTTTTTGTTAGAGACTTATGAAACAAGTAGAAAGTCCAGATGTTTCAGAGACAGTAAATAGTTCAATATTTCTGAAATGGGTGTTGTCAAGGGAGAAAGTTAACACTGAGATGCCCAAATAGGTTATATCTTCCACTTGGCTTTATTAGTTGGTGTCCAGCTGAGGTTTTCTTCTAAAAAGAAAAACATTTGGAGCTTCATCCAAGCAATTCTTTTTTAGTTTATTTCAACTAAACACATCAGGTTGGCATTTGTAACAAATTTGGATCCTAGTGTAGGACCTGGTTGCTGCTGCACATGACCAGGGGAGTGGTACAAACAGCATGATTGTGGGCTGGTGTAATCTTCAGTCCAGTTTTATCTGTATTGCAGAAACCCAGAGACTGGACATTTCACTCAAAGGCACAGAAATTGCTCTCTACTCACACATTTCTAACTTAAAAGGTCATTTCCTGTCCCCCCCCTCCCTGGGTCTTTATAGATTTGCACCTAGCCAGTTCAGCTGGGAAGCAGACATTGTCCTGCACTGTTACTATCCCCATATTTTGTTTTCCACTGTCAGTAGCTCTGTTGCTCTTTCTGTTGTGACATATCTCAGCCTTGAAGAAGCTGTAGGTCACTCAGTCAGCTCACCTTAATGAGTTGCTTAAAAGACAAACTTAAATCCCAGCTTTGATTTGCGATTTGCTCTGCTAATGCTTAAATCAGTAATAGTTCTTCAATACTATGACACCTAAGCAAGACACAGCTTTGCAATACATTTGTCTTGACGTTTTATTTTGGTGCATTTTCAGAGATCAAACCTTGCCTTCAGGCTTTGGTCCAGTCAACCCAGTGGCTTCCCTAGTAGCAGCACACCTGGCAGAGTCTTCTGTAGTCTGCAGAAAGTTTTCTCCATCACTGCTGGGGTTTGGCTGCTGGTTCACTGTTCCTCTCAGCAGGCTCTTACTGCTTGGTGCCAAGGTTTTCATCTGCAGTCTCTGGGCTGTCCTTCCACCAGCTCCACAGGAATGGAGGAACAACTCTGCCTTCCAGAAAGTACTCTGTGTCCTTCACAGATGTTCATAGGGATCTTTTTAAAACTTCCCACCGATTAATCTTGGTTAACTTCTGTTACCCAAGAATCTTTACAAACTTTCATACATACATTAGTGGATGCTCTTCCAATGGCTTGGAAGATCCATAAATACTCTTTCCCTGGAAAAAAATGAGTGAGCTGTACTCATTCCTTCCTCCACCACTTTGCAGGCTTTGTGCTATTTATGGCTCAGCACCCACCTCCAGAGTCTGTTCCCCCAGTTTACTACAGCATATTCCGTACCTGCATTCACACCCCAAAGAGCCACAATTCCTTACGGTGAAGATATCGTTTGCTGCAAGTCTGATAGAGTGAAAGTCTGATACTTTCCACTTAGTAACTGCCTTTCTTCAAAGAATCTTAAGTCATTTATGAACACAACGCAACCCATACTCACACCATCTGAGACAGACTGGCAGGTTTTGTTGCTTCTTGTCCTCTCTACAAGGAAAATATGCTCAGAAATAGAATTTAATTTAAATTTAAGATTTCTACCTATTTTACAAAATCTTTTAATAATCCCTAATGGCAATTCTGAAAAAACTTGTATCAGAAATATTTACCTTGGACCTGAGGCGTGGCTTATGTATATGCGTGAGTGTGTGTGCATAAAGACAGACTCATACCTCTTCCTTTTTATACAAAAGTGTTGTTCCTCAGCACCTGAGAGCACCTGGAGCATTAGAAATGCAGAGAGCAGAACAAAGGACTGTATGTAGGCTCGAAGTGTGACCAGTGTATGCAAAATGTAATCATTATTGGGACCACTAAAAACTGCATGACCAGCAATGATTTATTAGTAGTGCAGAATCCAGGGAAATACTCCCCTCTAAATTATTGTTTCTCTGGCTCTAAGCATTCAATACATTCCCATCTTGAGCCAGGGAATTTATTTTGTCCTCTCCTCTGTGTTTGTCTGTGGTTTGCATTATCATTCACTAAATATACTTGGACATGACATTACTTTTCTTGAGCTACAGATTTGAAAACTTCTGTGACTCCCCCTTTGACCCTCCACCATTTCAGGAATTTCATAATTAAATCAGTAACTCACACTCACATAATGAATGGGCCCTCTTTTTTTGGCGTTATATAAATTATATACTTTTCAAATAAGAAGGGCAGAGTAACAAAAGTTATCTAAAACTGACTAGATTGAAAGGCTTGAAATACTTAATTTTCATGTTTACACAATTTCTCCCTTTCTTCTAGAAGATATGTGTAAGTAAAGTGGATAATCTGCCACTGAGACAGCTTAATGGTAGCTCTAAAATATAAATTTCTACCATTTTGTCTGAAAAGCTACCACACTTCTGTCACCAACTATTTTCATGAACAACTTACATGCTTGATGGAAGTCTTCTTCCGTACTAATTACTCCGGTTCTCAAGAAACCAGAGGAAGAAGTATTTGTCATCAAAGGGCCAAAAAGAAAAAGTAAAGTTACTTGGGTCTTAAATGAGCCAGACCAAAAAGTATCTTATATTGCCTATGCTACAACTACATGCTCAATTTGATAAGCCATCGATGTCAGGTTTGGTCAACATTAAGTTTGTCTCGGCTGTGAATTTGCTGAAGGTGTTACCAAATACACTGAGGGTTGGGGAATCTGCTGATTGCAGCTTCAAGAAAAGGAAGGGGCAGACTCAGCTTTCAGAGAATCAACGCACACAGGTACCCACTGGTGTTTCATGGTGGCCTTCACAGAGCTGCTGCTAATTGTGAGAAGGAGATGTGCCCCACTCTTGCTCTAAGACCAATTAAGGAAAAGAAACAGCACACAAAGGTGACATTTCCAAAACTCAGCAAACCTGTGCTTCGCTGCTAAAGACAAAGAAGAAAGAGATTCCAGTGTGCGCTGGATCTAGAAATGTGTAGTTTTTGTCACCTCCTTTGCAAAGGAGGAAGAAGAAGCAGAAAACATCTGCCAGAAAATGGATAAGATGGGCCGTCTAAAAGAACAGACAAAGATATATCAGCTGAGCCAAAAAATCATTAATTGGGATGCTGGTCTGGGAGTTCACAGCTTTGTAGCCATGTAAAGGCTGGTGCTTGACTCTTACTCTTTCTTTTGCTAAGATGCTAGACAAGTTCATCTTTTGAAAATTAGCACATGTGACTAAATACACAATGATAAAAGCACTTATATTATTTCCATAAATTCCCCTGACAGCCATTTGAATGCAAATTGAGCAGAAAGAAACCCTGTTTAAATGAATTAACAAGGAAAGGCAGCAGGGGGATGTGGGGGAAGAAACAGGACTGAATACAGACATACTAGATACAACCTCTTAAAAATAGAGTTGGTTCATATTCAATATAATTGAAGAAGGCATTTCATATACCATTATTTAGGGTCAGAGGACTCTTAATTTATCCAGCTTGAGTGCACTGATACAGTCAAGATAGTGAAACGTTTCATCTATTTCATCTATTTCAATACTGCAAACCAGGGACTGCCTGTGATGTGTTTGCTTTCTTCCTTTTGTCTCCATGAACAAAAGAAACAGCAACCTCTTAATTGAAAAGATAACATCACAAAATTGAAATGATACAGCACAAAAATTGTGCCACATGTTTAGAGTCTGCAGTAAATGTATCTCATTTTGGTGAGGCTCTGTTACTGTGCTTGCTGACCTGGCGTGTGCAAGCTGTAGAAGATTGATGACTGTTAGAAGATTTACAAGAAAGCTAAAATTAGCCAGGTAACCAGTTCATTTTATCTTGAAAACTGCGAAGTGAGATGGAAGTTTATACCAGTTCAGAGTGTGGTAGATTGTTTAGACTTTTTTTCCTGAGAAAGGGATACACAGGTCAGAGTGAACTTTTGGTTCCCAGTGCTGCTGCTGCTCTACATTGCCATAGTGGAAACTGAGGCTGTGACACTGGTGCTAACACCAGGCGCTGAAGATGAGGAGCGAGAGCAGAAATAAACTTCTCCTCATAAACTCACACCAAAGAGACCAGATGGAGACTGAAGGTTCACCTGGGTATTAGTCATCCCAAAGCATTCCATTGGAAAGCATTACTGAAAATAAGATGGACGGAACCTAATCTTGTATGAAGTACTATGGAGAAAACAACTCCAGAGGGAAACCAGAAAGAAACAAGCCATATACTCTCTCCACAGGTACCTAAAACAAGCATCTGCTGCAATACAGCTGCATGCAGTCCTTCCAGATCATGAAGAGCAGTAGGTAGAAACAGACCTACTGAAAAAACCAAGTATGGGTTGCAAGAAGTGGCACTAGTGACTCACTGTTGAACAGTGTTCAATTGCCATTCAGCTCTGGTGAGTCAGGGATAACTGTACAGATGGATAATCATGTTCAGAAAAGATGTAATAGCATGGCATTTCTAATTTACAAGTATATTTTCATTTGAAAAGAAGTTACTTAATAACAAATAACTTCTGCTTAAAGATTTTAATTTCTTTCCCTATTTTTCCAATAAAACTATAAATTATTTAATATAGTTCAAAATATTTGAGGCTGAAGTAGCCACATGGCACAATTCAGTTTAAATAGAATCAGTTTGAACTTTGCCTCAAAATTAGAAACGAATTGATTTGAATTATAGCAAAAACCAAATAACACATTCAAATAACAACACGGACTGTACATTAATCCAATAGTGAGGATTTGAAACAGGCAATAGAACAGATTCCAGACTCTGAACAGATATCCTTTCTTTATGGCTAACTGGGTTTGACTTCACGTGGTTTAAAAGATATATAAGAATGTCTAGCTACAGCTGAAAGAAATTAACTACATCCAACAGATCCTTTCTTGTACAGACCACAAAAAAAGATAAATCTATGAAATGCTTACCCAAAAGACTCCTTAAAATTAGCCTTTCATGAAAACCATAATTCAATCATCTTCTTAATGTGACCCAAGATGTAAGTATACAATGCCTGTACCAGGTGAAATCACACCATTGTACACATTACCTACCTAAAACTGCAGTACTGCAGTGCAAAACACAACTTTTATCCCAAAGGGCTCTCTGACAAAACTAAAACCCAAGCCATGCTGGGGACACAACCTTGTCTCCCCTGCAGAACAGCTGCAGAAGAGAGTCATAACTGTTTGCAAGGTACAAGAGGATGGCATGCTAGTTGTGATTAGTGAAATCAAGCCACTTGTTACCAGACAAATTTCATTGAGTTACCAAAGTGAAAGTGCCTTGGGAAGCTTAACATGAAAGGATTACAAACTTGCTTTGCTGGTCTCATCTGTGGGAGGCCTTAGTTGCATAGGGAAAGCACTGTAGTGAGAGCCTATGCTCAAGCACCAGCACTGCTTCAGAGTTGAGATGATCTTTAGGTCAAAATCATTCTTCATTTGATCTCCCTCTTTGCCAAATGGAAGAAAAAAAGTCCTCACTTTTGTAAAGAATGGAGTGAAGCTTAATGCCGTGGGCTTGTAAAGCTATTTGAATAACAAAGGAGACAGAGCTATAGTAGAATAATGATGCTAAGTCAGGATGTTCCAACAACACATAACTATGGCACTGATTAAATATTGATGTGAGAAAGAGTATCGGTAGAAATAGATCATTATATCAGACAAAACATCTTCCCTAGAGAGCTAGCAGCTAGTGCTGCCCAGACAGACATTCAAAGGCACTCCATGAAACCTAGATAAAAATGGGGAAATATTGACACAACTTCATCTGTTTTAACTGTCGTTCTGTCTGGATTGCAAGATAGCCAGAGGTCATGCAGCAGTTGCTGTCTGAAAATATGCATGCTTAAAACTATTACCTACACCTGTAAACAACTGTTCATGTGATGATGGTCTGAATGTCAGCAGCACAACGGGTCTCAGCTCATATCAAACAGGCTATGGAGATTCTGTGGAAGGCTCTAGACAAAACTGGCTTCCTTGAAAGACAGCACTACATCCTTAATACTCTCCACACTGAGTTGTATGTCAAAGTCTAAAAACTGCCCTCTCTCCCAGCAAGATTTCAACTGCTTGAAAGGGGGAGAGGGAATCTGAGTTAAATAGTCAATTAAGAAAATATTTCCCAGAATGATTTTGAGATGTTGTCTGGCAATGGTCTGAGCAGAGCTACTGGCATTGTGCCATGCTGTCAAGGAAGCTAAACTGTGCCGTTAGGCAGCCTTTGTGCTGAACTGTGCCACAGACACCACCTTCCATGGAGAAGATGTTGTCTGCAGCCAAGTCACTGCTCAAGGCATTCCCAGGCCTCATAGTTACTACGGCTGTACAAGAAGGAGGTATCACATACTTTAGATGTTGGGGCCTTTTCCAGGATCCTGAAGATCAAGAAATGAAGCAGCAAATGAATAAAAGCTTAGCTGGTTTCTATGCTTTTAGCTGAATAGGTAAGGTGAGGACCATTTTTCTGAAACCAGATGGTTTCTGGGCAGGCACCAGACCTACCTATTCAGAGAGCTGGCATGATGGCCTTGAGATGGAAAAAAATAAAGCAAACATGCCTGTCCCATGGAAAAAAAGCAAGCAGAGTGACCTGGCCACTCAGAGAGAAAATATTTGCCTCTTCTACCTGATCCTCAAGACCCACATCCGTGATACAATGACCAAGGATTAGGGGGTTGTTTTGAAGGTGATGAATCAAGAAACTAAGCCTCTATTTCTGAACTACATTTGTCCTTCGTGAGGGAAGGTGATACTCACCATCCCCTCTACTTGGGTTATACAGATTTGCCAAATTCACCCCCCACTCATTCTCTGCTAAGGAAATGCCCTCTTGCTCCAAATATTTTTGTTCTGTCTTTTCATTCATTGAAGACTTTTCATCCACTGGACACTCATTCCATGCATGCTGTGTAAATGCTGCAGATCCGCAGAGAATTCACAGATGGAGGGAAAAGGGTATAATCCCAATGGTTTGTGAGACCATCAGCACCATAGGGAGCTGTAAGCCCTCATAAAAGCATTGATAAACTGCTTTAGCACGAAGGTGGGCCAGTCATGACCTAATTTTGACATTTGGGATAACTGTAGGAGGATAGGGAATTTTACTGGGCATCAAAACCAGACCATGTGCTGTTTGGAAAGGTGTGTAACAAAGACAGACAGAGAAATGAGGATAGATGAAAAAATTTCAAAATAAAGTTAATTATAGGTACATATATCTGACACTAAAGTAGTTCTGGTAAGAGAATCTCACATTTACATTCTCTGAAACATCAGTGTAATAATTTTTATTGTTTTTCAACACATTTTCTCTGAGTGCATTTTGAGCATACACAAGGCTCTTTCCTACAGGACTCTTTAATTGAGTTACTTTGTCAATATTTTTCTCTCTGACTTTTCTATAACTTTTAGCTCAAGAAACTGAATCTGATATACTGTAGCCTTAAAGTAACCACAGAATAGAGACATGCGGAACAGACACTGCTCAATAGAAGCAAGTCATTTTGACAGGTGAAGAAAAATCCAAGCAATTCTGAAGGAGAAATAAATATTGAAACATTTTATGTATTCCAGCTATCGCAGCCCATAAATGATTACATGAAAGAAGTATTTTATAAAATGCATGTAGACAAGATTTTTCCTTTGTTCTGTAACCACAGATAGGGCTAAAGTTTCCTCATAGGAAACTTTAAAATGGGGGAAAAAATGATGGCATTTACCTTACCATATGGAGGTCTACATATTTCAATACAGTGGTGGTATCCAACATGCTTATCTGCACTCCCACTTGACTCTACATCTGTCTAACTACCCAGGAGAGTGATGCATCTGGAAAGGTTGAATAGGCCAAGGGAGTTTACATGTATTTTGCAATGTTCTTGAGAAAATTTACTGGAGAGGGGTCAACATGTCTTTTTTCTTGTATCTCTTCACATTAAATAAAAACATATTGTATGTTATTTGAACATCCTGACATCTACGTTTATTTGCCAGTTTGTTTGTTTTCACAAAGAATGCAGAAACATATTTGGAAGTGTTTGCCTTTGAGAACCTTGTATGCAAGGAGAATGCTTGAGAGGGTGTAATATTAGGATTAGTACTGAGCAACAGATGTAGACGAAGAGAAAAAACAGGTTTCTGATGGAACAGATTACAGCAGAAAATGCTTTCTGAAGAAGTTCATAGAGCTGTAGTCCAAAAATTAGCATCTTTGTTATTTATGGTAGTGATTCATGGTAGCCTGTGACAGGATGCATGAGAATGGGGCATGTCCCTGAGAGAAACGGGGAGGGTTGAGCAGTGCCAGGGAAAAGGACTGGCCCGGGGGAGGGGAGGCCTTTCACATGCCTCCTCTGTCCGTGCAGCCGGCCAAGGCACAGGCTTTGATCTACCCAGGATGACAGTGAGCCAAACTGTCCCTCATTCAAATGAATCCACCAGACAGTTGTGAGACATTCCTCAAAGGGTCACCAGCAAAGGGCTGTGGAGGAGGGCAGCTCTGGCCATGCTCCTGTATAACATCTCCTCACAGCCTCACCACCTGCTGCAATTTCCCCCTGCATCAGGCTCAATTTGTATGCAAATCCTCCCTCATTTATTCTTGCTCCCTTCGGAAAGGACAAATTAAGTATAATAACTGTAATTGCTTTAATAACATGAAGAAAACGACACCTTTATGGGACCAATAATCAAAGACTGAGACTGTAATACAGCATGACAGGTGTGAAGGCATGCCACCAGCAGTGATTTTCCCATTTCAGTACTTCTTTCGTTGCCTTGAAAAGCGCTTGTCTCAGTGAGCCAGGCATGGCTGGTGTGTGGCTGTAAACTCCACACCGCTCCCAACAAGACAGGCGGGGTTCCCATGGTAGAGGCACCGCTGGCAAGCGGTGGCTCTGCTGGAGCAGTGACTGTGGGTCATCAGCACCTGGCTCTAGAGGAGGATATGGGGTGGCATCACCCGGTGAGGCAGTGCCGCTACAGAGGCCTCCTCAAACTCGTGCCTCCCCTCAGCTCTGTGGAAAACAAATCTCTTATGGCCAATAGGTCACAGGCTCAGGCAGATGGCCATCCCTGAGGAGGCCTCAGGGCCGAAGGACTCACTGCCATTCAGAATGGCGGCCCACATCTCACTGGGCTCACCTTCAGCACTCCTCATGCTGAACCAGACATTATCCACTTTTGGCAACTTTTTCTGGTTTGATTCTGACATTAGTAAGTGAGAATCAACTTTCAACATAATCAGCTGGAGCAAGGTACAGTTGATCTTGGCTTTTAGTTATACTCAAAGCCACCTACTAACAGTTACATTTTCTAGTTATTTGCATTGTAATCTGTAATTTTGATCATAAAAGAGCATCTCAGAACTATCCTCCTGTAATAGTCTCTGCTTTGATAAAAGATAAACCCACCATCAAAGATCAATTACTGCACGAACCAGAGTTCCCACCCAAAATAACCAGATACGGAAACAAAAAAGATGGTGAGAAAATGGGCTTTCATGCATACTCTGATGGAGAAAGAACACAATACTGTGACTCATATGGAGACAACTATGAACGAACTGGTCCTTGGGTGCCAGGGGAATTCCAGACCTGCATTAACAGCGGCTCCAAGGGCACAATTGACACGAGAGAGAGATGTGCAAACAGGTGTGAACATCAAGGGGGTTTAAAATGTTATATGCAGGCAGAAATTAAAAGGATCCAGCCACTAACTGGAAACACTGACTAGTAGTGAACACCTCCTCAGGCCTTAATCAGGTTAAATGTGAAATGGTTCTCACAGACAAAGTGCTTGAGAATATCCTAATTACTGGTATCTAGGCAGTACAAAGTACCAAACTTGAAAGAAGAAACAGTTTCTGTTTAATTTGTTTTGAACCAAAACCTAAAAGCAAAACTGCCTTCTGAATCGCTCAGATTCACAAACAAGCAGACAGAACAAGATTCACCATCCCATAGCAGTTTTATGGAAGATTTGTCCTCAGCATAGAGAACCTAAAAAACAAGATATTTCTAATCTACAAACACTGTATGCATTTTCTTTAATGTCTATGTTACCAATACATCTACATATGAAACCACCATATTTGACCTTGGTAGTAAAATTCTTAAGAGATCAAAAGCGAGCGCTAAAAATAGGCAAGATATTTATATAGTCCGTAATAGCAGAATCCTATATTGCTGGCACCTCTCAGTGGAGACAGGCCTGAGCCGAAATCTCAGGTCTGCACATCCTACCAACAAAAGAAAACAAATAAACAAAGAGCTGAAGTTCTGTCTCAGATCTCAGAGGGTTACCAGGAATGCTCCTGGTTCTGTTAAAGACTTTGGTGCATGGGTGTTTGGTACTCTTAATGCTCCAGGAAAAAAAAAAAAGAAAAAAAAAAAGAAAAAAAAAGGAAAAGAAAAGAAGCTCTCTTCAGTCTAAGAGTGAGCACTAAAGTCAGCTTGCCATGTGAATGAAATGAGAGAACCCACAGGAAAAAAACCTCAGCAACATACTGCTATCTTTGGGTAAACATTTGTTTGCAATATCTTTTTAAAATAATACTGTCAACTTCAGTGATTGACGATTTCACCCCATTTATCACTGACAACCAGAATTATTTTTTCAGCTGTGGATCATGTTAATTGTGGAAGCTAATAGGAAGGAATGTGAGGTAAATGGTCTCAATACCTTTAGTATATGTGATGACTTTCACAGACTTGCAGTACTGTATTTACTGTAACCAAAAGGTCATGCTCTATATCTTAAAGGCAAAAGTGAACTTTCCTGCATCAATCACACTCTTGCAAATCATGCAAAAATATTTTAGACAAGGCAATTAGCATTTTTTAAAATCAACCTTCGTTTCAAATACGTGAAGAAAGTCTTTCAATTCTGACATCCATGTGTAAACCAGAGAGGATTACAACTATCTAGTTGGCAAACAAAGCAATTTATTAAAAGCGGACTAATGCTGTTATAACTCATATTACTGAAAATGGATGCTAATTTCTTCTCTGCACCAAGATAAATATTGAGAAAATGATGAGATTGCATTTTTCATTCCACTGTTAAGACAAAAAAAAAAAGTTTTCCAGATACAGCAGCTAATCAGTGTTAATTTTAAATAGTACAATCCAATTCACATCTTGAATCTCTACGTCCTACAAAAACACCATACATGGGAATGCTATAATAAAATAATTCTTAGTTTTGCAAAGAGGTATTTGTTTCTACAAGGATTAAAATTTGATATTGGCAGAAATGGGGTCTTTGAAAGTTACAATAATACTGCACTTGGGTATAAATTTCTCTGAGGAAATGCTAGGATATATGCTTTCAAATAAATGAGAAGGTGACACAAGACAGAAAATGCTATTTTAGTGTATGTTAAATGAACACAAAATGGATTCATTTCAATAGAAGAGATTTTTAAAGTGCCAACTTTTAATGCACAGTAGGAATTATTGCTTTAAAGGGACTATGTCAAAGTTGACAAGCCCAAAATGTAACCTACTATAAAATTAGACTTTTTACATTTTTTTACAAAATGCCCTTTTGATCCTGAAATATCTGTGAACCTTCCTAATTCAAGACTGTCACATTGAGAAAACATCAAACACTTTGCTATGTGATTGGCCATTAAACTTGTTTTGGTTTTGCAACATTCATATGCAAGTCATGATTTCCTCTCTCCTGCATACCATCTCTGGGATTATGCATTTGAACAGCACCAGACCTTTTGTTTGAGATTTCCATGATTTAGCATTTCAGCTGGCAGTGTTTTATAACAAAGTTATAATATAAGGCTCCTGTACTCCAATGTTCAGTGCTTCCTTAGAAAGATGGCAGGTCTTCATACAGGAAGTTGCCAAACCACAAAAGGATTTTTTTGTCTTCTTTTACTTATTACATGCAAATACTTTCTAGTGCACATTGAAATGCAATAAATTACAGTTACATGGCATAGTAATAAAAATGAACAACAGCATTTCACTGTTGCAAGGTGACAGGTGAAAAAAGTACTGTGGTGGCTGGTTTTATTTGCTGTCAGTTTTAGGTACAATTCATGCCTCTTGCTTCTTAGTAAGTGGGCAGGTTTTCAAATATAGATACAGTTTTTTCATGTGTGAGGAAATGTTTCTGTGCTTAGAAACTAACTATACAACAGCTTTTCATTACAAATACGGTCTTTACCAAAACCAGCCTGGAGAAGAGGATACTGAGTGGAGATTTCATCGCAGTCAAAACTTCCTTGTGAGGGTAAGAGGAGGGGCAGGCACTTCTCTGTGACCAGTGACAGGACTCAAGGGAATGGCCTGAAGTTGTGTCAGGGGAGGTTTAGGCTGGATATCAGGAAAAGGTTCTTCACCCAGAGGGTGGTTGGGCACTGGAACAGGCTCCCCAAGGCAGTGGGCCCAGCACCAAGCCTGGCAGAGTTCAAGAAGTGTTTGGACAATGCTCTCAGGCACATGGTACCGTTCCTGAGGATGGGGCTGTGCTGGGCCAGGAGCTGGACTCAAGGATCCTTGTGGGCTCCTTCCAACTCAGAATATTATGTGATTCAGGCTATTTTCAGGCAAAGAGTGTCTCTTTGCCATAATCATCCCAAACCAGTAGTGGGCCTTTTGCTGATTACTTCAGTTGAATTCACTGTAAACCCAACAAGATTAGAATACTTCTGCTCTCCTCCAGTTTATTGCCACAGGTAATGTGGCAGTTGCATAGAGTTGCATAGACTACTGTTAGTACTAATACTGACATCTGAGTATCTGCCTTTCCTAGAGAGATTCAGTTATTAAATAATTAAGGTATATCTAAGACATTATAAATGGAAGTGCTGAACATGTCCGATGCACAAACATGCCCTCCACAAGCAAGGCTGTCCTGAATACATCCCTTTAAAACCCACCAGAATACCACATATTAGATTTTCCTATGAAATTCAGTGAATGAACAAGCAATATATACAGCCTACTTTCTCTAAATATAGCTGTGATAAAAGCATTATAAGCAGCTAGAATTAAGAATAAATGTCTCAGAACTATTTAAATTTCATCTTCAGTCGAACCCACACAATGAAATTAGTCAGTTCACTCATGAGGGCAGAGGATTGAGAAGGGTAATGATCTTTTTGGGTTTCTCCACCTAACAGAATTCAGTACAGCCCTACTTGATTTCAGGTGTCCTTTCCAACTACAGATGCTGAAAAACGCATGGTTTTTGTTTTTATGTAGGATATGGGACTCCCTCTTATCCTCATGTTAACCTGGGCCCTGGATGACTAACCCTACAGCTGACACAAACAGATGTTTTTATTTGTTTAAACTATTAGGTCAAAGGGCTAATGAGCTAATGAAAATTCTTTTAAGAGCTATCACAGGAGGCATGACTAGCTGGTTTTCCGTTCCTATTTGTATGAAACAAAAGAATTAAAAAGAATTCTCAGTTCACAAATCTTTCATTTCATTCCTAGTCTTGTTTAAGAGGCAGAGTTAAAAACAGTGACATGAAAAAAGCATACCTCAGTAGATACATCAGCAACTCCAGTCTGGTTTAGCATAGTGTTCTTCTATCAGCTGTTACAACTTGCAGTGTGAGAGCACCTTCTACTCAGTGTTTGATAGGATAACACTGAGTTGTTTCACCAAGCTTCTATTTTTCCCAGAATATATTCCTTTGCTCAGCTTGTTTAGCTTCTGTTTTGTACATGTACTTTGCCATGTCATTTATTTAAAAAGAATTTCTAGTCACATAGTCCCTCAGTTTAATATTATGTAATAATTGTGTAGGGATTATTCCAATCTCTATTTCACCAATAAACCTGCAATATCTTTCAGATATATTTCCAGAATAATAACATCTTGTTGTGGAAATAAATCAGACAATTTTTGGAAGTTTCTATTTCATATGTATGTACGTGAATGTGCAACTATGTATGATGTACCAATGATTATACAGTAGTACTTGTTTTCACTTATGAATAGATAATTTATCTTGAAGAATCCAAATCAAGGTAATATGCCATGCTCCCAAATTGGCTACTTACTCAAGAAACAAAAACTTATCAACTTGATTCTACACAGTGTTTATTTTCTTTTTTTTTTTTTTTTGATAGTGGAAATCATGTATAAATCACAAACAGTACAAGTTCCCCATGTCAGCAGTTGACCACTTGATTGGGTCAACTTCTATGTATAGACACTGTATTTTTAGTATAAAGTCAAGATAATATGGCAGTTAACTAATACTTTTGACTACAGTAAAGATACAAACTTTTGTAATATAAATTAATTGCCATTACAAAAAGGCAACTGTATTAAGTAATATGATACAAAAATCTGCAACTTCTATAAATATAATGAAATGCAAGAAGTTAAATGAAATAATACATCACAGATTTTTGTATAGCGCATTTGAATAGGCAAGCTAAGATACACATGGAGCATTATACAGCAAGAAAGAATATCAAAACCCACTAAGACTTAACTTTTTAGCCATACAAATGCTAGAAGTACAAGTACAGGACACAACATGAAGCAGTTAAGATTACCAGCTCAGAGTGGGTAGGCAAAGAAGCCTTACTGATGAGTTGTAAAGTATCAGGCAGCAGACAGAAGGTTGTCAAAACCAGCTGTTGTTGGATACTGATTGATAATGTTTTCATTCTGATGGCTGAGACACTGCAGACAGCCACAGGTCTGAGAAGAAGCCCAATGTGGGCACACACACATACATACACAAAGTAATTTAGCAGATGGCTAAAGAACATTAAAGCACAATATCTTTTTTTAAAAAGACAATGTTCACTCCTTAATGAACTTGCATGGAAAGTAGAGCCTAGTGCCCAAGTTTATTCCACCTAAATGACGAACACATGTGAAAAGATTAAAACAAACAAACAGACAAAAACCAAAGCGATTGAGATTGGTTATTTGAATGAAAACTGCATGGTCCTTACATATTCTACCATAGCCAGAGCATTCAACAACACTATAGACAAGAAAGTGTGACATGAGCTGCTATGAACATTTTTATCCCCTCATAAAAAGGTGAAGTTATTTATAGACATTAAAAAGGTACACATCCACTAAGTCCATCTACAACACAAAACCACAAAAGTACTACATTCAAAGTAAAGTGTTGGTCTTAGCCTTCAGCAGTTATGAGGTATTGTTTCAACCTGTGATGAGGAATGATCACTGTATTAGTAAGAAAAAGCATACTCAAAATAATTCTGAAAATTAAAATCGCTGCTTCTGTGCAGTTGACGTTTGCCTAAAGAAAAAACAATGAAGTATCAAAAGGTCCTAGTCTAAGCAGCCACTGGCATACTCTAAAACCACATTATCATGGACTTCTTGGGCCTTTCCATGTTAGTCATATAGCACCTTCAAACAGTGCGTAGCTGGGAGATCACGACCAAAATGTAACTTGGAGCCGCTACAGTTTTTGGACCAGACACACTCACTGATGGTAGAAATAAGTACAGTTTCAAGAATGCAGTTGGCCTTATTTTCATTCCTATACCTTTTGGTCCATAACTAAAGGAAAGCAGGGGAAAATCAGTAAAAAAACCGTTATTTCACATCTTCTAACTAATGGCCAATGAAAAAGCAGTAAAAGCTTGGAATCCCTCATTTCGACTCCCCAAACTGCCTGCCTTCTCTGGGAAATAATTCTCCTACTCCTCCTCACTCATTTTTCATTGTCCCTAAATAGGACAGAAACTTGGGGACCTTGTGGAAATCTGGGACTCTGAAGCCTTTAAGCTCATGTCAGCAAAGAGAGAGTTTGGAAATGTAAATTAGATCCAGTTCCTCCTTAAATCCAGGGAAAGGAACCTCCTTAGCCCCCACAAGAGAAACTGATGGGCAGCTGGGTCCCAACTGAAGTGTGCTGAGAGAACTGAATCAAAGAAGGGCTCCTCTGTGCTTTAAAATGAACAATTCCAGTTCTTGGTTGTTTCCCAAAGTATTAGGAGTGAGACGACTGACCTGGCAGGAAAGAGAATATAAAACAAAGCATGGATGTGCCCTTCAGGCTTCCTGTCTATTACAACTCAAAATGCAACAAGGAGTTTACCAGTTTTCCCAGCTTCTTTCTGATAATAGGAAGCAGTTAAAACAGTGGGAGCAATGCAAGAAATTAATGGAAATTGAAAAGTAAACTAAAATACCTATGAGAAACATTTCATTTAACAAAAAGTAAAATTACAAGTAATAGAGAAATGGCTTTTATGAGCCTTTAAAAGCTGATATTTGTCATTTTCTTATCCCCAAATAAACTAGTGAGAAACTACAATAAACTTCAAACAGAAGATAAATGCTCAGAGTGGAAAGATCTGTGGCTTAAAGCCCCGAAAACAAGGTGTTGTGTGTTTCAAGACAGAAGCAGAGCTGATGAAGAACTAATGACACCTCACTCGAGTTTGTGTTTGCAGACACCCATGCACAAGGGTAGCTGAATGTGCAAGGCACAGCATTCAAGGCATGCACCAGTCCAGTGACTGATCCGCACATACCCTGTTGTCACTGACTTGGTGAACCAGTGGCCTGGCATGTTTCTTTAATGGACAAAATCAGTTTATAACGTTTTAAAAAACCAACAAAAGGCAGCCAAAATACTGCAAATCTACAATGGGGAAAACATAGAAAGAGGAAATGTAGACTGTGTTACTCGAACCAAATCAACTTTTTCTAAATGTATTACAAATGTTGTTTCCAATGACTACTTTTTTGTCTTCTAAGTAACACTTAGCCCAGAGGAAGTTTGATAGAATAAGACATAATCCCCTTGAAAAGAGAAGCTTGTAGTACAAACACTGGAAGACCCTTAATTATGGGATAGATGCCTTGGTAATGTTACAACAGTAGTAGTCTATGAATGAGTGATAAAGGAAGCAATCCTTATTTAAAATCACTTACACTTCAAACTAGCAATAAAGCCTCCACAGATGAATTAACAGATATTTGCCCTGCTTTTCTTATGGAAAACTACTTCCAATGAAAATTATTATTTTATCCAACTTCTGTATATTTCTAAAATCTTTCATACGCTTCTAAAAACCTTTTACTTACATAACCTGTTTATGTAAGCTATTTTCCCCAAGTACTGTTACCTGTGCACATCTGTTTATTAATTTACTTTTCAGTAAACTTCCAGCAAAATACCATACTGCCTCTGGCAGGGTTATGCAGTGACTTTACAAGACGACTCAACTAACTTGTCAACTGTGTTTTCACTTAGTAAAACCTCAGGAATAATCTTTGCATTAACATGAAACTGCTTGCCTTTTAGGTATCCTATTAAGGTTCTCAGTGGCTGTGCTTTTCCAGAATGTGAGGTCAATAAACAAGCTAAATTAGATTCACAAATTCTTTAGACCTTAGTTATTTTTTAAAATCCAAGGTAACACATGGAACTCCTCCTTTATGGACTATGTTATTTTTGTGCGTGTAAAATTTTCTACCAAGAATGATCACGATGTAAGAAAGCAACATGCAGTGTGCAGAAATAGTGGTAAACAAAGAGGAACTTCCTACTTCAGTAGTGTAGACAACTTTACTGGAAATAGTTGTGTACCTGATTCACAGAACATTTATTTTAACGAAAGGACATTCTGTATTAACTTTGTATGAAAAACATATCACAGCTCAGCCTTGATACCACACCACAATTAAGCTGTGACAGAGTGAGCAGGTACAGTGATGTGTGGGAACCACTTCTTTCTCTCGGCTTTCACATTCTTGAAGGTTCGAAGTCTCTCTCTTCTAGCAAGTTTATTAGAAGGGAGAAGCTGTCCTTTACTGCCTCCATATCATCCAAGGAACAGGGTTTAAGAATCCAGCGCTTTCCACGTGCAAGTGGCTCAAGTTCAAAATATTTTTTTATCTATTAAGAAAAAAAAAAAGAGACCAATGTATTATATTATGACAACTCTGTCTCACATCTAAAAAACCAAACCAAACAAAAACATGTAAGAAATCAGGATATCCATTTTTAGAATCTTACCCACAGCTGCTCTTATAATACAGGTTATATGACATGACCTGAAAGTGTTTTCTTTAGGGGTGCGTGACCTACATGGAAGCTACCATTCTACCCATACATTTAACAGCATGGGAGGTCTGAGTAAGAATTGTACTGACTTGAGGCAAAGAGCAAAGCACATGAAACGTGCTCAAAGACATATCCAAACCAGCAAAAATAAGTAAGAAATTCTAGGTTGCATTTGTATTTTAATGTTAAAAATGTATGTTTCATTACGCTCTTACTGGTAAACACTTAAGATGTAGAATTTGTCACCATACTACTCTAACTCCACAAATTAAACATAAAAAATGTACAGATCCTAAACATTCCAGTCAAACATGAGCACAGCATCTCTTAGTAACCAAGAAAAATCCTATTAAAAAAATTCTTCCAAAATTACTTAGTTTTTCTAAAATTAAACATAGAAGACTAGCCCATTAATGTTAGTAGGATAGTAATAAGTATTATACACGAGACATGATGCAGTTTCTTGGAAACACCAATCATTACTGGCATTGCAACAACTGTTAAAGCACAAATACAGACCCAGAAAGACTGAGAAAGGAAAGATTTTAATTTAGTAGTATACTCCAATCACTTTTCAAAATCGAAAGTACAATATCAAAACATGTTTCCAATGTCTCTTAGAAGAGAACAGTAGCCTGCAGGTTATACTGGTCTACAGTTTAGGGTTTCCATTAAAATTTTAGTCTTTGAAGGTATTTGATCCAAAAGTCTACTCATGTTTGACTTGTCCAATAGACATGTAGTTTTTACATCCAAAACTATATCCCTCAGTTCTTGCTACTGTCCATATATAACAGAAATACTTAGTCCTGACTTAGTTTGCACATTATTATTTGCTGTAATTATTGCCAAATACTCTTAATCTTCTTTTATCACAGACTGTGACATAAATATGCAGCACAATTACAGGAACAGTTACCCACAACATGGAAGGCAGTAGAGGCATGAGATAGGCAAATGGAGCCATACTCTGTAACGCTCCATGTGCAGAAGGAATAAAAAAGAGGAAGGAAAATAAAAAGGCTTTCAAAGTCCATACAAACTGCAACATCTCTGTGTAGCTCTTACAGTGTCTACTGATAGATAAACAACAGTTTTGTTTATCTATTAATGTATTCTAATAGAAGAAACCAATTTGAGTTGTATCAACTCACATAATTCATAATTCAACCATGATCATGTGTCAGGAAGGCTTTCTTATTTTTCAGAAAGAATTTCAACCAGAATGTTTAGTAAAAAATATCAGGGAAAAAATGGTGGTTTTAAGAGGAGAACTTCTGCTTACCCAGAAAAGACACTGTGAAAATCTCTTTCCATCAAAGTAGAATTGTACCAATAACATTTGAAAATGAAGTGTGGTACTTCCCCTCACAAAATATTCACTTCCCCTCACAAAAATTTTAGAAAATATACAAGCTGAAATAAATGGGGCTTCAACAAACCAGTATTTCAATATCAACATACCTATTTTTTAGCATTGCTATCTCAGTGCCACATCAGTATCTGATATGTTAGCATGATTGCATGTGATAAAAACCAAGATAGTAATCTCTATAAGGGATGCATTGCAACGTTTCCAGCATCTTGAATTCACCCCCATTAATATACTGAGTTGATCGCACCGATCACAATACAGGAGAAGCAGAGTAAGGAAGCTCTATTGCCTGTTTCAGCAACAGCCTCCTTGACTGTCACACAAGGGGAGGAAGCAAAAGCTGCGTGGAAGGATAACAAAGCAAGGTGTCAGTGCAGCTAGTGGATAGAGCTGCCCGCTGGTGTTAAGCTGACAAATATGGCTGAGTAATTTGAGATGTTTCAGACCCACAAACCAGAGGATGTCCACCACACCCCCTCTACTGGAAGACTATTGCCATCAGACCCTGGAGCTCACTGAAGTCAGTCTGCAGTCTTCTTTACACAGCCTCTTGAATTAGGGCTCTGCCATATGAAGGAAGGTCATTACATTGTAAGGACAGCACTCGGGTTTAAAAGTAGAAAAATATGCTCAAGGAAATGATGGCAGTAAGCAGACTAGCACTGAGTCTTGTGCATTTGTGGGCAAATACAACACAAGTTACCAAGACAGCCTCTAGCCAAGAAAAACACAATGCCTTTAAGCTATATTTCAGTGACTGCAGATGCCAACAGCATCAACTGGTTTAGCGAAACAAATTCGGCAGATAAATTATTTGGATGCCCAAAGTTGATTAAAATGGGGGGTTTTTTCTGTTTCTAGTTGTGTAATCAAAATGTTACTAAATCGGTGATGTGCTGTCATCATTTTCCACACTAAGGAACAGTTCAGAGTATCTGCATTAATAGGTCCTAGATGAATGCTGAAATGGAAGTGTTTGTTAGGCAGTTGTTTCTTAAACATGAGGGTTTGATACTGGCATGAAAGCACAACTGCTTATATTCACACAAGTAACAGCTATTTCATTCATACCTTCTGCAGAGAAAAAAAAAATTGCTGGATGACTCGTGTCTAACACAAATCTAGAAAAATAACACTAATTGGCTTACAAATAATAACTAGCTAAACCAGAAGTAGCACAGAAGTGATTTTCCACAACCCAAGGGACACTTTGTGGTGTGTTACTGTATTTCCTCATTTAAACTTCACACCACAATGGAGTTTGCTCAACCTCAAGGTTTTGCAAGTGGGCTATCTGAACTTCGAAATTTCCAGAAAGAAGTTTGCAGACATAAATATTTTCCAATTTACTATAACTTTTCCTCCCTTTAACTCAGAAGAAGTCATTCTGTTCTAAATGCAAGTAATTTTTTTTAGACTTGAAAAAAGAACCATTTTTTACATGCAACAGATGAAACATGAAAAGACTGACACAATCAGATGCCCAACTCCTTTTATACAGTTGAATTTTACACTGGAATGCTCTCAGCTCTCCATCCACATTTGTTTTTCTACTTGCTTTCTGCCCACTGACCATCATCCACACTCATTCCCTGCAGATTTCCTAAGAGGATGGACACTGATCACCAAAGTATCCAAAGAAAGCTGAAATTCTCTGAATACTCACACACCTAGGTAGCCTTTGCATAACCAGCAGTTACTATTTTACAGCTCCTTTCAATTGCACTAGCACAGAGGGGTGAGTTCCTAAGAGAAGCTCTTCTGTCTTCCCCTCTGCATAAACAGTGAAAAGCTTTCTGCCTGTTCATGGATGCTGAAGTGAAATATAAAGACTCAAACACGCTTCAGAAGTCTGACACATTAGATGTGCTTTTACATACTGGCTTTTCATTTTTAAGAGTTTACTTTGAGATTGCTAATTTTCTGAGATACAATCTTAGAAGAAAATACAACCAATTAAATCTAATTTTAAGATTTCTTTACTAATTTTTACAAGATCTCACTGTATGTCTTGACTCCACATGGGGGCCTTGTTTTATAGAGAACCTGACATTGTATTTATGCCACATTCTGAAGTCAATAAAATCTAACAATACATGTTTGCAATTCCCACTCTTCCCACACTCCACCTTCTAAGTCTTACTCTACTGGCACAATACACTAAACATATGGTTATCAAATGTTGCTTAACCTACGTGCTAGAAAAGTCAAGACACAATAAAAAGGATCAGTGCCCAGAACCTCAGCTGGTGTAAATTATCATAGCGGTGTGGAACCGATGTTACTAAATTGATATACGTAAGCTGAGTAACCAGGCCCTGCTGAAAGCTTTTCTATGTTCTATTACTGAACCTCAGCATCTAGTCAGTTCACCACACATGTGAACAGAAGATCTACAAGAAAACTTAGATATTATAATATATGAAAAGAGTAATCACTATTATTCAACATGAAAAAAAAGCTGATTGAAAGCACTATTTTTCATTCAAATTCAAAATTATACTACCAAATTTCATCAACACAGAAAAGCTTCCAGCCCACTGTGACTAATCTGTTGTAAACAAATACAAAATTCAGACAGTCACTTACATTACCAGGCTGGTAAATGGAGAACTTAATGAATAATTTTTTTTTTTCATTCATTGCTGTTTTATTGAACAATTTCACTGGGAGAAAAAAATTGTAACAAAATGTGTATTATACCCAATCAAAGGCTGCCTGGTCTTGTCAGTGTCCCCACTAGTCTAAATTTTTGAAAGACTTTTACAGATTTACCAAGTATTACTGCAAAAGAGTTACTGATGAAGGCATGAATTAAACTAAAATCATCTAATTTGCTGAATCCATGTATTAACCATAAGACATGGTTCATTCATCCATTGCAAATCCACATGGACAAGAAACAAAGTAATAATGGGAGACTGGGGTATTCCATATTCTCACTGTGAAAGTTTCACTGAGCTGTGATGCTGATGATATCTTTTCAGACATCATAAAAATCTGCTTTTTGAAGCAACCATTTAGAAGATGCAGGAGAGAGAGGGAATTTTGCTTGCTGGCTCCAGGAACAACAGACGAGCTGCCTATAACAATTCTTGTGCAAATTCAATATATTTGGAGAACAGAAAAAGCCAAGAGTCCTTTACATAGCATTAAGTTTTAAAAAGGGAAACTACATAAAATTAGGAACTTAAAGAAAATTAACTGTGCAGCTAAAAAGGTAAAATGCTTGCAGGTGGCACAGAAAAAACCCCATAATTAGAGGCCCAGAGTATATTTATACTGCTACAGACTTTAAAATAAACAAAAAAGCTTTCAACAGTTGCAGTAAGGAAAAGGTTAGTATTAGAGGTAAAAGAAGCCACGTCTAAAACAAGAAAAGAGAAAACAAAAGAAAGGAAATTCTGGCAAATTAAATAGAAACCACAAATGTTGACCTACTAACCATAGAGTAGAACTCATTGCTTAAATCACCACTGATGTTAAAAAGTAAATTGAAATCCACTCTAGTTTATGTTGGTGTGCTGGACTGCAAATTGCACAGCCTCTTGAGCTGCTACATGTACTTTTCCACTAGTTCTTTTCTGAGTACAGTGATTTATAAGATTGTGTGGAGCGGCCTGGATAGCCACTTAATCTTAAATCAACTAGTTCAATCCACTGTCATACAGGAGTTAACACATCCATGCTTTTCTCGAAAAATCTGCTAGAAAGCTCCTTATCTGACAGCCCACTTGGCTAAAAAGGACCTCCTGTCTGACCAGAGCAGCTGCTGTAATGTGCACAACTGTCAGCCAAAGTTTTGTCATATTTATTCATCCTACAGAGACACTTCACTTCTCCTGAAAAGATACTTCATGTATGCCTGTTCTTATGCTTCTTCTTAACAGTGATCTCATCCTTGTCTAGAGGGATCCTTGTAATGCACCTATGCATCATAAGCACTCCTCCTAAAGCACCTGTACCTCATATTTATTGATTCCATACGCAGTATCTCTTATACAACAGGGAGGGGAATGAAAGTGACTCAGCTGATAAGCAGGGATGGTGATGTGCTGTGGTCTGGAGCAACCTATGCACAGGGCTACTCCCAGGAACGCCAGCTGAGGTCCAACAACACTATCAGCCACCAAAATGCTTTAAATTGTAGCTCTTTGAGGATGCATATTTCACTGCTCACTGACTTTAATGTGCCAAGGAATCCAAAGTCTGTATGTACAATGTTAAAAATTTGCAGAGAGTCCATTAAGTACATATTCTGATGATCAGATTTATGTAACTGAGCTGTCCCCTTTTTTTTTTAATGTTAAAATACAACCTGCTGAAGTAAAATCGAAAGAAAAAACAAGTCTGTCTTCTTCAGCATTTCTGTGTGATAGCAGATTTCTCTAGACATGATTACAAAACTATCAGAGGCCTTTTAGTACATCTCACAAGTACTGGTGAATGCTTTACAAATTGGTAGTTCTAGTTTGTACAGCTTTCGATTTTTTTTTTTTTTTTTTTTTTTTTTTAGATTTTGCCTTTTATAAAAGACTACCTGAAACACACCCAACTGAGCTTCGTACTTAGCTTTGTAAGAGAGCTGGATGATATTTTTGGCTTCTAAGTCTTCACAAAGAGGAATACAGTCACTTAAAGTAATGTACACAGTGCTTTGTGCACTTTTCCATCCTTGTTAACTCCAGTGGCCACAAGTCACAACACTTTTTAGATTGCAAGTGATAGCTGAAAGAAATGTATTTTAAAGAAGTAACTATTCAAAATGAAGAAATAGGATGCCTGAAAAATCAGCATAGCCACACTATTCCAGAGAGCACAGAGTATTGGCAAACACAAGCATAAGACAAGAAAAGGCGGAGTGAGCTAGAGAGCTGGAAGGGTTTTGAAATGGATAAGTTGGGGTTTTTTTCACTGACAGACAAAGTCATGTTACAATGGGTCTGGACAAATAAGATGGATGAGAGTGAGGACAGAAAATTGCAGAGGTTGTAGAAGTATCACTAAGATTTGTATGTGGATGGAAGCAAAGATAGGCTTTGAGAAGCTACTAGGATCCATCAACTCTTTGCACAAGTCTTCACCACACAACAGTGTACTATAGTGCATTAGATTTTTTTGGTTAGATTCTGTTATTTTAAACAAAGAAATAGTAAATCATGTGTAGCTGCGAAAAACATCCACCTATACTTTGCCTTTCATGTCTTATTCACCCAGGATATTCCCTTCATATAAGCATGTGCTTTTCTTACAACTGGAAGAAACAGAAATAACACGAGAAGAGCAGCAGCATACCTATACAGAGAAAATCAGACTTCCAGGTAGAGGCTCAAATAACCACATAACTGGAAAAACAAGACAAGGACTCACAATTAACCAACCCTAGAGTGAGTGAAACAGCATCTCGAGTGACAAGGGAAACGAGAACAGAGAAGAGGGTACTGTACAAAAATGCATGCAACGAAAGCATAGCAAAATATTTTTCTTTAACGCAGCTTTAATTCTTATTTTACTTCAAAGAATTACTCAGAAGTGAAAATTAGACATCACTTTAAGTTACTGCTCCTTTTGCTTTCTCTCTTACCCACTGTGTTTTATTAAGTACTTCGGGTTGCCACAGATACTGTCTGACAGTTACGCACTTACAGGTAAAGTGTTAGAATATAAAATCCTAAAGAGTAATGCTGAAAATTAGCCCTGGTTAAAGATAGATGTTTGGAGGACATCTAAAATTCACATATCTTTTTTCCTCCACACAGAGCACAGATACAAAAATGCCAATTTACTGCATATAAGGACAATTTTCTATTTTAGTGTATTCTTAGCACATCCAAGTATATTCTTAAGCTGTACCAAAAATGACTGATTGAATATAAGATCAATTTAAACTTAGCATAACTTGTTTAAATTACTATTGTTGCCCTAATGTGTTAACAAAAAATACAGAATGGAACATACCCAAAGATAATTTTACAGAAAACCTACTGAAATATTTTACCGTACTACCACTCATCTCCTCTCTACTGTCTCTCACTCAGGTTTGCTTTTGTTATAACTTCAGTTAAATAGCTTAAGGAATATAAATAACTAACAGAGACTCAATACTCAAGACATTTAGGAAACATCTTTCAGAGACTTACAGAGTTTGCAGCATCCTTTTTTTAAAAATAGACTGCAGGTACTCACAGCTTACTTCAGAATATCAGACTACTGACAGAGTATGCTGATTTCAGCAGCAAAATATGCTAGTTTTAACTACAGATTGTGGTTTGAACTAGTAACAAAACCTGAGACACAAGTACACAAGTGCTGAGATTTTACCCTCCCCAACCCACAAAAGTTTACCTGCAACGTTGAATGTCAAAATAAACTTTACAGTAATGAGAAGTCCAATGATCAATCCTTATTTATCACAACCTTTCTGCAAATAGCATGTTTTCTGTTCAGATAACAGTTAAACAGTATTTTCTGGAGAAGTGCATGTGTGATGATTCATCTGCGTTTGCCTGAACATGTACATAAATCTAGCACTTGAATAAATAACATCTGTATACTGTGCCCACGTCTGCAAAGCACCAAAACACTGCATGGACATGTACCCTTGTATGAGCAGCAAAGATTAGGATTTCTAAGGGCTTTGTGGCTGGCTCCCCACATTCACACTGATGACACTGTTCCAAGTTAACAGTCAATGGGAACACAAAAAAAAAGCCACTCAGCAGCAGCTGTGGTTCTGTGAGGTGTGTGCTCCCACCAGTAGAGATAGACAGTGGTTGTGCCTATTTCACTTGTTCCTTACCAGGTACAGAGCACAGCGTGTAAGTGTAGGATGGTTCCAACCTCCCTTCAGGTCCTTTGCCAATGGGAGAATTACTTGTTATACAAACACTGCTTAGAGGCAATTGAAGCCCAAAACTAACAGCAATTAACCATTTCTTGTTCAAAAGCAGAAACAGTGTAATAAAGCGATTTAAAAAAAGTTAACATAAAATACTTGTTAAGCAAAGCGTGTTCCCAGAGACCGTGCCTCTGCCAGGTTCAGCTCCTGGGTGCCAGAATGCCACAGGCTCTGTGACCCTCCCAGCTTCCCCAGCACCAGAAACTTCCGTGGGACCTGCTTCTGAGGATTTCTTCCTGCCCTGTGGTTAGAGGATGCAGATTTGTACTTTGGGTTTTCTAGGTCCATGCCTCTGGAAAGATCAGTGCTTCAAATTCACAGCAAGCCACCACTTAAAACTACTATCCCAGGCAGCTCCATATTCATCTCTTTCTTGATACTTTTTAACTGTCCACCTAGAATTATGGCAGAACCCCTTCATGCTCTCTAACCAGGGCTTGCTTGAGTAAGGCCCACTTGCTGCTTTCAGATTTCTTTGTAAAGCACAAGGACACCAAGAGGAAAATTATACAGCTCAGTTCAGATGCAGTCCTGTACACAGGAGAACATCCATGCGCAAAACAAATCTTTCACTAACTTCAAAATTATAGGAAATGCATGAGCAATCATTGATATGGAAAAAAAGTGAGCACTTTACAGCAAGAGAGGATGTTTTAAACCAAGGAAATGGGAAGTAGTATTAGCAAACTACTGCAGAAATTTGCAGCAGTGGTGCTGGAAAAGACACGAATGACCAGATGGATTTGGAGAAGATGGGTGAATGCAATGGGATGCTGAAGAGGTGTACTGTTCTTTTGACTCTTGAGCTTAAAGGTAATGGGCTAGAATCTCCCTGTTTTAAGTGCCAGCGTTATTCCTTCCATTACCATACGTTGCAGCAGGGAATTCTACCTTTCTGAAAAGTCTTTTAGTAAACATATCCCATGGGAACGGATAAGAAAATGAGTAATGAATATTTTTCTCTTACTACACCAAGACAGCACTTTCCTACATTATACTGATTCACACTTCAAGGAAAGAGACTAAATAATAGGCAGTTGACCAAGAGTTGCATATACAAGAAAGAAGAGAGATACACAGATATCTCAAGAAGGATATCAACCTTCACATATGTTGGGGTTTTAGGAGTTCTCCTTTTGTTTTTTCTCTTAAGGAATTTTCCTCATACGTGTTGCTAGGAGACAGCAACAACGGGATACTTAAGAGAGACAAAAAAGACCGGGCCACAGCTTGGGGAAGGGGTCCAGCTGGCTACTCTGTTTTACCTGGGGTTTTCTCGTGTAGGGCAGAGATGCTGCGAGATTTGGACGGGGAAGAAGGGGCTAGGTGGAGCCCCTAGGGCTCTTATGCTCTCGGCGTTTGGAGGGGAGAGAGGCTGTGGTCGCTGTGGGGAGAATTCATCACCACTCTGAGGTTCTGCCTTCTGCTGCCTTCCTTCTACCGTGAGTGGAGCTCTGCTTGCAGGAGCGGCCGTTTCACTGGGACCTTATTAACACCCTACCTCACTAAAAGAGGGAATTTCTCACCATCCGCTCAGGTGCCTCAGGAAAAGCCCCAAGATCCCAAGCTCGCCTTTCCCTGCCCAGCTGGGAGCCGGGCTGAGGCTGTCCTGCCTCCGCTGTTCCTTTGCCACTGCTCCGAGCCTTCGCTACACTGTAGAGAGGTCCCAGGGCTCCCACTGCAGCCCTGGAGCTTGATAAAACTCGTCTAGGACCTGGGATTCTGTGTCGGTCACTGCTGTTCCAGCCTGCTGTTCCCGAGGTCCGGCTGCCCAGGGGTTTGTGAGGCAGCTTTTCATCCGCCATTGCCGCGTGGTGCCGAGCGCGCTGCGGAGCGCCCCCTGCCGGCGCGGGGGAACATCGCCCCCGCCCCGCTCGCCGGGAGCCGCCAGCGCCCCCTGGCGGCTGTGAGCGGAACTGCACCGAAGGGGAAAGGGCCCGAGAGCCGAGAGGGGCCACTGGGCTCTGGGTCTGTTTGGTGTCACTGCCACAGTTACTGTTGTTTGTTTGCCTTGCTATAGATATATTAGTACAGAACTGTTATTCCTATTCCTCATATCTTTGCCTGAAAGCCCCTAATTTCAAAATTATAATAATTTGGAGGGAAGGGGGTTGCATCTTCTATTGCAAGGGAGGTTCCTGCCTTCCTTAGCACACATCTGTCTTTCAAACCAAGACAACATAAAAAAGAAAAACAACAACAAACCAGCCCCGAAGTACCATAAAATGGCTTGGGTTGGAAGGAAACTTAAAGATCATCCTATTCGAACCCCACTACCCTGGGCTGAGACACCTTCCACTAGACCGGGTTGCTCAAAGCCCCATTACACCTAGCCTTGAACACTTCCAGGGATGGGGCATCCACAGCTTCCCTGGGCACCCTGTTCAAATGTTTACCACCCCCACAGTAAAGAATTTCTTCTCAATACCTAATCTAAACCTGTTCTCTTTCATTTGAAAGCCATTCCCCCTTGTCCTATCACGACATGCCCTCATAAAATGTCTCTCTCATCTCTCTAAAGAATGACCAAACTCTGACAGCATTTGTAAAATTCATGGTCTCCTTAAAGGAGAGCTACTGAAAATAATATCGAAAAAGCTTAAAACAGGTTTCGTAGTAAAGCTATTGTTACTTTAAGTGAATTACGGCTTTCCTTTGTACACTCCAACTGTGGAATACCTTTAAAATCATTGAAAAGCCAGATTATTTCTAAAGAAAAGCACCTGGTGCTATGTCCTAATAATGTCCCAATTATTATGACTGTATCAAAGAAAAACAAAAGAAGATACTGGTCAAGTGATTCCAGCAGCAAGGGAAACCTGGCTTTTGCAACCTGACAGACAGCTCCTTCCCTCTACCTTTGGATGTGACTCCCAGTTTTACCAACAGGCCCTACTGTTACACCTGGGGTAAGCACGTCACTGAAAAGGGTATCAAATATAGCAAATATATAGCTGACACTAACTTCTGATGAAGATGAGAAGATTAATACCAGCTGACTAAAATATCTTAATGCAACAGATTTTTCTAAGCATTCTCCATTCACCTTAGACAGTAACCTATCTATTCAAAATTGTGGTCTAATAAAGGTAAAATCACCTCTTTAATTTCTGAGGCTCCGGTGCTCAACATAAGTCAGAAATCTGCACATTCCCAATTGCTAATTGAGTTTACTTTACATTAGGAATCACCACAGGCTAACTTTGCTGACCACTAGTGACAAGCTAAAAGGTTATAACCACTAGCTTTTAGCGAACATATTCAAAATTAGTACCATTTTACCACTTCTCGATAATGAACTATTATATATGTCTATAGCTAAAAAGACCTTAACTAAATACTCCTTACCAAGCCAGGAATGGTTCTGTATATTGAAGTTAACAAGTTTAAGTTCCAAGCTCACATATGAGAAACAACCAATTATCCTGTCTGAAACACAGGCTTGTAAAACTCTCCGTTACTTGTAAAACGGTCTGCTACACACGAGTAAGATGTTGTTTAAATGAATTGTTTGACTAGATGCATTCACCATGAAATTGATTCTTTTAAAGCATTATTTTTAAACTTGATACAAGTTAACTGCGTAAACTGAAAACGGGAAAAAATCTGGCATTATAAAGCATAGGTTGCAGTATGAGTTTAGCATTTTATGAGGTTGAGGGTTACTTGAATGAGAAAGCCATCAAGAACAAATACCCATTTGTGAGACAGTAATTGAAAGGTTTAATACGATTAAACTATTCTGCTATTTCTAAGCCAAGATGTGTAGTATAGGATCTGTTGTTACATCGCCACAGCCTGTGCAGCTCCAAAGTATTCCAAAGGCAATAAAACAACAAATAGAACATCTTTCAACCATAAGCACCAAAAATCTAAGTTGTGATTTTTCTATAGTCTGAAAGAAGCACTATATCATAGCTTTGTTCTTGGCACTTCCAGTTAGATTTAGTACTACTATCCTGTTATACCTTTTATTCAGCGGGTGGCACGAAAAGGCGATAACTAGCAACAGGTTACTGAATATTCTTCAATCTCCAGCTCAGAGACACAGTTTTCAGCTCTACAGTGGTCCAGATTTCAAAGGAAAAAAAACATTGCAAGGAGGTCATGGATTTAAATATCTATATTAAAAACCACTCAAAGCTAAAAATACGTTCTTCAATAACATTTTAGATTTGAATGTTTAGTACAGTCCTATAAAAACAGATAGATCATGGCAGTTTACTGAAAAGACTAGACATTGCAAACTAATGTTTTATGTTTGCTTCCATAACTGAAAAATGGTTCAACTGTTTTATAGAGAATCAGTGTACTAACGGTATGTTGCTAATAATTCAGATGCTTTAGTGACTTATAACAAAAAAGGTCTACTTGGTAAAGAGCTAGAATTTGAAAAATTAATAATGTAACATTTCCAACTGTCCTCTCACAAAAGAAATTACCTCCTTACAAGATGAAGCACTAACAACAGTTCTTTAAAAAAATTAGTATTACGAAGAGTTTTATACATTGCTCCAGAAAAGCTGGAAAAGATGCTATGTTGTCTACTGCAAAACTATTTTGGAGATGGATCATATTCTCAAGACTTCAAATGAATAAGTATTTGCACATTGTACAGCAGTTTCCTCAACATGCAGTGAAGAGTGTCACCAGCCACACTGTTTTATAAGACCAGTTGAAGACAGATTAATAGAAAGGACAGTGTCATCATCATCACTCAGACCACAGCCAGTGCAGCAGGAATTGGAGAGGGAAAGTAGAGAGAGGTGAGAAGAGATCATCCATATAAAATGGCTTTAGATGACTTACAAGCAATAAAACATCCTGCTTCTAAAGATGTCTAATCCATCACAGCAGAAATTATTTCATATTAAAAAAATTCCAGTCCAGCTGGTAGTGTATCAGTTTGTTGTTTGCCAGCTAGAACGCACAAATCTGCAAAAGGACTTGCCAACATTTGAAGAAGAGTATACTGAAAAGTGGACAATGTTCAGAAAAATCAAGATGAAACAGTGGCATTTGTCACCAAAACATATTTCCTTTGTTTCCTTGACAAGAGTTAAAATGTGTTAACAGGATCTATATGTAAAAAGGTATAAATTCAATCACCTGGGTTTAGATTAAAGACAAACGCAGAAAAACAAGTACAAATGGATCCTATAAAAAAATACACTGGCCAGTGGCCTGATTAGATCTTCAGATGTTCTTGTGGGAGGGGAGAGAACAAATATGCTCATTTTATACGAAACACATGCAAGACCATAATGCTTCTAGTAGGATTTGTATGCTCCATTTTTAATTAAAGGTTAACATACCTGACTTTTCTGAATTTTACCAGAACTGTTAGATAAAACACAAAGCTCTTCCCTTTCAGCCTTGTCTGTTTTTATGGATACAGTATACAAAGAGAAAAAGCCAATGAAACTACATATGAAGTTATATTGTTCTACTAATATAGCCCGGACATTCGCAAGGCACATATAAACCAATCCTTACTTCTCTGAACTGTCATTTACTTTGCACAATGAATTTTCTGACCTAAAGGGCAAACATGAACAGTTCAATTATTTGCTTTTCAGTATCCACAGTATATGATTGATCAGCTAAGTTGTTTGGTTTGCCTTCTTCACTTGATGACATTTTAAAGCATGTCACTAACAGACAGATAACCCAATAAACAACAACACTCATGTTTGTGCACAAATACTGTGAATTATGCACAACTTCTCATTCTCTACCTTCCTTTCACTACAAACATTCAGACGTGATATGTTTATTATCAGTTATGCAGTTGATTCATGCTTGATACAACAGTTAAGAAAGATACAGGATTGCACTTTAGATATAAACTACACCTTAGTCTACAAGCAAGAACATCTCAGCTTGTATCATATAAAAACATAAAGTGACATTAGCATTAAAATGGCTGCACAAAAATTCACAGCTGAAGCAAAAGGAGAAATACAACGTCTTGTTAATGTCCTACAGAATACTGTTATGTCTCATCAAGCTCTTCTAGTATCTTGATGGGCTATAAAGAAGTAAAACCTCTTGATAATTTTTTTTTTTAATAGAGCAGTCCATCTACCTATAACCAGTACCAATCTGCAAAACACCCAGCACAACAGAAACCCATTTTACAGGAAAAAACCTCAAACATTTATGGTCTTACACTTTGATATTGGCACATACTTAGCATTTACACTTCGCAAGACACTGTGACAGCACAGTGATGTAGACCACGCCCTGTCTGATACAGACAAATCTGGAACATTTTGAACCTAGTTTGTGCTTAAAGCTGAGAACATTCAGAAGCAGGAAACAGCAAGGAGAAAAATTAGAAGAGACATCAAAAAAAAAGAGACAAAAATAATCCCTTTTCCTACAATTGCTAGCATTAATATATTTTACAGCCATGATCTAGGCCACCTTCCAGCAGAAGGAAGCTAGTGCAAAGAAGTGGGGGTCAAACCTAGAGTGACATGGTTCACTGAATGACCAAACAGAGGTTTACATATTTCCTTTATGGCTGCTGGCACTGGTTTTGGCCTAGAAGCATCTAAAGAACAAAGAGAGCTCTGACCCCTTCTGGAGCCATTCATATGTGATTAAGATCCAACAATACAGCACTTTGATCCACTGAGTTACAGAAAGATTGGATGTTTCCTGAAGAAGTCATTTCGGGTGAAAAGGGAGGAGAATAAAAGAAGAAAATTTTCCTGATCAGGTCAAACTTACTGAGACAGCACTCTTCGCACATTTGACATGCATTGTACTCTCTTGAGAGAGTTTTGAAGCTTTGGAAAGCTGACAGATGACTGAGGTAAGGAAAAGAGGAGTGAACTGTGGTATCAGTGTCTCAAACTCAAAGCATAAATTTAACTTTTTGAAGATGGAGTAAGATTCATTTTCAAGAGAAGGAAATTGAGTTAGGTAATGCAAGGCATATTGCAACAAAGAAGGACATACAAATGTACAACCATTACAGCAAATTGGATGGCATCTTTCATAGATATGTTTGAAAAGCTTGAAGCACCATAGTCAAAAATACATGCTCCCTTCTGCTGACGTAGCCGAAAACAGCAGAAGATATATGGGTAAGTCTATTAAAAAAAAATCTCAAGAGAATGAACACCTGGTTTCTTTAAAGTAATCTTTCTATCTTGACACCAGTATACTTCACATAACCCAGGAGAATTAAAGGCCTGTTTGAAGTTAGAAGAGCATGTTCTTGACACACCATTCGGAGGAGTATTTACTTTTTTTTCAACAGACGTAAGTATTAAGCACAGGTGATGGATTCAGATCCACAGGAATGAACGGAGGCTGGAATGTCTAGACAACCAGGAAAGCATAACACAGGTGTGACAACTCTGCTTGACTATCACATTCCAACATTTTCAGTATAAACTAAATAACTTCCATCATCTGTTGATATAAAAGCAGAAGAGGGAAAACATATTTGGCTTTGTCTACTACAAATGTCTACTCTTAATAATTTATTTTGGAAGCTAACTCTCTTTTTCATATTTGGGTTGGATGCTTCCAAGTTCACCTGGGAATGGCTCAGCTCTCTGGCTATCCAGAACAACAGTTCTTAGTTCAGAAAACACTTCAAATTATTTGTCACTGGTATAGTCAGACTGCTCATACTTGAATGCTCTTCCTGTGGCTGTCCTACTGGATGGCAGGTGATTTTTTGCTCAAAAAGAAAACCTTAATATTTTAAATTTAAACTCTAACTTCTTGAATCCTTTGCCAATATATGTGTTCTATGATTCCTCATGTACAAGACAAGCAAAACACATTTATCTTTCCTCAGCTGATCTTTAAAAACCAACAATGTAGAGCTGCACTGGCAACCAACTACCAAAACAGGAAAGCTGAGGTGAAAGCACAGGGAATCAACAAGGTGGTAACCCTTAGAGTAAAATCTATTGTCTCTGTCATAAAAGGAGATTTGCCACCAGTCTTGTACCATGAAAGAGAATACCACCCTCTATAAACTACTCAGTTTTGTAGTGCTATAATGCCAGATTCATATTAAATAAATCTTGAACTATTATGCACAGTACACAAGCAAGGCAATTAAAGGTTAATATGCCCCTTAAAGCAATATGACTAAAGAAACATATGTGAAAACAGCATTTTCCATCTCTAAGAGGCTGAGGTACAGTTTACCTGTTTTGGAGTGGAAGTTACAGAAAAGTTTTACTTTTCCTATCACACACCTGCAGTATAGCATGTTCAGCAGACAGCTGATCAGTAAAATCCTCAGTAATTAATGTTTGATTACTCCCATCATAATTTCTTCTGCTTCACAGAAGATAATCTCTAATTAATAATTTAATTTTAATCAACTAATTAAAAATGTATTAGAGACCATTTGCTATTTCGAATCCATGAAAAGGAGACAATTTAACAAATCCATTAGACAAGTACAAATACAATTTTTGGAACTATAGAACTGTAGACAAAAAAAGTCTCTTTTGAAAAACTGACAGTGAGTTGTTCCCCAAGACTGACCTGTGAATTAGCAGAGGGGCAAGAGTCTGGACAGCAGCACTCTCCCATGACATTTACAAAGCTGCAGTTCATCAATACCACTGCTAAGAGCAGTGTTTGGTCTGACAAACCAAAACAATGTATTGATCCTATTTGGAATTAACAACAAAGGCATAAATTTTAATGGCAAGTAAGCAGTTAAGCCAGTTGCCAATTACTGCCAACCTGCAACTGGACGCAGCAACACCTGTGCTTTCAAAACTTCCTACAACCACAGACAGCTGAGATGTTTGACAGCCTAAGTGTGACTGCTCTTCTTCACCTTTAGCAGTTCTCCACTTTTCAGAGTCGTCTGCAATGCAAAGGTAGCCCATGTGTAATTGTGTGACAATTTTCATTATTTTCATTATATTCTCTGTCTTGGAAAGTCTGTTTCATTCTTTTCTAGTGATTGAGGAGTTGATTTTTGGACATTACCTTTCAAACAAACAAACAAACAAACAAGTCCTATCCTAGAGGCTGTTATAATAGATTACGACAATTAAATTGCATACAGAGTACCAATGTACTGCAGTTGTAACTCTTCAAGAAGCTGAGTTATGCCCAGCTTCTTGAAGAGGCTTTCCCAGACAGCCCTCTAACTTCCTTCCTCATTTAAGTTCAAAGTAAAAGACATAGCAAACGTTTGACTGAACTTGTCTAAAATACATGTGGCAGAGTAGAGCTTTCACTTGGAGAGCTGCCAGCTCACCTTTGGCTCCCAGTGACAACCAAATATCCAGCTGCAGCTAGGCTGAAGGATGAGAATTTGGCATATCAACAGCAGTCAAACAGAAAAAAGTTTACTCCCAGACTCCATGGCTAAATGATCACCATTTTTGCTTTGACTGGCCGCCTGTAATAAGGGAGGCAAATTTTCTCAGCGTTCACTGGCCATGAGCAAAGTCTGCTTCATTTCCTATTCAAATTTCACTGTAGCAGTAAAATGGTCCATGTTACTCAGGGACAAAGGTGAATGCTGCAAGACTGAAGCCCTATACAAATGCTGGAGTCACAAATGGTGACTAGAGCTCCATTTGTGAGGTTACATTAAAATCAAGTCAAGTGTGCCCAGCAGAAATGAAAGAGAAATAAGGGGACTACACAGTTGAGCAGTTGTGGGATTTTTTGTTCGTTTGTTTTCCTTTTTCTTCTTCTTTTTTTTTTTGGTTCTTTGTTTTTTTGTGGGGGGTGGTTTTTTGGGGATTTTTTGTTGGGGATTTTGGAGTGCATGTGGGTTGTTTATTTGGGTTTTTTGTTTGCTTGTTTTTTACTTTGTTGGGCTTTTTGTTTGGTTGGTTGAGGTTTTTTTTCATTTTCTTTTTTCTATAATTCAAAGAAGAATCCAAGAATGTAGGAATAGATGAAGAAATGGTGAAGGATATAGACACCTAAAGAAAGACATGTTCCACTAGAAACAGAGGAAAAGATCCAGAACTCAAAGCAGGAAGTTCAGATCATGATTAGTTTCAGATAAATTTTGCTTACTAGAAATTGCAAGAGGTCAATATGGGGCATTATTGTACAAGAACTCCATCTTCTCCAGTGTTCCCCATTCATTTCAGAAGCCAGCTGAAATCTCTCATTCCATAAAGTCTATATTTTGGGTAACAAACCTGGGTTTAAAAAGTGTATTTTTCAAGTAGTACTGAGATGTTAAAGGAATACCACACCACTCCCTGCCTTTCAGACCCGCCTGAATCTGGAAGAGCTTCAATGTGAACAGTTTTTATAATTCCTGCTTATTCATTAATGCAAGTACCAACTGCAAACCACTTTATTATCCACTCTAGTTCAACAATACCACTGCCAAATGCAAATCATCATCATGATATACCCTGAAAACATGGTTAATAAAACAATATGGTAGCATTTACCATCCTCATACCCAGTTACAGTATCTAATATTCAGCTAACAGAACACCTAGAATCCTATAGATAATCATATATATCAAATATGGCAAAATATTTGAACCATGTCTTTAATAAATTAAAATTCACATCTTGGAATATTTTCTTAATGTAAAGATACATTAAGTGAGTTCCGCATTGTGAGTTTGATAAATTTGATGTCTTTACTTCTATATCACTTGGTTTCATTCTAAAGGCACACCTACTTTGGGCAACACTTAAGGAGGCATAAACAAGCTTTAGATTAACACAAATTACAACAGGGATTCCAGCTGTCTTTCTCAAAAATACTATTGAATTCTTGAAGACTTTTTATGCAAGAATACCATCTCATGACCAAGACATTAATGAAGGAAATGTCATCTATCCCTGTGAGCTGAATAAGTACTATTTTCCCAGTTTTGCAGATGGAAAGCAGAAAGGGAAGATTAAAATCCTGAAATGGCAAGTTACTTCACCGAGTGTTTGATTACTAGTTTTAAGCAGTCCCACTCAGATGGGTAAATACTTCTCTTTTGACTTGCAAGCAATTTTTTCCAATTTTTCCCAGCCACCCCCATCCCAAGTATGTTGGAATAAGGTCAGCCAGGTAATGGGTAGCCAGAAGAAAAACAACACTTCTTTTTAGGAACTGACACCAGCTCAGACTTGTTCTTTTCTGAGTCTGTGCCTTGGAGAAGTTCAGGAAACTTGTCATTTCTACACAGAAACTGTCTCCTAAAATAGATTCACTTACAAAAAGGCTCTGGCAGCACCTAGATCTGGCACACCTTATGACCCCAGAAGGGGAATGACACGCCTGAGTTGGTAAGAAGCTGCCACATGTTTTTGGGTTTTCCTTAGAACTCCTTGTCTTTTGGGAAAACATGGGACATTACTAGTGCTTATTGTCTAGCTATTCAATAAATTCCTCACAGAGGAGTGAATACGTCCAAATTCTCAGTCAATCAGCTAGCCAAAAGTTAGACTGCCGGGGAGGGAACAACAGAAAAAGGTATAGAGGGTTGGTTTGCTTGGAGGACAGAGAAGGACCCAGCTCTCCTTTAGACATCATCTCTTTAGACACACAGAATGGGCTGGGCTGGAAGGGATCTTAAAGATCATGTAGTTACAACCACCCTGTGATGGGCAGGGATGCCACCCACTAGCCCAGGTTGCTCAGAGCTGCATTCAACACAGCATTGAACATTTGTGGATCATTCACAGCTTGTCGGATCAACCTGGTCTAGTGCCTCACCATCCTCAGAGTAAAGAATTTCTTTCTAATGCCTAATCTAAACATACTCTCTTTTCAGTTTAAAGTCATTCCCTCTTGTCCTGTCACTGCATGACCTTGTAAAATGTCCCTCTCCATATTTCTTTGGCTCCCTTCGGGTACTGGAAGGACACAGTTCGGTGACCTCAAAGATTTCTCATTTCCAGACTGAAAAATCCAAATTCTCTTAACTTTCCACAAAGTAGAGGCACTCCAGTCCTCCAGTCATCTTGGTGGCCTCCTCTGGACCTTCTCTAACAAGCTGGTGTCCCTCTTATATTGAGGACCCCAGAGCTGGGTGCAGTGCTCCAGGTGGGGTCTCACCAGAGCAGGGCAGAGGGGCAGAATCCCCTCCCTCCCCGCTGGCCACACTGCTTTGGATGCAGCCCAGGCCACGTTTGGCTCTCTGGGCTGTGAGTGCCCATGGCTGGGTCATGTCCAGCCTCTCACCCACCGGCACCCCCAAGCCTTTCTCAGCAGGGCTGCTCTTGGTCTGTTCATCCCCAGCCTGTGCTGGTACCTGGGATTGCCTGGGTCTTGTTAAACCTCATCAGATTCCCATTGGCCTTCTGGACTTCTCGAGCTTGTCCAGATCAAAAGTTGGGAAGCAGTAAATTATAGTAATTTAGAATTATGAAAAAATTAGGATTTTTTACTAAGTTCTTTCCCAGTATTTACTAGTAAAATGAATTGTACATAAACACAGTAAGCTTTCTCATACATGTCTCAACTTTTTCGCATAACTATGCTATGTCCATATCAAGTGGTAATTTTTTTCCCCTTTCACGTAAGTTTGAATCCACAAATTCAGTGGGTTTAAAATAGAGTAAAACTAAGTTTATACAAATAATATTTTGTTAGCAAATCTATCTCTTATTTTTACGGGTAAATAATGGCAGTATGTTGAACAAATTTCTGCCATTTCCGCACATTAATGGCTACATTAGGACTTCCAGTGCTATGTATATGTCACATGTATAGCTGTCCAAAAAATAGCTGAGACTTCTGCTTGGCATGAAGCCAAGGAGACGAGATTCTAAAGCCCATTAACAGTGCATCATGACTGGGAATTAAAGAATCTTGCGGAACCATAAACTGTCTAGAAAGAAAATTAGAAAAATAATAAAATTTGATCAGAGGGTTAATATATTTTTATTAGTGCCTGGCAGCAGACTAGTAATAGACCATTTAAATGTGTACAGCAATGTAACTGTCTTGTGTCAGATGCACAGTGGTGAAAAAGTCTGCAGACAGGAGAGTATTTATACTCTCGACGGTAGAGTAATAATAATAATAATAATAAAAAAATCCCAATCAACCAACCAACCAACTGAAAAACCACAAAAAATCCCAAACCAAAACCCCAACCCCCCAGAAAACCTCACTAGACTTCGCACAGCTCTTATCTGTATTTATCAAGCCAATGTTCTCCGGAACGTGGAGATTTTCTAAAGGAATCAAAACATTACCAAATGTTTCCAGGCTATCAATGTCAATAATTACAGAGCAAACACTGCTGGGAAACTAGAATTCCCACATCAAAATCCCAATCTAAAACACTTAAAACATAACTACCCCACCAAACTCTATTTAAATAAAGTAAAAATAGCTGTTCGATGCACAGCAAATTTGCACAGTCCAGAAGCTGAATGCTGCAAGGTGGAAGTACCTCTCTGTCAATGGCTGCAAATAGTAATATTCTGAAGTACATCCGGCCCACCAGTCAAGAATTTCATAGCAAGTCTGAGGAATAAAATACTACTTTCTTCATAACAGAATATAAAATGAATATAGAGTATAATTTAACTTAGATTTTACACTTCCTCAAACACTCCAGTCCTGAGATGCCAGATTTTACGGTTGTAGAAAGTCTTGTGTTTAAATACCAAAAAGACTGTATTTAGAAAACCAAGGATGTTTAAGAAGTTCCAGGTTCTTTTTTTTTGGCTTTCCAATTTAAGTCTAGTGACACTACAAACCTAATATTAATTCATTTTAGCTACCAACACATTTGAGAAGTTTGTGGATGTAGAGTTAATGAACACAACCGAAGATTCTCCAAGTAAATACAAACAGAAAGTCAGAACTTTAGCTGATTATGGAAACATTAACGGCAAGTTTTTGTTGTCCTCCTCGCCCACCAAAATGGTCTTACTGTTTACTTGTTAAGACATTTATATATATTTATAGAGAATTTAAAGATAGAAAGCAAAAACTTCAAAGAAAAAGGAGAAAATAAACATAGCTTGTTTATCCCTCTTCATTCCTTCCCCTCTCCCCCCCAGTCAAGTGCCTTTCCTCTGCTTACCTTGTTCTGATCTTTCCAATCCACCCAACTGGACAAGAACCATCTGCTGCAGCACCACAGCCCACAAGGCCAGGAATAGCATGGAGAACCATAGCATCACTTAGCCCACAGGCTGTTTTCTCACGACTGCTGAAAACGTGTCCAAGAGCCAGGTCACACTGCCTTCCATCTCCCACAGAACAGATTGCAGTGACTCAGGATCCTTCTGGGTCAGAAGTCCGCTGGGCCAACCTGCTGCTGCCGTACACAGAACTAATTCACCCTCTTACAGCCACTCCACTATTTTCAAATCATTTAAATGTGTTCTGGCAGACAGCTATGACAAATAAATGCCTTTTAGCAGCAGACTGAAGTGAAGCTTTGGGACATTCAATGAGAACAGACGTGCAATTCAGTTTAACGCTGGACAACTTGTTTTTCTGAACATGCTTTTTTCTTAAATGATGCTTCACCAAATGACAGCGAGTGCTGTAGTGGTATCACATTTTATCTCATTTCTTGAGGACCTCTAAGAACGGTACCTGGGGTCCCAACACCTTGCTGTGCAAAAATAATGTTTATTTTAGCAATTTGATGAACCCATTCTCGGTCAGTAAAGCATGGACACATTCATGTTAGTCGACTTCACAAATTGACCATAAAAATGATACAGAGAAGGGGAGAGGTTACTGCCAGAGACAGAAGAACTTTAATTAATAAAAATTAATAAACTCCACAGCAGAAGAATTCAGATGGAATTATAATACATGTTTTTTTTGTTTCTTGCTTACTATGTAGTAGAACTTATTTTGGCAATTAAATCATAGTAGGAAAGATGTTTATGTACTGAGCTTCCCTTACATTCTCCTCATGCTCTCCCTAAACACGCAAACTAAGAAGACACAGAAATTAACCGAACTGCAAAAAAATCCAAACAACTCCTAAAATAGTCTCAAAACCATTTGCTTGAAAAAGATTCAGGTACCACCTGAAGTCAACAGAGGAACTTTCCTATTGGTACCTTACATGGAAGCAACCGGGATGTGAAATCTTCATACACATACATACATAGACAGCTATATTAAGCAAGTTAAATAGCATTGTGTTTCCTTGCTGTTATTTTTCACTGTTCACCACAGCCTTACTCTGATAATAATCCACTGATAGCAGTATGAAAAATGCTTTGAGAGCCTCAGATATAAAGCAACACCATGATACCTAATTAGTACCATAAACAGTACATATTTTTCCAATTAAAAATAGAAACATTAGTTTCATTAAAACTTTTGTATTATACTGAACTTTTGTATTATACTAAAGTTCGAGATACATGAATTGAAGTACAGGAACAGTGAAATGCCTTGTTTCCCTACTTTGAAAAATATTTTGAAAGCCAATATAAAATTCTGGAACATCACAGCAAGACTGATTTCAATACAGTACCACTAATAACGATAGCTTAAGAACCAGAAAAAGGAGGCAAGAAAAAAACCAAAGGAAATTATTTCCCCAAGCAATTAGGATGTCTGCTAAAGGACAGAAGGAAGGTGATTGGTAGCATCAATACAAGTAATAAATCTAAACAGTCTGGTGCTCTGTACACCTCCATTACAAATTGCAAATTACTTTCAGTAATGCTTTTTTACTCCTGAAAGGTGTTCCAGCAGTTTCAAATATAAAAGTACTTTAAAAACCAGTCACAACTTTGCTGGCTGCTTGTCAGAGCCTTTTGCTGTTGACAGATGTTTCCTTAATAGCTATAGCAAAGGTGATTTGTAGGAAAGATGAAGACTTGACGCTTTCCTAGCTGATCTGTACACAATTTCAGGAATGGTCAGAAAAGCTCTTCATCTGGGACAAATTCTCCTTTCTGAGGAGAAAAGCGCAGTGCAAATTGTCACTTCAGACAGTGACGTCCCTTTTTTTCCACCCAGAGATCTGTGGTTCTTTAACACTACAAGTTATATGGCTCTTTACTGACAGTAGCCTTCTCCTTTCAAAGGTAAAAATAATCTCGTGCTAATGAAAAAAGTCTAATGTCTGTCCTTAGAAACCAGCTAGGTACCACGGGTCACAAAATAATAAACTCTTAGGCAATGGGTTGCAAGCAGAAGGAAGCACAACTAATCTGTTTGCTGCAGCTGGTGCCTCTTTATGCCTCTCCTACTGGAGAATCAGGATGAGACTTTGTCCACGCCAGAACTACTGAGGCATGCAGAAAGGTAGAGCACAACTCAGCCAGCAGAGTGAAAACAGACAGCTACTGTGCTATCCAAGCAATTATTTCCGTATACTAGCTTTCTGTATCTCCAGGCAGGCATTTCAAGCTCAGAGGAACTCATTTTCTGTTTTAAAAGCCCTGATGCTCCAAAAGAGATATTGTGAAAATGACTGCTGAGTCTCAGTAACTACTACCAATGCTGTGATAATGAAGGAAAAACTGTTCATAAACACCGAGTCCTCTCCTGCTCCCTGTGAGGGCAACTACAAGTTCAACTGCAACCATTCACATGTGAAGCTCTGCCAGGTTATGCTTGCTTCCAGACTGCTCACACAACAGCAGTATGACTGAGTGCAAAAGCACCCAACTGAGAATAAAGAGCTCTTAAGTAAAAAGATAGAAATGTCAACCTGAAGAGACTGGGCTTTTTCTGATGGGAATATCCCCATGGAAATTCCTCCAAATCTAATATGCAAGACCACACTCTTTTTAATGAAGAGTTCAGGAGGCTCATGTAAATTATCTCCATGGGAAAAAAAAACCAAAACAGAAAACCCAGATGAACATACATAGAAAGTTCATTAAAAGAACACCAGCTGTGAATGAACAAATCAACTGTCTCAAAAAACTTATCTACAGAAATAAAGACCAGCATTTTTTACTCAAGATCCAGACATCCGCTGTTTGATTTATCAAAGTTCATAGCATTTTACAGCACTTTTCAGAGTTAAAGTGCCTACTGAGTCTTTGATAGTCAATATTTACCATAGAAAAGTTCTCTCAAGCTGGGTATCAAGAGAAGAGACCTGAGAGAAAACACAATAAGGAACCACTAAAAAACACTAGGTTTCAGAGACCTATTTGGCATAAGACAAAAAAATCTATGATAGAGGCAGTCAGAGAAGCCTTCAACTAGTACAACCACATAACTCTCTGTGCATTGCCTTGCACTTCCTTCCAACTGGATCCTAGTCCTTCCTTCAAGGATCACCGACAAAGACCAGGATTAAATAGAACACTAAGTAAAATTTCCATATGCAGTATGGATTTTAAGCACATGCTGACCTTCAAATATTTAAAATGTACCATTAGTACATAAAAAGAATTGAAGATATTTAAGGACCAGAGATAGGACTCTTGCAATCTTTAAAAATAAGTCCATGTTTAAGAGCTTTGCTGAATCGAGGCTTAAACACTAATAAATATTATTAATGGCTGATTCCTAAAAGAAACCTTGCTGAGTCTTACTCTTTTGCATTACTTTTGCATGCACTTCAGACTGCTTGATAGCCCATTTTTGGCTCTCCACACAGTACTAAGCTCTGTGAAGAACATCTTTCACAAAGACACTGCAGAAGAATCTGTAGAAGGAAGTTTAACAGCCAACAATGTCAAGAGCACAATATCACATGATTGACATTAATATTTCAGCAATATGGAATGCCAAAAATAATCAGGAATTAATTTAGGCTTGATTTGTCAAATGAGATGCCTACAGTTACATTCCTAACCCAGATTTGAATGCTGACTTTGAATGCTGACTTAGTTTTCAGAGGTGTTGAGAACTTGAAAATCTTGGGGTTTCAGACCTTGAACATCACACCATTTGTTGAAGTACCTAAATATAAATTATGTAATGCAACTGGAGGTTAGGCAGACTTGCTTCAAAATTTTGTTGATGAGAAAATTAAAATTAGTCACTACTTTATTCCAATGAAACAACGAACAGAAGCACCCAAAATCATGAGGTGACTTTGTGGTTTATAGCACTATGGAACCGCAGCACTATAGCTACATGAAACCAAATCACAGTAGCTAGAAAGCCACTTTCAAAAATAATCTCTACAGCTAGTTTTCAACATGGAAACAGAACGGATTAGCACTGATGTTCTTTGTTGTACACAATTTTGAATCATTTTTTTGGGAAGATGATTGTAAATCATTTGGACAGAGCAAACATTTCCATAGACGGCCAGATCACCCCACAGCTGAAATGCATCTACACAAAACCTAAAAATAAACCAGAATTATGCATCAAACTAACGTGTTATCTATTACAAAGTGCAAAAAGAATGCAGCTCACATTGAACACAAACCATAGCATGCTCAAAAGGAAGACCACACCATCCTACATGCTACCAACCAAAAATGTAAAATTATTACACAAAAGTCACCTAGACACGGGTCCACACAGACTTCAGTATGTCTGGTCACTGTCATTTGTTGTTGATGAAAAAGATTAGAAGAGAAACAGAAACTTACAGAGAGAAATGTGCCTGAAGCATAAGCCCTCTCTCCCACATACCAACAAGATCCTATCTCACGTACTTACGGGAAGCCACGCACACAGGGCAGAACCTTAGTACACGTTCCAAAAAAGCAAATTTACTGTTTCTCAAAATAAGTCACTCAACAACCAGAAGAGAGAGAAGTCATTTCTATGAAAGAGAAAATTTCTGTTCAGTGTGGCAACACTGGCTAAAACTAAACTAAAACTCAACTCAAATCACCCATTAACAATCATCTGTGCCTGACACAATAGGATTCTGTAATCAAATTAAATTGCATCAGGATGAAAGAGGATATAGAGGTGACAATATTTCCCCCTTAAAAACAATAATAATGCCGTTGCAGTAGGCATGTTCTCAGACATTTTTTCTTTACATTTATCTATATATTAGAAAACCTGAACCTTTTCACTTTAGTTTAGGAAGGAGAGTGTTTTTCTCCTTCTTATGCAAATGTGCATCTATCTACATAAAAACAAGTTCTCATGGAGCTAAGTGGGAAAATTCTCTCCCTCCTACAATTTCCTTTTTCACCCCCAAATGTCATATTATACATAACAGCAAGTTACACATATGTATAGAGTAATGACTTCATACACTGTTGTATCAGAAGACACATGGAATGTTTGTAGTAGTCCTAATAAAATGCCATTTTTAGGATAGCCCACATACTTGAGCATTTGCTTCACTTTCATCTGCCAAAAAATGTAATAGGATGAGTGTTTGGTGCTTAGCACTATTTTTTGATTCTTATTTGTAACTGGAATTACAAAACATTTTATTAGGAGAAAATGTACTTTAAAACATAACTTACGGAGAGAAGCAACTTCAGTGTTTTCACCACATCTGTTTCCTCTTACACAAGCCATATGCAACACGTAACAAATGGACAACACTCAGTGAAGGGAAATTAGACATCTAAAACCAAATACAACCACATCAGACTGATCTAATTGAATGAGACTGCATGTTGTAAATTTTTTCTCCCCAGCTAGTATTGTTAGTGTCTAAATTTCCGTCAATGAAACGATCTACCTACTCATGAACACAGGTCCTTTAAAAGGATTTCCCACATAAAAAAACACAACCAAACTGTGAAACTCACTGCCACAGAATGCTTTGGATGCCAGAAGCATAAATACATTCAACAATAAATTCGAGAAATTCATGGAAGCGGCATTCTTTTAGGTGGAAAGGTATGAATGCAACACTGCACGATTAGGAAGTACCTAAAGATCGCTCAAAACAAGGATAGGATGATGGGTGAAGCATCACTGTGTACCTACATTGGTACAACGGTACTGCAAGCCAACTATGGCCAGAAAGAGGCACTGGGAAAAATGAGCCTTTGGTGTTACTCAGTGCAGCAGTTTGTGTCTTGAAGTTCCCTACTAAAGCTTTTATCCAAAACATAATCTACTTCCATTCTGTCTATCATACCTAGGTCTTTTATATATAAACTGAAACATAGTGTTAATCAGAGTGCTGAATTGTCTAGTGATGCACAGACAACTGCATGAAGCTGTTATTCATGCAGTCTGTACACTCATACTTCTCACAAGAGCAACTCAGTATACACTGCCTTGAAAATCGAAACACCCATATTGAATCTATATGCAGAAAAGTGTTATTAGTATTTTAAAGCAAACCATTATTTAGAATTAATCAAAAAATAATTTCATTAATCAGAAGGCATCTTTGCCATAATTTAAGTCCATTACGAGATGTTTCTATTAAAAAAAAAAAAATTCCCCATACTTTCTGAATACACAAAATTATGCTGAAGTATCTAAGAAAGTCACAGAAGCTTCTGGATGTGACAGCACATAAAAACACTCATTCCAAGACGAAAACACCCTGGAGTACGGGCAATTTCTCTTACTCAGTGGCATCATATATCAGTTTCCTTAGGCAAGAAAATACAACAAATTTCCCTATGTAATATTTGAATGCAAATGAAAAGCAACCCTTATAAAATCAGATTCAAAAAACCCAATTGTTTTTGAGCAAGATTATACTCAGACGGTAGAAGAGGAGCACAGGTTTTATTAAAAAGAAAATAGAATTCCTTTAAAAGAGAAAAAACTTTGCCAAAGCAATACCAAAGCAACACCGCATAGCAAATGTTCCTGTGGGAACATGAGTCCTCTCATGGTCTAATGTAAATAAGGAAAACTATCAATATAAGAAAAGAGAGCTGGAAATCAGAGTTTGTGACTTCGGTTTTCCAAATTTGATGACAAAAAATAAAGTAAAACCTGAAAGAATGGAACGGTATTAAAGGTCTGTCTTTTTAAACAAGGGAGCCAACAAACTGAATGCAATGAAATAAAAGTTAAAAAGAGATAGAAAATCATTAGCAAAAATACTAACTCTTGGACACCAACTGCAGATTTCTAACAACATAAATTAACTATAAAAATTCCAAAAGGAGTGGGAGGCTGAAACATCAAAAGTTTAAAAATCCCTGCACTTCAGGGGAGGATTACAAGCTTGAACCAATAGGGTGAAGCTCATTTCTGAGTATTTTAGCAGAGAAGGAGGGAACATTCCTCAGGTATAAACCACGAGTAATTAGGCTACTATCTAACGAGCATGGCAGCTTTTAGGTTTCTATCACATATCATTCCATCTTATATTATTAACATTACTTTAGTAAAAACCCATAGTAATACATGCTTTAACATGGTACTCCACAAAGCTGCCTGTTGGACTTGACTTTCAGAGGCTTTTTGAGTGCAGGATATTCAACAAAGTGTGAAAGGCCATAAATAGTTTTAACATCATTCAAAACTACCAAAAGATATCCACAGATGAGCTACAAACTAAAGTGGAGGAACTCATGCAGACAATACAGCCTAGGCAGTCAGCAAAGCTTAGACCTCCCAAACTTCCAGGTTGCTTTTTCTCTTGCTTTGGGTATATAAAAAAATAGAGGAAAACACAACGTTTTAAAATTTACAGACTGCTATCAGATTTCTTAGCAGTCAGCCTTGGGTCAGTTATGGGAAGATTATTTTCACATGATGGATAGCAGAAGTAAACCGAATTTATGAAAAGCATTATGTGAGAATCTAGCCTAATCTTATCGTGTTTTCACCAACAACAAGCTTGGGAATCAAACAGATTATAAACATTAAGTACTAAAAAAAAGGAAGTAAAGCCATGTCCTTTTACATAGGATCTCAGCAAGGAGTCAGTGTGGGCCAAGAGGCCCACTTTGCAGGAGGTATCATTGCAAGACTGAAGCACAGGACTGCTCACCACGTTCCTTGACCATGTCCCCTAGGTTCTAGTTTTTTCTAGCTTTGTTTGGTGTACGGGCATAAAATCTTAGGGAGACTGAAAATCTCTGACTGAAAGCGATGTCCAGTGGCATGAGGGCAAGTATTGATGGATTAATGGATCTGTAACATTACTGAATTTTTTGCACATTAATTTTATGGACCAATAGAACAAACCAAAAAGTCACATTAAAATAAGGGGTTGAGCAAAACTCCTGTTATCATACAGTCTTAAAATGATGTTAAGAAGTCATACATTTTCCCTCACGTATCTCCATGCCTTCTAAACTATTCTCGTAATTTTCATGTGGCTTTTTCAGCACAGCCTCAAATCACAGATTTGTGATTTGCAAGCATTTTTCCCTTCAGAATGACTTTTCCAAATCACACCATAAAGAGATACCTACACAAAACAAGATATTATATTAGAAAATATACTTTTGAAATAAAAAGTTCAGTTACAAATCATTAGAAATTACCACCTTAGTTTTTCAAGAGCACCCTTCAGGGTATGGAATTACTGAGTACTCCACATTTTAAAATACTTGCTATTAGTTCTGTAGATCTAACCATTGCTGTACCACTATCAAATGTTTTGATAAGTAAATTTTGCATGGTTATCCTATTTCCAGCAGAGGCAACTAGAAACTGTATTTCCTTGTCTGTACCATGTAGGTAACACTTTGATCAACCTTTCAGAAGGCGAAATTACCTACATTCATCAAATTATTTAAAAACTCAAAGACTTACAAAGAAACTTATTAGAACCTACGAAGAACACACTTTTGCTGAAAGCGGTATGATATAATAATCCCCTAAATGCACAGTCTTCAGCTGAATAGAACAGGTTTTCATGTACTAGAAGGAGATAGTGGCATGTTTCAGCAATCTTCTTTCTAAAGGCTTTTTATCACCATGAAGCATATGGCTAAAGATCAGTGCAATGAGATCAGACTGTTCATTGAGTTACACAGAGATCTCATTTATCTTCGTTTTTGGAAGGCAGGGTTAGGTAGGCTGTATTTTCACATTAACATCTGCAGAGCACTGCAAAATCCTGGCATGGCCAATGACATGGAAGTTTCAGGTCCTATGATTTATTTTCCTCCAGTACACATAAATTAGTGTGTGTAGATGGAATCTTTTCACTTCAACTAAAGTAGGTAATATAAAATATTTTTTTGCTGACAGATTTTTTTCTTCACCTGTTTTTTTTTTTAAATTAATTTACAAGTCATTATGATTTGTTCACCATATATGTATATCCACAGACATCCTCCATGCATCCATTTGGCAGAAATTAAGACAAGAAACAGCTAAATAAGTCCTACAGTGCATTTGTGTATTACATCCCTGCATTCAACAGGCAAACCTACATCTAATAATAAATACTGAATGAGAGTAGAATGAGTGCATATGTGTAGATGATAAATTTGATCATAAAGCACAAAAGCCTTACTGAAGGGCCCAGTTAATTACTTTCATTACTCAGTTTCTTTTATACGTGGGTAGGATCCAACCTTTCCTTCCAACCGCCCAGCAGTTTTAAGTTTGTCTGGTCAAATAATTTCACTGCAGCTTTCGTCTGAAACTACAGACAAAACTATTCATAAGTATACATAACTTGCAATTATTTTTGTTCAATTAGATTTCTAATACAAGGGGTTTAAAATTTAAATTGTGAAGAATAAAAGTATGAAAAAACCAAGTTTGTTGAAATGGAATTTCAGCATGGTGTCCCATGAAATTCAGGGAAATGAGACACAGCGTATTACTGCACCATTTTTCCCAGCAGAGTTAAACATCAAAATACCTTCCCTTGCAATTTATACAAAGGCCAGACACAGAGAAAAATGCACAAAGTATGACATTAGCCATACTGGACTTATAAATGGAATAAATGCAGCAGTCAAAGACCCTCTGAAGATAAAAGCATCACTCTCCCCCATCTCTGGAACTCTGCCCAAATCACAGTCATATTTTCATATTTGTCAGCCTTTTTTCCCCTGTAATGAAAAGAGTTTCCTTCATAATAGTAAATAAAAATTAAGTGTTCCTTCTGTGCTTCAAAGTAAAATGGTTTCAATAATGATGCAGACAGTACAGTGTGCATCTTTCTAAGGAAAGATTTACTGCTTCAATTTCAATTTAACATTTTGTATTGCTTCAGGGTTAAAAATACTAGGACATGTAATCATGCAGAAATCTATTTCTTACAAGTGAATTGGTTGCTTTTTCTGGTATCTAGCTCTATGTTTGAGAAGGGTCACATTTACTCATTAATACTCAGAGAAAGAGGTTTTATAATGTAAACATATGTGCTGTAAAACTAAGTCTTGCATAGTCGACAGTAAAATAATCTTTAAAACTTCAGTGTAGAATGTTAACTAGACTTGGCCTTAAAATTCTTTCTGCAGGAAAAGTAACTGAGCTAGAAAGAACAGCTATGTCAATCACTGATTTGACAGACTGACAGTTATGACAATTTCTGGTCTTACCGACAATCCACAGAGTTTCTGTACGAATCTTGGCTATTATTGTTTGAGCTAGAACCAAACTTTACGCAAGATATCTGGTCTAGTTTTAAAAATTGCAGAAGCTTTGACATAGTCACTATGGAACAAAGAGTTACTGTATTTCCAAGCATCATACTGACAGTTTACCCCGGCCCAAGCCAAATTCAAGACAGTTTACATCCCCTGAGAGCTAACCTCATTTAGATCATCTCGTATTTGCTGAAGGCTAAGGGCGCATGGACTATGACTGTGTGGGAACTGACCTGTAGCAAGTTCATATCCCATGCAACAGTCTCCCCGCTCCCTGCCCACCCCCACCAAGCACTTACTGGAGCATGCAAAATTATTTAACTCCCTCCCATTTAAGATCCCCTTCTATTCAAAATCTTCCACGTGTTCACTTACAGATGACAATAATTTCTGGTTTATTTACTTGTTTACACAAGAGACATAGCTTCTTAATTAATAGTAAGCGATTTTGCTATATCTCAAATCAGATATTCTTAACACTTGACTCTGAAAAACAGGCTCAAGATCTGTTAGAAATGGGGGCAAAAAACAATTAGGAAGTATTTGGATCTGTAAAGACAATGATTTCTTTAGCTGCATGAGGAATGGCAGTTACAGTCTCTGGTATTCAAAGCCAACTTTGCTGTTACCACTGCCCAAGTAAGTCCTGCTGTCTTAAGGCAAAACTCAGGGAGAACAGAGAAATGCCAATGTTACAAACCACGTATCACTTCGTCTGCGCAATGTTTCATTTTATCACGATTGCACATGAAGCGAAATAATATTCTTAAGTGGTATTGGTCATTTTCTAACTAACCTCTCTGATAAAAGAAAAAGGGAAAAAAAGCTGTGGCTAGCATATAGTAGACCTTCAAATCTCTTTTGGATTCCTTTTCCACTTAACTGCAACAGTGAGCTATTTTCTGTCCTCCCACTCTCACCCAGAAGCAATGTCTGCTTGTCACTTAGATAGCTGCTCATGAGAGATATAAGTAGTAACAAGTTGTTGATTTCAATATTTAATTTATTGCCAAGAGTAGAAGAAATAAGCAAAATTCTGTTTGACTACAAGCAGTCGGCAAATTAAATACCACCACAAACAAGTCTGTATCCTTTAAGTGTAACTTAATCACACCTTATAGCTCTTCTCCTTTATGCAGCAAGCCCTTGCATAATGAATGTCTAATGAGGCTGGAGTGTCTCTACATTGTCCTGGATATCTAGCCTCTTGACATAACGCAATTGAACTGTTTCTTCCTTGCTACACCTACAATTCTTTTTATTATTAGCAAATTTGCTGTCACACTGCGACTGAGGCTATGCAAGGCAGCACATCTGCATGCTTTTCTCCAGCACATGTTTTTTGGGGCCTGCAGTCTGAATCTCAAGTACAAAGGTGAAGAGACTTCCCAGGTCTATGAAGATTTGCAGAACATTACCCAGATGCATTGTTACAGGACTTCAAGGACACATATTGAGGATTTTGAAAGGACTTATCCACTGTTATGCATCTCTTTCAATGTGTGAGGGAAGAGCAATGTCAACTATCCTCATAAGCTGAGAGGATTTACAGTTACAAGTAGTTATTTCTTTATAATTTCTTTCAAAGTCATAAGCAAAAGATTACACTTTTAAACTGTTACTTTTTTCATGTTTTCCAAAAGTTGTATCAGGTAACACACGTTATTTTTCAATTCAAGTGACATCGATTTGAATGTTCAAACACTTTTTGTTAAGTATCTATTCCATACTAAATGCACAATTTGGTAACAAGAACAAATCTCCTGAGCTGAGGTTCCATTCAACCATGGTGCATGCTCTGCAGATCACAACAACACATTAAATAAAGGCTGTTTTTAAAACTTCCTGGACTGAAGCTAAGATTTTTAACTTTAATTGCAAAATAAATTTATGAAAAAATATGAATATGAGCAAATGGGTTATCAAAAGTTTTCAATCTGTAGAAGTTTCCTGCATATCCAGAATGAAGGCAAATTCAGCACTGCTAATGGCATACAAGTCTCAGTGTGATTGTAGGAAAATAAACCTGAAGTCCACAAAATCTCTACAAGCTCTCCTGATTCCTGCAATAAACTTAGTAAGATAAAAATAGGGGCAATGAGAAAACTGCATTGCAACATTGATGGAGCATTGCCAGCTGCTGCTCTCATTTAAATGGGGATCTTTTGTTTGAGGTCCCCCGTTGCTCACTGCTAGAATAAACTGCCTAGACAAGTTCCAAGCCTTCAGGTGTTCCATAGGCCAAAGTCAATATTTTAAATACCACTGCAAGAACACCACCAGCATTATTAACTTACGATTTTATCGTGAGTCTCAGGATATTTGTTGATTTTTTTTTTCCACAGCCCAGTTTCCAGAGACACACAGTGACAAGAAAACCCCACTTGTTGTATTAAATGAAAAGAGTTGTTGGAGATAGATACACTTAAAAAAGCAGCCTACCATGTTCCTTACCAGCTTTGGTTTATGAAGGTGGGTTAAAATGCAGTTCAATAAAATGCATGTTGCAAACATCTAATCACAAGCAGACAGAAGTCTGCAATAGAGTGCTCCATGCTCAGTCTTCTATAAAAATACAGATGGAAAAATGTTTTTTTGGCCATTGATCTACTTGATCATTGCCAACAGCTAGAAATCTAGCAGGATTTGTAGCTCATGAATACTTCCACTAAATTTTCTGGTAGTTTCCCTTAAGCTAGAACCAGTATTTTCTTTCTTTTCTTTTGATTGAGCTTCTGCCAACCAACTTACTTTTGTGCATCAACCAGTCCTCCAAAATACAGTGACAGACTGCTGAGACCATCTTAAAAGAAAAAAGCTCGTGTTGATAGGATTATGACAGCAACAAGCCTGTAGCTCTCTATTCCTGTTGGATTTTGATGCCAGGAGAGTTCCCCTAAGAGAGAAGAACTTCTTCAAACTCCCTGGGGGAATGTTTTGCAGGAAAGGAACACTTGAAATTTGATTTGTCCACTGAATGAACAGTACTAAAAATCTGTTCAAATGCTATAACAAACACATGAAGTACAGCACAGCCAAGTAACTTTACTTTATAAATCATATCGTTTTCATTTCCTGAATTCATAACCACAGTGATGCAATAATGGAAACTTTTGTATGTTTATAAGTTAGATGACCCACGATCGTTCCCTACAGTAAGCACTAGTAATTTCTGACTATTAAAATAATTGTTATATTCTATTGCTATGGTTTGCTTAACATTGTAAGGCGAGTTTTCTATTTCACAAACCGTATTACATTGGCAACAAGATTTCTTACCTTAGCCAACAGTATTGGATGTGATTAATTTCTAACATTCTTTTTGGAAGTCAAAATAAACATCCACTCAGTTTTGTTTGCCATCTCAACATCCTAAGCTGGCTGGCCCTCTCACAAATTCATGTTGGTTGTCCCTAATTAACTTTTTTTCTTTTTATAATGTTTAAATTACTTCCAGTTTGATTATTTCTATTTAAACTCCCTTTCATCTAACATTAATCCAGAACTGTTGCATTTCATTTAAATAACAATCCCACATTATATTTTAAATTAAACTGTCAATTAAAAGAGATCGTTCAGACTTATAACAAAAGTCATTGATGTGGCAAATAATGATGGGAAAAATGAAGATACCTTTTACAGAACTCTATATACAAAGTACCATATTACAGAATCAGATCATAAAACACCACCACATCTGATCAAGAAAGTTAATATGTACCGTTTTAGAATATTTAGAAGAATTGCTTTAGGATATTACTTTGTAACCCTTCATTTCTTAAATTACTCTTCATCTCAGTATCTTGTGCTAGTTAGAGGTAGAAGTTAATTTGCTCTCTCAGCTTCTGCCATAAATTCCTCACCTATGTAATTAACAAAACTGCTGAAAAGATACCTTGCAGATTTTCTCAGAGCTCTTCTGAAGGAGAACAAACCTGTCCTTTTGTAGAATAACACACAAAGTATCCTGCAAGGTTGGATTCTACTCTTCACACTTCTAACTAATATTCACGCATCTGCTTCACACCTTCAGCATAGTAGCTGCTTTCCAGACACTTGAGAAGGGCAGCCTGCTATCTTTCAGACAGCAGATCAAACTAGATGTGCCATTTAAGCAAAATAACCACAGAATAGCTTGCTGGAAGTAACAACCACACTACGCGGCTCAACAGATGAGATGCAATGAAGAAATTCTGTCTATACAATCTGCTCCATCCATTTCTTTTCATAATTAACTTTAATCTTTGCATCCTGTGTCTCATACTTAATTTTGTTTAATTGGCTGAAGTCTAGAATGGCCTCCAGCTGTCTAGACCATTGAACTAAGAATGCAACCTTGCACTAGCTCAAAGTACAGTGCCTCAAGTTTTGCTCCCAGAGATTTACGTGAGCAGTTATTCACACTGCTTTCTAGTTTGCCTTTACAAGGTACTTCCTGTTCTACTTGTTTTAATTGCCTACCTGTTATTCCACCAAAGCATTACCTGACTATCAGTGTATTTACCATAAATATACATTTGTTTTGCAAACAATTACAGTTTTTCTTGGTGTGGATCTTCCATCATTCTGTTCTTTCATTCACTTACAAGGTATATTTTATGTCCTTCCATGATGTTAATTACATTACTGTGTATATTTGCTTCAGTACAATGAAGTATCTTTCTCTTCCTTTCTCTCTTCCTCTCCCACATCATAATTTTTCTTTATTATGGGTGCATGACCCTATGGCATAAGAGTAGAAAATGTCTGCATGTTTCATCTTAACTTTCCCAGAGAACTAGCTCTGCTAGAAATTTTATGTGTTACATTTAGTTTTTAGAGTCAGTTCTCTGTAGCACTTCAGTAAATAGTTACTTAAATTTTATGTCTAAGAATAAAGTGATTTTAAAACACTCAGCGTTACTTATTTTGATTTTTTCAACCAAAACACAACTTAACCATAGCTCCTGAAGCATTTAATTCATTTTTCTACTTTCTGACATAGGAGATAGCATTGGGCTGTCTATCTGTGTCTTGGGGTAATACACCAACATTCTCACGGCTTCATTTCACAATTTACATCAACCAATCGTCCCTTTGAAATGCCAATCCCTGAACACTTTAAAAAGGTTCTTTGATAAGGATCTAAGTCAAATTAGTTGTCTCCCTCTCTCTCTTTCCAGCAGAAAAGAGTCTTCATACACTAGGAGACTTGACTTGACTGACTCTATCCTCCCACTAATTTGGCAGATGAGATGTGCCACCAGTATACTAAACCTTCAAGTCTCATGAAGATCAACAAGTGTGCAGACCACTGTAATCACATTAACTGACCCACTCTCTTAAAGAATGAAGCCCAGATCCAAACCTCATTAGAAACTAAAGAAGCCACAGAGGGATGTAATAGTATATGTACTTTAACTACAGAAAAGCTAAAGATAATCCTCAGATCAATGTTAAGACTCAAGTCCATCAGAAGTCTGTACCTTAGACTCCTTCTAAGGTTTTTATCATCTTCTCATTTTTACTGGAGCATCTGCAGATTGTGCATCTCCCTTCTTGTTTCCAATTTTTTTGTCTATTTTGTCTGCTTATCTATACTGTTTAATAATTTGAAAGTTTATTTTCTTGGATTTCCATATCCATGAAGAGAGTCACCCTTCTGCATGACTCTCCTTCCATTATTAAGCAGTAAAACCTCAATGAAGTTTATAATAAATTTTCCTTCAGCTTGTTTTCATTCCTTTTGATATCTGCCAAATGTCTTTGTATTCTCCTTCCCCACAACTCTCCACAGGTTAGGACTTCTATTTTATCTACATTTTAATAATTCTCAATTATATTTACCAGATTTAAGACCTATCTTATGTGTCCCAGAAAGCCCATCCTATTTTCTTCCAGATTATTCTTTCTATTTGACCCTTCCCACTCTTCCATTATCTCCATACACTGTCAACATCTTTTGGACAGCCTGTAAAGGGATTACTCACTTCCATGATATCGTTATTTCTACTTATTTAAAAGTACAAGCTTACCACATATCAGTTGTGCAATCCTCCCTCCCTTCAGTTTTATGCATCTCTTTCTTCTTTCTTGGGCCTCTCCATAGAGTTATTTCCTCTTCACATTCTACATGTTCTCCTGATTAATTTTTTCAGCAACAAAATTCAGACACTATCAGTAAATAAAACTAACAAGACATATCTCAAGTCCGTTCAGGAAAAAAGTTCAACCTTAATCTAATACTGTATCTCCACATAAATTACTCTAGTGAGGTGAACAGGGTGGAGAAACTATTTTAAAAAGAAAATGACTGCAAATATGGCCCATATAATGAAGATAAAGATGCAGATGTAAGCACAATTCTGAACGAGATTAACTAAAATGCATAAGAGAACCCAGAAAATTTATACTTGATCATTTATAATATCTGAGCACGTCTATGAAAATTTCCAGAAGTTTACCACTCACTTTTAGAGTGTCAGTCTTAAGGGAAAATCAATTAAAAAATAAGTTGAAAAAAGACTGAAAAAACCAAAATCCCTCCAATCAACACAAAGATGGTAGAGGACAAAGTAGCAGCATCCAAAAATCTAAGTCTTTACGTTTGCAAAAAACCATTAGATTTTAGAAAAATGGTAAGTTTTTTGAACTGTAAAGAATCCCATAAGAAATAAAACTGGTAAAAAAGTTTGAAGTCTGAACATGGCATGGCAAAGTAGTCAATAAAACATGGACTACAGAACTCCATGTGATTTGCTACTATGTATTTGTGATAATTAGGAATACTGAAATAAAAGTGAAAGTAGCAGTCAGCCACAGTATTTATCTCAGACTATAATGAATAATAATTTCAATTAAAACTTTAGCAGAAAGATACACTACTGTATCATTAAAAAAATTGCCTATATTCAATAGTGATTCTATCCACAGTACTTAGTGCACTCATGAAATATAACTGTAACAGAATAATCCTTCCCAAATACTCTATCTAGCAAAGCAAGAGGCTGAAGTCAATTGGAAAGTATAATAATATTCCTAATTAATGTCTACACATTAAGTCATTCAGTACATAACAGATTTTAAATTTGTTGCTTGATTCTATGGCATTAAAAAAAGTGGTGCAATAGATTTATCTGGAGATTACTTATGCGAGCAAGAAGTAAGATTAGGAGTCTCCAGATCTCCCAGGACACTTAAGCAAAAACGGAGAAAGGAGATCTGCATTTAAATAACACAGCTGGGAATGAGACACGAACTTCACAAGGTTACCAGGGAATCAACAAAAAACAGAGTTAAAGAAGCTGCAGAAGCTAAAGTTAATAAACTCAAAAGTACGCACATACTGAAAGAGCTTGTCTGCCCATAATATCAAAGCAAAAGCAGTTTCAGGACATAAAACATTGCTGACATGAAAGGACTTATAGCTCTGATTACTACTACCACACTTTGAATTTCCTTCAAATTGGGGGCTGACTCACAGCAGCTGCTTTATAAGATTCAAAGCTTTATTTAGTTTTGATAATGATAATTTATATTTTTAAGGCATCCCCCATTCCTGTGGAAAAATTGCCAAGTTTAGTATTAAGAACATCATCTGGGCTCTCTACCATATGGAAATACAGATCAAATCTAAATAGAGAGCTGACTTTCTTCAGATGTTTTTGGAGTCAATCTTGGATGGTAACTAACTATTCCTGATTATGATGCTGAATGGAACAGACAGAACTAAATCAAAAAGAGCTAAAAATTATACCACCAAGTCTAGCACTAATAGAAATGCTAGAATTGTGCATATTCTCAGGAGCTGCAGAGTACTTTTTTTAAAAATTATTTTTACATTCAATGGGTATTTTCCAATTTAAATACCTGGCAATTACTTTAGACCTCTGTAAGCTTTACTTAAGCTACTACATACTTGGACCCAAAACAGTACCCTTCTCTCTTTCTGATGAAGCCATTTTCTATTCGAAGCAAAAGTATAAATCAGAAACCAGTTTCCAAATATCAGATTGGAAGAAAACAATCTGCAGTAATTATTAATAGAACTACATACTTTAGTGCAGCTAAAGATAATTTACTACTATCAGTTTTGCTTATTTTTTTGAGGAAGAGATGGAAGTAGCTGGAAAATCAGTATGATCCACTTATAATGAACAGAAAGAACATAATCATCACCCCAGAGTCTTTACAGGGGAGTGTTTTGCCAAATCACTCTCTAGGGCTCTAAAATGGACATGAAAGTAGAGAATAACCCTTTATCTGCTAATGCGATATCGTGATTGAAAAATACACGTCACAGTAACTCAAGGTAGTGGGTGTAAATTTTTTTCTACAGACAAATAATGCCTATGGCCAACATGAGAAACTGGCATTTAGATCTAAATCCTAAATTCTATGACATATGTTTTTATTTTCAGTTTTCCCCCCACCCCTGATTCAAAGCACTGGCAAGAGAAATTACATCAACAGATTTTTGGCACAGCCATGACAGATCCCACATTACAATGAAAAAAAATTTTCCCAAAAACCATGTGCGACATTTTCTCTTTGAGACCAATAGAAGTCCAGCATTATCAAAACATGACATGACAGACTTTCAATATTACTCAACTGAATAAAAAAAAAATCCTAAAATGTTGATGAGCAGAGTAAGACTGCAGTCCATGGATTTAAGGTTCAGAGGGATCATCAGATCACTCAATTTTACAATTTGTGTAACACATAAAAGGCATTTCAGGCAGCATTTCATGTAATCACTACAATGACTTGTAACTGGTAACATGGACCCCATTCACTGACAATTCAAACAACTGGAGATAAAGGCAATGTGCAGCACTCCAGTTTCTCAGGGGTACAATGAGATACCGTCCAAAAGTGTTAGGCATGGGAATGCTGGAAGAGAAACTGAAAAGGAAATGGAAGCAAAGTACTTTAGCTAATGTTAGCATCTCAAGTCAGCTTATAATACAAACACAGAAAGCCATATTTCAGGTTGCCATGGTAACAACCACCAGATTAGAAAATTTTCACCAGATTTACTTTTTTGTTTGAAAGGAGAAAAACCCCATGACTGTCATGAATCCCTTGGGGTATTCTCTACATAAGCAGAAAGCCAGGTCAGAAAACACATTTAAAGTATGTGCTGTGTATATAAATAATTCGTACCTTTATCCCAAAGCACTTAGCCTGATCCATATAGTTTCCCAAACAAACTGCTATAGTATCAAAAGTCCAGAAAAGGGAGAGATGAACATGTGGAGGCCTCTTTCAGCACACACACATGGACTAGAAGACCTTCTTCGAGCTGCAAAGAAAAGCCGACTAGGATAAAAGGCGCATCTGAGAACAGTGTTATGCATGCAGATGGCTCCTTCCATTGCTGAAATGCAGTCTTGGATCACCAGCAAACTGCGGACTGTGAGCCCAGCTGATGTCCTCTGCTGAGACACAATTGCTTCACTGCAGCATATCTCAGGCTTGGTGGAAGTATGTGGCTTTTAGTTCATTGGATCACACAATCACCCCTGGAGCCACATACGAGGTATGCTTTCAGGGTCCCAACAATAAAAACCATAAATATGTGAACAACAGTGTTTGTCACATCACCACAACATACGGATTTACAGCACCAAGAAAAAAACCCCAGCAATCCTGCTTAAGTTTTAGCTTTCTTTAGAGCATCACAAAATAAATTCTTCAGCCTTTCTAACACTCTCCACGCAATTTTGAACACTTTGGTGATCCTATCAGAGGCTGTGACATCAGCTAAGTGTGTTTGCATTGTGCCAGCCAATGTGTCAGTTGGCTGTAAGACTGTTCAGAAATATTTCTTTGTGATAAAATACCCAAACCTTTTTAATTCACATCAAGCAACTCAAAATTCTTGCAACATCCCATTTCTTGATCAGGACTGAAAATAGCAATGTTGATACTCAGGCAGCATTGTAACCTCAAGTTTTAAGCTCTGAGCTTATCAAACTGCTGTAATAACACTTTCGTCAGTCGTTCAGCTTGAAATTCTTCATGTCTCCGTCAGTTCCGGACACGTTTTTCTCTTCTTTCATATAGTTTAAAAGGAAAGAACTACCATACAAGGGCAGATAAAAGAAACACAGGTTGACTAGAGGACAGGTAATCGTATTTACAAATAGCACTGATAATCAGATTTTAAGAGTTCTGACTAACACATAGCTAGATACCCCTTATGTATTTGCATATTTCAATGCTACTTTACATCTAGTAAGGGCAAGAAACTTAAGTAAGCACACAGACAAGTAGATACACAAATGAGTATCTGCACTATGTTCAGCGGTTCAAGAAGTACGTGATCAGGCATAATTATATTTTCAGCATGCCTAATGAAGTGTCTATCATGATAAAAGGATAGAAAAAAACCCCTTGACTTGACAAAATGAATCCTGCAAAATGATAATTAGGAAGAAAGGCACTTAAGGCAAAAGGACAAGACTGAAAACTTACTTGCAATACTATAAATTTAAAAATTAAAAAAAAAAAAAAAAAAGAACAGGAAGGCTATAACATGGGCAGTACTTCTACCAGTTGTACCTAAAAGGATTTTTCTGATGTAGAAAGTAATTCCAGAAACAGCTAAATGGCTCCTTCTTCATATGCCATTCTCTTCAGACCAGATTTACTCCATTTACAATCAAGAGCTTAAATTTCAAGAATTCATTTTCTATGCTCTTTCATGAAATACTAGCCCACAGAAACTGAAATTTCAATCTGAGCATTTCTATCAAAGGGACTGGGATAATTTAAATTAAAAACCATAACAGTATACATGAAGTTTAATTCACTTTTTTCATTTAATTCACCACTAATTCAAACTCAGCCTGGAATTTAACAGCTTAAGTGTGATCTTGTATTGCTGCTCATCCAACAGAGAACTTGCACATTGCAGAGTCTTTTGCAAACTGGGTCAAGTGACTGGCCTTTGGTAGCACAAATGTCAAAATGCAAGCCAGGTTTGTATTGATACTGTGGAGTTAATAGCAAAAGCAATTGAAATAAAAACTCGTATTTTATTATAAGGCAAGCAGATGCAACATTGAGTACATACAAGGAATAGATCTGTTGAGTAAGGTGACATTTTACATAGTCACTTTTCAAAGTAGAACTACATTTTAAGGGCTTTTGCATATGTTTTACCTAGAGACCTCTGTGATGATGTGCCAATATCAACTTCCCTTTCTCTTTAAGTTGCCAGTTTTATTTGATTTCTTTCTTCAGATATATGCCAACCAGTTTCAACTTGTTTAACAACATTTTTTTAAAATCAGCTGCCTTGCTGGAATGTTGAACTGATGTATGCGTGGGTGTGCTCATAATGCATGCAAAAAGCACATTAAAGCAATATAAAAGGTCTGGTTTAAGCCCATAAAAGTAAAAAAATTAAGCATGAAGGCCAAATACTGAAGCAGACACCTCTTTACATATCATAATACCTTACAAAAACAACCACCTAACTTGCATAAAAAGTGCTGTGGAAGTGGGAGTGCTATTTGTTCATTTCATACAGCTGTGGTTTATACGGTTGAGCTGCAAACCCAATGGAATATCACAAGCCACATTATTATTTAATGGAAGGAGTTAGATTTGCAAAATGTTTCACTCGCAAATATCATAATATGTAATAAAATTATGCAATATAATATATGTGATGATTATATATATTGGATTGTGCACTAAAACCAAGTTCTTTCCAGAAAAATTATTTAATAAAATGTTCATGACATGAGGGTAATCAAGCAAAACAATAGAACCAGGATGTCAGATGGGAATATACTATTAATGAAATCAAAGCTGCATCCTGATCTGGAAAAGCATTAAGATTTCCTTATTAAGTCAGCTAGAGGCACAAAAGCTTGCCTGTTTCAGGCTCAGATCTCCAAGTTGTCATAAGCAGCAATTAGAAATCCCCCAGGAAATTTCAGTTGCATCGTCTAACCTTTATGTTTGTGACTGAAAAAAAGATATAGGATGAGAATAGACACACAAACCTAGTCAGAGAGACAAACTCCCAACAGTCCACACCTCCACCTAATCCTGGTAATCACATTAACTGTAAATCCTCATGATATACACTATTTTGTAGTGTTTTGATAAAACATTAAACAAATCACAGAATAACAGAAAGGCTTGGGCTGGAAGGGACCTTGAAGATCATCTCTCTCCAACCTCCCTGCCATAGGCAGGAACACCTTCCACTAGAGCACATTGCTCAACAGTGTTGCTTCTGAAGGCCTTAATACTTAATTGGATTAATTTTTGACAACTGATAAAATGTGAGATTCTTCTTGTCCATATTGGGAGAGAGAAAGTAGAATTAATGGGAGGTTTTGGGGAAAACTTGTAAGATTTTACAGCTCTAACAGTCACTTCAGGATACTTGGATGATCAGCATCACTTTGATAAAGAGCACCTATTTGTGCAAGTCCTACCTTGTGCTTAGGTGTGACTTTTATTCTGCTAGCAGAGTAACAAGTTTGTTTGCTAAAGGGAGTGGAAATACACCAAGGGATTTTCTTCCTAATATAAAAAGGACTGTTCAGAAGAAACTTCTCTTCCAGGTCTCTGGCTTGCCGTATCTCCATCATCCGAATATTTTCACTGTCTCTGAAGCATGGTCAGATGCTTTTGATCTTCTCTAACATCTCTGATTTCTACATTTTTCTCCAAAATATCATCTATACCAGCTGTCTCAAAGAATCTTTTTTTTGTTGTTGTTCCATTAAGCGTATTGCTGTAGGTTTCACAAGAAAAGTGAACAAAAAAAGCCACCTACGTCACCTGCCTTGTCTTGACTTTTGGACAATCACCACTGACTTCACTTGCTTGAACTGCATAATCATTTCGCAAGGGTGGTAAGAGCAGTAGGGCCTTGCTTTTTTAATCACTGCTTAATTTTTTCCATTATGTGAGGGGAATTGATTTGCTTAAATCAAACCTTTTTGGTAAGTAGAAGGTATCTTGCATCAAAGATATTTTAAGAGTCCTCCCAACTCAATAATTCTGCTTGCCTCTACCTGCCTCACTGCGAGTGAATTTGTGAGGAAAAAATGATGCTTAAGCTTGTCTAAACCTGATTGAAGACACATGGAGAAAAGAAAATGGTAGTCAGTGGAATTTTTTTTTACTTTTCTCTTGTTGGCATTGTTTGCCTTTTGCTGTCATTCACTCAACAGTGGATCCAAAAAGTAGTAACTTGAGATTTTACTCATGCACTACTTCAGCAGAAGTTCCTGCCACATGGAGTTCATAGGAAGGTCTCAGGGGATGTAAACCAACTAGTAGTTGGCCCATATTGGCCCTTTGTGTTTACATACATTCCTTCTTGTAAAAAATAGAAAGTTCCCTCAAACAGTCCTCAGTGACTGCAGACGCTGACCTAGCAAGTTGGAAAGATAATTTGCTAACAAATGAAGTGTTAGTCATAAAAAGTTGTCTATGCTCATCTGTTAGAGTTGTAAGGCTCTAAGGACTGTTATTTTTAAACACCTGAATACTCAAAAATTCATAGCATAGCTTAAAAAATAAGAGGAATTCCTGCAGTACTCTACACCTATTCAGATTGCATGTATTCTTTGACAGTTTGTCTTTTTGATGCAGAGTTGATCTTTTACCAGTCTGTTTATATGCCTTTGGCAAACTTCAGCCAAATTTTATGACTATGGCTGCATAACCCCCTGCTTTGACGTGGCAGATCTTGTACCACCTGTAAGAACAACCAACTCATCAGGCACCAGCCCACCAGCAAACCCCACAAAGAGGGATTTGCAGGTGTCCATTAACCATGGAACAAAAACCAGACCCGCAAGTTCAACTTTGTACTGTGATGGTAGCTAAATCTCACCCTGACTTTTGCTCAATATTCAAAATTTTCATGCCAGTTTGACTACTTGAGTATCTTGAGCAGAATACTTCCTGCAAGGGGACATAACCATCTGATGTAAAACAATTCAAACAAAGAACTTTGTCATCACAATTGTAATTAAATTAAATTTAAATTTAAACCACCCTCTTCTAGTAAATACAGCAGACTTATACTAAAATCGTTTTAGTTGAGTAAGATGTACTGACACAGTATTAGAGGATACCACCGCCATTTCAAAAACAACCTTCCTTTATGTTACTTCTTTTCAATTTGATCAAAAATACTTCACCATTCCAATTTAAGACTTATTCTTCTTATAATTATGCTTTTTTGACAAGCAACATAATCACTTACCTGTGCTAAGAGTAAATGAAGATATGCTCAACTTCTGTGCTGTTGAAATACAATATCACATGCATTTTCTAAGGTTATTTCTCTCAATATCTCTATCTATTCCTTGTCCAAACCAGTACTTAGATATGACTATTTTACCAGCGTCTCTCTAAAGGATACACCTATAATGAAGAAAAGTATAACCCAGATGTAACAATTAAAAATTACATTTGATATAAGAGGGTGGAAGATTTAATACACATTTCACTCCTGCTAATGGAAGAGTAAAATGTATGTCACAGCTATCCAAGCTATCAATATGTGAAGACGTCAATCAAAATAAACTTTTTTTTTCCTATGGTTTAGTACAATGAATTGGAATGAATGAAATGACACTGAAATGGTCACTTCAGGTTTTGTAACTACAGATTTCTCAAATTTACATTTTTTTGTTTCAAGCAGTGTGAAATACCTGTCAATCTACGCTTAATACTATGTTAATAATATGTCAAAAATTGACCTATTTAAATGATAGAATGCAAAAAAGAGGGAAATAAAAGTCTCAATTATTTCATGCCACACAGACAACTTTTTTTTTCATTTATATGCCTGCCTTCAAAATACAAAGCCCATGCTCTAAGTTAAATGAGAAAAACCAGATTTATTAAGACCTTACTTTTCATTTAGTTCTCTGTTACTCAGAAGTTAGTTCAGACATCGGCAACTTTCCTTTTGTTAATGAACATACAACTCTTCCCACTTTCTTCTATGGACATCTTACTTTGATTCTTGAAAAACAAAAATCACTTTCAGTTCCAGGAGAAGATATTAGGCACTCAGAGGGTGTTGGTCAGGTGTCTCAAGCAATATAGTTATTTTTAAAAACTCTAATCACTGAATTTCAGGCATTGTTTTTTCCAAGTGGCAAATACACTGAACAACTGACTGGATTCTTCAGGGTCACACAAAAAAAAGAGCTATGTGATGTATTTGCTAAAAAGGGAAATATTTAGGAGAGCTGGGTGGGAAGAACCTACAGAGAGAATAGGAGTCAACAACAGATGGTAGATAAAGGAGAAAATAACCCATAAAACCTATCTGCATAAACAAAACAAGACATACTTTTTCCTGCAGAAGCTCATAGCACATTTCTTACTAGACAAAACATTGGTGTTTTAGCTGTGGTGGAAAATTAACAAAACTAAACCAAACAGAACAAGCCTGACATCAAGGTGCTAAGTGCAACCTGGATTCAGAGTCTGTCTCACAGCATATGTTTAAAAGAAAAAGGCTACTTTATGCTGAACAACAGTATCTTGGAAACACATCCTCAAAGAGTCAAACAATAAAATTTTATCAGAAAGCTTTAACCAATCTCCTTATCATTCACGTCAAGTGGTTACAAATGAAAGGAGCAGAAAAAAAGATGGTGTGCCCGGAGACACCAGGACCCGATCAACCCTTTGCGGTACTGCAGATTTGAGTAACAAGGAAGAAATTTTCCCTAAACGCTCATCACAGATACTGGTAGTAACAACTCTATACTACTTCAATGTAAAAAATCAAAAGAAATGACTGAACATGTACTATTTGATAATTTAGAAAACAGAAGTTTCAGGACATTACTAAAAGTCCTACTCCTATTTTTTGCTGACTGTTTAGCAACGCATAAAGCTATTGGTTCTAATAAAAGAAACTGTTCAAAGACAGATAACTTATTTTTGGGAAGGCTAAAAACCTAACTCTGAATGATCATTCCTTTATGTTTTAAGTAGCAGATTAAAATACCATCCCCATAATGATACAAATGCTTCCTTTTTAAGGAAAGTCCATGGCCTGAGGCAAAGATGAGTGAGAAAATACAAGTCAAGAGGAGGAGCACAGGAGAGGGAGTGCCTTGCAACTGCCTGGCTGCCACTAGAGAGACTCCTGGGAGCTCTGCACTTGCCCCTGGGGAGGGCAGGGGCACATGGGAAATGCCACACTTGTCAAGGTGGAAGACCAGGATGTCTGGGACAAAGCTGTTACAAAAACAAGACAAAACCAACAAGTAACAATTATGTAGGAGCAGCAGAGCTCCCCAGGCTTCCCTAGGACCAATGCAGGGGATACCCTGAATTGAAAGCAGAAGGTAAGCATAGCTCAAAGGAGAAATGCATCTCTCCTCTGTTCAGCTTCTAGTTAAAGCTTGGAGGCAGGTATGGCCCGCTCTGCTCTAAGCCGGTGCAGTCTCATCTTGAGTCCTGTGTGCAGTTTCAGGAACCACAATATAAAAAAAGACATTAAGCTATTAGACAATGTCCAAAGGAGGGCAACAAAAATGGTGAAGGGCCTTGAGGGGAAGCCAGATGAGGAGCGACTTGTTCTGTTCAGCCTGGAGAAGAGGAGACTGAGGGGAGACCTCACTGCAGTTACAACTTCCTTGTGAGGGGAAGAGGAGGGGCAGACACTGATCTCTGCTCTGTGGTGACCAGTGACAGGACTCAAGGGACTGACACAAAGCTGAGTCAGGGGAGGTTTAGGTTGGATATTAGGAAAAGGTTTTTCACCCAGAGGGTGGTTGGGCACTGGAACAGGCTCCCCAAGGAAGTGATCACAGCACCAAGCCTGGCAGAGTTCAAGAAACGTTTGGACAATGCTCTCAGGCACATGGTGCCATTCTTGGGAATAGTCCTGTGCTGGGCCAGGAGCTGGACTAAACAATCCTGATGGGTCTCTTCTAACTCAGTTTATTCTGTATTTCTATGATTCTATAGATAACTGGGCTGGCAAAGATGGAAACATCAATGCTGGACAGCAGACAGTCATCCTCACAATACCATCTAACACACCCTCAAATAAATGACAGAAAATCTAAAATACCTTTTTGAAATAAAAAGACTCAAAGAATAGCTGATATGGTCACTACCATCAAACAAGGGTCCACACTTTCAAGCCACATCATACAAAGAAAGTGGAAACAGCATCCATACAGTCTACATAAAACAGGGCCAGATCTCCTGGCTTGCTCACCTGTATGAGAACCAAATCTGTCATCTCACAACTCCCCATCAAAACAAACCAGCCTGGACCAAGACAAAGTCATGCAAGGCTGAGTTTAAAAAGAACTTTTCCCGACTTGGAAAAGACACAAATTAAACCCATATGTTACATATGAATCAAGTGTTTCCATAAGCAGCTGAAAGAGGTAAAACTTGGTTTTCTGTGTCCTGCACTGATTCTTTGTTATCAAGGTGAACTTGTTTTTCAGAAGACTGCTCAGAGATGTTGAAGTTGGACAAGAGTCAAAAGTTACTGCTAGTAGGGCACACAGGCAGGCTCATACATGCAGAAAACACCATCACATGAGCTTTGTTTTCTTGGGAAACCACATTCAAAAACAATTCCTCAAAGGATATTTATTTTAAAGCAAAACCTCACTTGTGACATGACAATGATAAAGAATCACATATTTTAATAATCAGAGTTCACACCACATTCCTGGGACAAAAATCTAAAATCCTGTTCCAGGACGTAGAAAAATTGAAGGAAAAAAGCCATCTTGCTGTGATTTTCTAAGGCACTGAGGCATTTCTAAGGCTGAATTAATTTCTTACTCAGAATTAAATACTGGTAATAGAGGGAGCACTGAGATTCATTAACTGGTTTGGTACCCAGAACCCAACTCTCTTAAATTAATTCATCTGAAACTCATACTGTCCTCGCAGTACTATGTTGAAGAGGATTGTACAGAAAAAAAAGGTGTTCAAACAATAAGTGGTTCTTCCATGACCTCAGCTGTTCAACTGACTGCCGTGAGCTCCAGTGCAGAACCTGAGAACTTCACTATCATACCTCCTGTATTAAATCTTCAGTCACATTTGGGTTCAGAGAAGAAAGCAAAATTGTATCTATCACTCAATAGATTTTAGTCTATAAAGATCATGTCTTATTTAGTATACAACAGTAGGAATATTTAAAAACTTACAATAGTATTGTTGGAAGCTAGAAAATCTTAGTTTTTTTACTTAGTTACAATATTTGGAAATTTTACAGCAATTATTTCGAAAACTGAGATTGTGGGAGTCTTGGCTACAAAAAAAAAAAATCATTCCCTACTGGCTGGAAAAAGCTGCTAAATTTAGTTTTTTTGTTTTGAAGTACAACATTTCAACTGTTATGTGAGCACTTTTGTTTCATCTTCTATATTACTTTACTGCAGAGAACAATCTTTTCAATATAAAATAAGGCAAAATACTGGACTTTTTTAGGGCTGTATCATTAAAACAGACATGTTCACACAACATATTTCAGTTTCAACAAAAGATTTCATTCTTTTGTAAACAAAGAACTTTTCAACATAATAATTTGGTGGGCTTTTTCAAGTTTTTTCAAGACCAAAGCCACTCAGGTTTCCTGACCACCATACACAAATACAGCAGTCAAGCTTGATGAAGAAATAGTATGCAGTACGTGCAAAGACCCAATCAAAAAGACATCTGCCCACTAGCATGTTTACAGTTTCTATTAACCCAGAAGCTGAAAACACACCATTCTTAGAGCATACACTGACATGGCTAGAAGAGGTTTCCTAGTTGGCTAATTAATCTATTAAAAAGTCTCATTAACAAAGTAGTTGACAGTGTTGTTTTAAAATACTTACAAAAATATTACCTTAAGACTGGTAAAATGTAGACTGCTGTTGGTTTTAATATTTAATAATCCAAACTATATTTAATATTTTTTAAGCCTTAATCTATTTCTTTCTCGGTCATAGGAACCAAAAGAAGTTTCTGCTAGAAACACAGATTTATACTTCATCCTTGAAATCAGTCAGAGGATGTTGTCAAAGATAACAGCCATTAACCAAGAGGACGTGGCTATGCAAACGCAGGCAAGCTGAAAACCCTACAGTAGCAATAAAAACCCCTCCAAAATACAGAAACAAAGATAAGGAACTATCCAGTAGTTACAATCTGAAGACCTTGTGGGCGTAGGGGAGAACAAAGACTTATACTGCTCTTTAGACAGCATCATCATTCTTCTAACAGGAGGGGAGGCAATCAGTCATTAACAAGAGCAACACTAACAATTTTTCCCGCTCGTCATGGCAAATGCCATAACACCAGCAATTTCTTTAAGAATGTGTTTGCCAGAACAGATCATGACACAGTGAAAATATGAGAATCCAGGTTCCTTTCAAGATGTCATAAGAAACATACCACCTCAAGTGTTCAGTATCTTGCTCACCTAGCATTATTGTTCTTCTTACTGGAAACAAAATTCAATTATATGTTAAGAAAAGCTTATGGGCTGATATTCTAAAGCAAGCAGCTTGCAACTTGAGACAAAGCTCAGAAATGCATACTCAAGACAAAAAGATTTAATAAAGGTCAAAGGTTCAGATAAATTCCGCCTTTTGGCATAAGCATTAGGTGTGTTAAAAAGTATTCAAAGGGACTTCAGTCACTTTAATGCTCAAGTAAGATCAATTTATAGTATTAAACACATCTGTTCTAGTATCTTTAGTAACTATGTTTACACAACAAGCATTCTCTGTCACAGAATATTATAAAACTAGTATTACTTATTCAAGGATCTGAATTCCCTGGGAAGTTATGTGGGGCCAAACAGTATTATAGAGTTTTTCATAAGTGTTTATGGCAGAACTTCAACTACTTTCCTGTTAATGAAGTGTCCAGAGTGGGGTTTTTTTTCCATGTTTATCTTAAAAACATTAATTTTCAGAAATTAGAAACATGTGACAATAATGACTTCTGCATACTGCCAGAAGCTAAATGTAGTCTTTATAATGAGAAAGATTAATAATAACTTATGTCCCAGTAAATCAGTTAGATTCACAAAACAAGAATGTTTTCACCATCAGCTCTGAAAAGTGCTGAAGACTCTAGCAAATAGCCTCTCACAGCTCAAAGAGCCAGAGAACACCTATTCTGCAAAACAGTCAACACAGTATTTTTTTTTGAGTTCAAAGCCTTATCGAATAGCAAGTGCTCACTTTCTTACAAGCAGTAAGACGTCCATACTCTGACCTCTTCCTCAGGAATAGCATTAAATAAAATTTTATTAGACATCTTAAATTCATAGAGTAGTCACTAGCATAATTTGCGGGGTCTAGGTTGACAAGTAGGTTAAAATTTTCACTGTACACAAAACTCATTCTATATTTCAGTTTAGAAACACAATATCCACTACATCAGATCTACACATAATTCTACACACATGCAAAGAGTATCATGAGAATATCTGCATGCAACGTTTTTTAGCAGAAGTAGTAATGTTCACTGTGTTCAGGCTCACTGACCATGCTTATCTCAGGCTCTATAGCAATGCAAAAAGGCTCTCTTGAAAACAGCTTTTCTTTCGAAAAATTACTTTTTCTTTCGTTTCTCCAACTCAAACTACACATACACACACGTGTTCAATGTGCAGCACATTTATATTATGGTATACGGGGCATCTCAGAGAACATGGGTACTACAGAGAGTCACCTAGGCAGTTCTTAAACTCTCTCCCAAGTTTTGCTGAGTCACCTATAGCTGACACAAAAGCAAGTGTGTTATGTGTAGACAAGGGAGGCAAGGGAAAGGATTCATTACAGTTTTCCAGACCTTCTTCCATGGAAGTTTTGGGGTTTTGTTTTCTGTAGGTTTGTTTGTTCGGGAGGCAAGTCAACAAGTGCCAACTCTTTAAACATCTGTGAAAGACAATGGACAAAAACTAGAAACTGCTGACCTTCCAAGCATAGCAAACTGTGGTTGAACATAGCAGGACACAGCTACAGAGCACACTGTGGGGCTGGGGACTGCAGAAGGAAGCCCAGTCCCATGCACTGGGCAGTGCCTGTGCTGATGGTGCTGTCTGTAGCTGGCCCCATGAGAAGACTGCTTACTTAACCTGGCTGTCACTGCCACCTGTCAGCTCCTTTCCCAGGCACGTCAGAGGTTTTCTCTCCCTACAATATGCTGGCATAACTGCTGGAACAATTATTTGCTTAATTAGTTCAGTTAGAATGGTTTGGGCTAGCTTCAGCATCTGTAGTATACTTTTTAAACGATTTTTTTTCAAAATTTTAAGCCTAGAGATGATATGGGAGTAGTGAGCAACCACATGGGTTATGGGATGGATGCTAACTTGCAGCAGGGACAGTGTCAAGGAATTCTGGAGCAAGGAGTCAAACAGAGTGAACAGAGTGAGATGGGGTAACCGGACAAATTCTCTACTCAGTTGTAGAACAGGATCAGCAGCCAGAGGAGGGGGAAGTTAGGTAAAAGCTGAAGACCATTGGCATGTACCAGCAGCAACCCAGCACCGACAGGACAGCTCAAGGCCTTCAGTTGGGCCAGGCATAGGGCTGGGATCCTCAGAAGGGCTGCCAGCAGAGCAGCACCATGTCCTACAACTATAAGCCACTCAGCTTGCTGAACACCAGAGCAGTTTGTGGCAGACAACGTCAACGAACCATAACTGCGTTAGTCCCCGTGTTCATGAGGAACCAGCAGCTGATGTCCATCATCGGGCACAAAAACACACAATTAGTGCCCCCACTGAGAGCGACCTGGGCAACTCAAGTGACAAACACTTTCCTGTCTGCTGGCTATTGTATTTAATACAGCACTTTACAAGTATGATCTAATATATTCTAAGATTTGAGACATAGTGTTACTACGGTTATAACCTCCTTTGCTTTCTTCCCCTTGCAGGCAACAAATTAAAGTAGAGCAGGAAATATTATTGTTCACAGATATTAACTGGTCCAACTGTGGATTGTCTTAACATAGTTGTCTTTCTCCATCATCAGTGAAGGTTTATTAAAGGTTAGAAGAAAACAAATGATTGCAGGTACACAGGCTGGAAGATAAGATACTTTGGCTAATTGAGACGGAAAACTTCTGAGGCCAAATTCCCACCTTAGGCTGCTTACTACGTAGTTTGTAATCTTTTAACGCTCTTTCAATGAGATTTATACTACCTTGCCAGACAAAATACACAAGGAATTAACTGGAATGATTACAAATGGGTATTTTTTTCCTTTTTTTGTTTATTAAAAACCAAGTTACCCACTTGCCAGAACCATATTTAAAATGAAACATCTACCAAGAGCTTTATATGGCCCTCACAATTTCTGTTCACCTATCTCAAACCAATCAGAACAAGCAGAAGTCTATTTAGGAATATGGCTGAGATATATTTTAATCCATAAATAATACATGAAACTGCCTAGGGAGGATTTTAAAAGGGGGTTCATTGACATGGGTAAGAAATTTTGCACTAGTGAATAGAAATAGTTGAAAACAATGCAATTTTCTTTGGATAAAAGATCATTCTATTGTCCAGTGTAAGTATTTTAAAGAAAACCAAAGAGACTGAAATTGTTGGCTCAGTTTAGAAATTATGACATTGAACAAATCAAAGTCAAAAAAATAAAAGCCCAAAACAATACTGGGAGATGAGAGGTCTGGTCAGGTTTTAGACAGACTATCCAAACAGCTGGAAAAGATGTAGATTCTCTGAGGGAAATTTGTAATGTATTTGACTCATGTTTTTGTGGAGCTGTGGATTATCCTAAGGGGTTTGAAAGAAGGAACATATGCCAAAAACTTACAAACATTATCTGGAAAATGATAGCATTTTAGTAGTTTTCCAACATAGCCAGCAACAGAAATTTAAGTTTAAAAATAATGAAAGAAAAAGTAAAACAACAATTGGTGGGGTGGTCAAAATGAGTGATTACCCATTGATGAGGGGGATTCTTCTGCTTTGTTTTCACAAAATACAAACAGGTTCATGTTTTCAAAACCTAAGCTTTCTTTAAAAAATATGTTCTCACGATTAATTTTTTAAAAGTATTATGAATTCCTTTCTAATTTTTGCATTTTTTTCATCCACTAAAATGACAGAACAGAAATAAAATTCATCATTAATACAGCTTTTACTGGCTTGCTTTTTCAAGTCACATATGTACTACACTCTGTAAGTGACAGACTACCCTTAACATGTGTAATACTGTCTTCTCAAGTAAATCTGTTTTATAATGATTATGACTTTACAAACTATTTATTTTTAGAGATTTGCAATATGCTTCCTCTCACCATTTTCAAGTACTTCATAAAACTGGTAATTATGGAGATATTTTGTGTCTTTGTACGATTATATCTTCTCATGTTAGAAGCCAGCTTCATGTAATTAAAGATGGAGCTAGAATGTCTTACAGTGTCACTTTTCCAGACAAAGGTTGCTATCTTCCTTGAAATTTGTCAAACCCAGACAACCAGGGTGTGTCGTCTTACTAATTACTAATAATTTACTGATTACTATGTTAGTAATAAAGCTAAATATTCAGAAACTAGTCCAAGTAACTGCTTCTTGTCTCAATTGTAAGGCTTAGGGTTTTTTATTTCTACTTCAGTGACCCAGCATTTAACATTTGGGAGGGGATACTAGGTACTTGTGGAAGAATAAAGCAGAATTTGTAAATGTTGCAAAAGAATTCAATTGACAGGGGCCAGTGACAGACAATCTCTGTGTAAAAGGGTGTGCATAGTGCACCTAACCAATGACAGGTGGGGAGAGATGTGATGGGCACTCGGGGCTTGGCATGGGACACCATTTCACAGAAGGGTCCCCAAATACAGGGCCCTGGGGGGCTGACACACACCTCTTCGAGTTGCACAGGTACCACAGCCTCCCACATCAACGGAGCTGACAATTAAAAGCTACCATTTCCCAAACAACTGTGTCTAGGCTGATGGAAGCTACAGAGAGCAAGTGAGACTGTGATGCGGAGATGGCAAGCAGCACCGAGAATGCGTCTGGAGTGATTAATATGCAATTTTACGATTCTCAGAACAAGAAACTCAGTCAATCTCAGTATGGTGGGGCAGGATGCACATTCTTTCTGAGTCAGGCAAGTAATGTATTCACCAAATTACCAATCAAACTGAAGCCAGCTTTGAATACAAGAAATTTTGATCCCTTTCTACTATGGGAAGCCTTCAGCTGCACCTCCTGAGATGGGCTGCTGGGGGGTGGTCCGTGTCGGTGGTTCCACCCTCGGGCTTCCTGGCACAGGAGGGACTCTCATGTGTAGGTAGCTAAAGCTGCTTTTCATTGATAGAGCCATACTGGTGGACTAACCAGACATGAGACCCAAAGACCAAAGCATCATTGCAAATACATGAGCAATACCAATCCTGAGTCAAATTCAGAAAGTTGAGCACATGGAAGGAGGTTGTAAGAGAGCAATTCTGTTCCCAGAAAAATTCAAAAGCATTTCTGCCATTAATTTTTGTTTGGAGGACATGGCTCTGCAGAAGAATAATCAAGTTCAAATTGTTTGCAAGCTTAACAGTTTTAAGGCTGAATGATGAACACATCCAAACCTTCGGGGAAAAATTCTGCTTGCTCTTTTAGTCCAAAAATGACAATTAGATTTTAAGCGGCACAGTTGAACAGATCCAAACACCAGTTTAAAATTCAATCCAGAATCCAGAAAATAGCAGCCAATTGAGAAGCATCTGGGGATATCCAGATCTGACCAAAGAATTTATAACACAAACCCAGTATTTATTTAATAATCATAATAAATGTACAAAAGCACATTAATATAAAGGCCAAAAAAGTAATTGCATTTACCCAGATACAAAATTCTACCCAAATTCTACTGCAAACCCATTACATTTGAGAAAGTCTGAAATTACTTTTCACTTCACCTTGAAAAATTACTGATCAAGCAGCAGAATTTTAATTTTCAGTAGATACTGAGTAACAAACATGTAATGAGAAGAGTTCTGCTAGAGTGAAAGGCCTCTATCTACTTACAAATCACAATTCGGTGTTTTTTTCCAGTACCAAAATAAAGAAATGAAGATTCACAAATGAAATCTTAAAAAACAAAATTTTTTCCCTATGTTTTTAATTTAAAGCACATCTCAATGTTGGATCTGTTACAGAAGCAGAGGCAGCCTTTTTAAGATGTGCTAAAACACTCATGCACAAATATTTCTCCATTTCAGTAATCAGACGGGTCTGTTTTAAGACAATAAGACGTGACAGGTAGCACATTTGCGGGAGATCAGTGATTCCCTTGGTTGCTCTGCAAGATGCAGGTCTAAAGGCATATTGACATCAACCAGCCGAGAAGTGCAGTAATCCCCTGGGACTAGCTGTCATGTCTCATTGTACTTATGAAAGAAAAATGGTAAACAAGGAAGCCAGTCTGTAATTATGAATTTATGGATGTTGTTAATGAGTATCTCAGACCTAGTCAGACAGCTCCTTTTGGAGTATTTTTCAAATTTCACAGGCTGTTTCAGAATGGTCCTTCAAAACTTCACCATCATTAGATTATATGAGAAAAAAACCCACATCAAAATGTTAACACAAATACACTTCAAAAGCCTGAGGAACACACACCCCCCTCTAAGTTTCAGGCATCAGCTCTTTCCAGTGAACAAACAATCCAGGGATATAAAAAAAAGGAGATGGAGAAAGGGATTTAATTCATAATGGTACAAAATAGAATGACCCAAGAGGACTTCAAGGATGAAATTTAATATATTTCTGGTTTAAACCACACAGACAAAAATGAAATATCAGGAATCATATATTATGATTTATGCTAAAGGAATCCTTCTGAAAAATTGCCAGACAATTACACAAAAAGATAATGAGGATAAGATGACACAATATGAATACAGATCACCCAGACAGACACCCTCTTGGCCATTTAGTAACTCCAGACAGACAGTTCGCAGCAGTTCTCTTACCCTAACTATCCTTAAAATCAGGGAAATCACACAGTAAAAAGAAAACGTCTTCTTTAAAAAATCTTTTTCTTAATATTAAATTAAAGATTATTTTAAAAAATAGAATGCAATTAGAGAAGGAAAATATTAAGAGACAGAAACACTGATGATTTATAATGAGTACTGGTACCAGACAGGGGAGTAGGGCTGGGATGGCAGTGGATAAGCAGCTCATAAAAGTGTCTTGGGCTACAGGTCATATACAATATAACACAGTATCTTTTTTATGGGAGAGATTTACTTGCATGTCTGCTTAATGCTTTGCTGCATGCCTGGGTATACAAACGATCCTTCAGAGAGGTACAGTGCTGTTTCATATATGGTGTTTAACAGTATCCAGGCACCAGTCTGTAGCTGGAGTTTTATAATTGATCGGAACATATTTTCCCCAAATAAAACTAATTTTTCCACAGTTTGTTGAACAACAAAGGCAAACATCCACTGAACTACCTGACAAAGCCTTAAGAGCAGCCTGTCTGTGGAAAAGAGAAGCCGATCACAGAACAGTGCTTACTGCCGTCAGCTAAGATCCAACTAAGCCAACAAGTTTTGTCTGAAGTCGGGTTTCAGTTTACTGCATTGGGGAAACCCATTGCTACTCATCCATTCGATACATTTGCCTTCTTGCAGATTAATCCAGGTGCTGCACATTGCACAGTTCAAACCAATTTCTGAGCAGCACGCCAGTGAGCTCGTAGACATGAAGCCATTCTGGTTTAAGGACACAAGACGTTCCGTTTACTCTTCCCTGTTCAGTATACGACTTTGAAAGGTGGTAAGAGGGGGAAGAGTGTGGCATTGCAGCTGCAATGTACTTCTAGTTACCAATGAACCCTCTCTCCCCAAGAGCATCTCTGCAGACTCTCCATCTAACAGACACACTCACAGTACCCATACATCCACAAGAGGTCAGTTGGAGAGCTGGTGTCCCAGCTCAAGCAATTGAAGTGACTTTCATAGAGACACAGAAGTGCCAAGTGAAAATGAGAGACTGAACTTCACGTAGCAGTCTTGCAAGTCTCTCTGCTGTGCAATATTTCACATGTTCAGGTCACCAAAGTGGCCACTGCTGCAGCTCAGCACGTCATAAAACCTTGTCACCAACTGCTTAGGAAGCACTACTGCCCATGAAGTTTAAAGACATAGGGCATGGTGTTGTTCCACATCTATTCACAGTTAGACATTTCTATGGCAATATAAAAAAAAATCTGATCCAAATATAAATATTTCTATGCAGCACTAATGTAAGTGACCCAAAGAGGAGACTGATTAAGTTTCTAAAATTATCTTAATTATATAATCCTGGCAAACTCAAAAAAAAATTTATGCATTTGGAGCATTTCATGTGTAATTACATGGATTATAATTAAAACAAATGAAGGAATTAAAACACACTAAAAATATTAAAAATGCATAATTTAGAATTTAAAAACCCAAAATTATTATGAATGATCCAAACCAGGACCAAGGATGTTACATTTGTGTCAGTGACACTATTTTATCTAGATCCAAGATATCATAGTAAGATTAACAAAATATTTTAAGAATGCAGGTTTATAATGCTTGAACACGACATATCACAACTCTTGCACAGCATTTGACAAAGGTACAAAGTGCTTTTTTTTTCACACCTCAGATATAAATGGAAACAAGGAAAACGGGATACCTTCTTGCTCAATAGTTCTAACTGTAGATACTTACTGTGCTGTAGATGTCTACTGTCATTACATACCCTCATTTGAGCAAGATAAAATAGTTAATTGTATATGCTTTAGTATATGTCAGCTTAAAGAGAAGGTTAGCCTGAAATGTCTTCATCAGTAGATTACACCAGCACATTTTACTTTGCTACAGAAATAATGAGGAGCACTTGCAGTCCTGGATATGTCATTGCAGTTCAGTGCCAGTAAACAGTGTTTTGTGGGGTAACTTCTGAAATACCTTATGGCTGCTCCCCACAAAACCTGACTTGGCTGCATTTCATTTTGGTTGTTGCAATTATATTTTCAAGTTGAAGACAGTAAGATCGATGGTCTTTTTTTGCTGCAATAAACCCACTACCTTCTCTTGGTACCAGGGAACAAAGCTATGAAGATATATCTGTCATTGTAAAAAAAATTACTTTTTAAAGAAAAATTAATACTATCACTCCCAGAGGGAGTTATAATAAGTGTCCATATCAGGTGACCTACAAGTCCAGGATTTTAGAAAAATGAAGATAAGAGTCTGCAGCAGCTAAAGCAAAACCTTTGTTTCACAAGGCATCAATATTTCTCCATTTTCTCCTATCTCCAATACAGAATTACATTTTCTTGAACTGGTGGTATTTATTTTATTACCAGCTCCCAGAGATATCAGTCAAGAATCATTCATAGTCTGAGTGGATTTTTGGAGTTGGGGTGGGTGTTTCACCATAGGGGTTTCTGTTGTTTAAAAAATAGTTCACTTAAATAAGGACCTACAACAGTAAATGCACAGTGTACACACTCAAGTTGTACTGGTATGAGAAATAATAAAGAGTTACAAAGATCCTAGCACCGGCATATTTTTCCCCTCAGAACAGGCAAAATTATTGTGAACGGCAGGAGCTCTGCACTGTCAGATCTTCCTATTTAAATCAAAACCTTTATTCCTAACTTCAAGGATGATGAACAACTTGTTGAAGGCATATGACTACAGACTCGAGACAAACCTTATAGGGAAAACCTGCCTCTACAGTTTTTGATCACTTTGACTTAATCAAGCCACAGAGAATGTTCTTGTCGGCAACGAGCACGGTCTTTACAGACACAGTGCATCATAAGAAACAAAAGCAGAGTTACCAAATGGAAAGTGTCTAGACAGTCAGCAGAAACTTGAGCATTAGCAGGAGGCATCAGCATGTCTCTGAGCCACGACAAGAGAGGATTTTGCTCTTTCCCTAGAGAGACTCCTCTCTTGAGCACAGTTCCCACCTGTGAACAAAACGGACAATCACTTCACAGGTTTCTAAGTGCTCTTGTCAGGTCATTTCTACTGTGTGAGCTCAGGCTGCGTGAGCAAGAGATGAAATCCCTATTTTGAGGACACAGCCCCAGCATTTAACTACTCACACCACACAGCTTGGCTGCTGCTATAGCAGTGTGCACGGAGTAAAAGTGAGTGAAGCAAAGGGCTCTCATTTCACATCCCGCCTTCCCTCTTGTTTGGAAGAAAGGGATGATAGCATAATGATTCCCGAATGTCTTAAAGAAGGAAATGTAACACTGTCCTAAATTTCCTAATAACTCAAGCATCAGATTACTTCAATTCTAATCACCATTTCTATTTTATAACCAAACCTGTAACTTAATAGCATTGGAACTACATGGAAAATAAACTGAGAAGAATGTTGATATTTAAAAAACTATAAGCAAATAAGTATAATTTGATTTGGGTTTAATTTTTGTTTCTCTTTTTCTTTGTAATTTTTAAAAAGGCCAGTTTGGTTTCCATGAGTATATTTCTTTTGCAAAAATTCATTCTACAGATGTTTATGAATTTAGAAAACTAAAGCAACACTATTGCAAATCAGGCTTGGGAAAAATCATCACAGACTGCTTTCATCAACTGCATCACAGAAACACTTTAATACTGACCCTTCACCAACTATAAACTATAGGAAGTATCTAGTGCATTAGCTGTTTCCTGCTAGTACCTAAATTTTAAACATTTGTGCACAGAATGAGAACTTGACAGTCAGCTGACTACAAAAATTGGTTTGGGGTAGATTGCTTTAGTTATAGTAATGCTATTAAACCTATTAGTTTTATGAGCATTAGCATAATATTTAAGTATATTCGAACTGCTTTTTTTAATCCAAAAAAGTCAGCAGCTTACTACCACTGGCAGTTAAAATGATGCTAGTCTCAGTGGCAGCATGCCTAACCTCAAAATCATTGAGGTTCATTGCTGCAAGCAAGCCACTAAATCTCCTCAGTGTCCAGTGGGGACAATCAGAATTGTGCTGATTGAGAGGAATCTACAGCAGGGATACAAAAGGGTCACCACACCTAAACAAACATTGTGGCTGAAGGCAATTTCAAACTTCATATGTTTTGTAAACTAGAGAGACTTCTTTTTCCAAGGAAAAGTAAAATGAGATTCAAGTCTTCCCATTTATTTTCTCTTAAATCATCTGGTTTTCCAGTATTTATTCTTTACACTCTGCCAAGCAATATTATAATTTACAGAAGTTTTGCTGATAGAAAAAAACCTGGAAGCCCTCTCCAATGCCAAGCGACAGCAGTTTAGAGTGTTTAACTGGTGAGTAATGCACTGATGAAATACCGCAATGCAAATTTTTTTCAAAATATTTAGGACTTAGAGATTACTTGCGGAAATGGTAATGTTTCCTAACAAATCAAGTGTTTCAAGAACAGACCACCCAAATGTATTATCATAAAAAGAAGTCAGTTACTTAATTACATAATAGAATGACACATTTCTACTTTACTTTTCTATTTTTCATTTTAATTTTTTTTTTTTTTTAACAAAATGTATCCTCTCCAGAGAGTAAAAGATTTACAACAGGAGGCGGGTTGAATTAATTTGCTAGTAACCAACTTCCTCGTGTTCCAATTACTTTGGAAATAGTTTAGCTTGAACCATGATACTGTACATACAGCACAAGGGAATGAAAACACTACCCCTTTTCTGCATCTGAAATGGCTTTACTGAGACCACCTACGCTGACTTAAACTGTGCGCACTCCCAAATAAATCTAAAAATCATAGAATCATAGACTTGTTTAGGTTGGAAAAGACCTTTAAGATCATTCAGTCCAACCACTAACCTATCACTGTCAAGTCCACTACTTCTGGACCACTTGTCTGGTGCTTGACAACCACTTAGGTGAAGAAATTTTTCCTAGTATCCAATCTAAACCTCCCCTGGCACAACTTTGAGGGCATTTCCTATCATCCTGTCACTTGTTATCTGGCAGAAGAGGCCAACCCCCACATCACTTCAACCTCTCTTCAGGCAGTTGTAGAGAGTGATAAGGTCACCCCTGAGCCTCCTTTTCTCCAGACTAAACATCCCCAGTTCCCTCAGCTGCTCCTCACAGCACTTGTGCTCCAGACCCTTCCCCAGCTCCGTTGCCCTTCTCTGGACTCCCTCCAGCCCCTCAGTGTCTTTCTTGCAGTGAGGGGCCCAGAACTGGACACAGCACTCGAGGTGTGGCCTCACCAGTGCCCAGTACAGGGGGACAATCCCCGCCCTGGTCCTGCTGGCCACACCATTGCTGATCCAGGCCAGGATGCCATTGGCCTTCTTGGCCACCTGGGCACACCCTGGCTCATGTTCAGCCACCGTTGACCAGCACCTCCAGTGGCTTTCCAGCCACTCTGTCCCAAGATTGTAGTGCTACCTGAGGTGTTGTGACTGAAGTGCAGGACCTGGCACTTGGCCTTGTTGAATCTTGAGCTCAGACCATGGATCCAGCCTGTCCAGATCCCTCTGCAGAGCCTTCCTGCCCTCCAGCAGACCAACACTCCCACCCAACTTGTTGTCTGGTACCAAGTGACTGAGGATGCACTTGATCCCCTCGTCCAGAACATTGATAAAGAGGTTAAACAGCACTGGTCCTGACAATGAGCCCTGGGGAACCCCACTAGTGACCAAATGGATGTAACACCATTCATCACCACCCTCTGGGCCTGGCCATCCAGACAGTTTTTCACCTCATGAAGAGTGCACCTGTCCAAGCCATGAGAAACCAGCTTCTCCAGGACAATGATATGGAAAATGGTGTCAAAGGCTTTACTGAAGTCCAGGTAGACAACATCCACAGCCTTTCTGTCATTCACTAGGTGGATAGGCTGGTCATAGAAGGAGATCAGCAAAGATCTCTGGCTAAGCAGAGATCTACCTTTCCAAAATTCACTCTGCCTGGGCTTGATACCTGGTGTGTCCTGTACGTGCTTTGTGATGGCAGTCAAATGATCTGCTCCATGACCTTCCCAGCACTGAGGTCAGGATGACAGGCCTGTAGTTCCCCAGATCCTCCTTCTGGCCCTTCTTGTAGATTGGTATTAACACTTTCCAGCCTCTGAGAAGGTTGTTTGGGACCTATCCAGTTTGCCAGAACTGCTTGTAAATGATGCAAAGTGGATTGGTGAGCACTTCTGCTGGTTCCGTCAGTACCCTTTGGTGCTTCCTATCTAGCCCCAGTCTTGAGTGAACAACTGATCTTATTATTAAAGCCTGAGGCAAAACAGGCATTAAGTACCAGAGCCTTTTCCTCATCCTTTATTACTATGTTTCCCCCTGAAGTCAATAAAGGATGGAGACTCTCCTTAGTCCTACTTTTGTTGCTAATGTATTTATAGAAACACTCTAACTGCCTTTTATGTCAGTAGCCAGATTAAGTTCTAGTTGGGCTTTGGGCCTTCTAATTTTCTCCCTGCAAAATCTCACAACATCCTTGTAGGTCTCCCCTCAGCTGCCTGCCCTTTCTTCCAGAGGTCATAAACTCTCTTTTCTTCACTGAGTTCCAGCCAAAGCTCTCTGTTCAGCCAGTTTTGTCTCCTCCACCATTGGCTCGTGTTTCAGCACACGGGAGAGCCTGCTCCTGCACCATCAGGATTTCCTCCTTGAACAGCCATCCTGGATTCCTCTGCCCCTCAGGGCTGCCCCCCAAGAGCTCTGTCAACTAGGCCCCCTGACAGGCCAAAGTCTGCCCTCTGCAAGTCCAGGGTGGCAGTTCTGCTGAGCCCCCTCCTTACCTGCCCAAGACCTGAAAACTCTTTAATTTCAAGACAGCTGTGCCTAAGACGGCCTCTGATGACCACATCGCCCACCCGTCCTTCTCTCCTCACAAACAGCAGGTCCAGCAGAGCATCTTCCCTCGCTGGCTCACACACCAGCTGTGTGAGGAAGTTGTCTTCCACATACTCCAGGAACTTTCTAGGCTGTTCTCTCTCTACCGTATTGAATTTCCAGCAGACATGGGCTAAGTTGAAGCCCCCCAGAAGAACAAGGGCCAGTGATTGTGAGACTTCTTCCAGCTGTTTATAAAGTATTTCATCTGCTTCTCCATCATGGCTGGGCAGTCTCTAACAGATTTCCAGCAGGATATCTGCCTTGCTATCCTTCCCCTGATCCTTACCCATAAAGTCAACCCCCCTGTCACCATTGTTAAGCCCTAGACAATCAAAACATGCCCTAAAGTAGAGGGCTGCCTCACTGCCTCTCCTTCCTTGCCAATCCATTCTGAAGAGTTTATAGCCCTCTACTACAGCACTGTAGTTGTGCAAGTCCTCCCACCCACCATGTTTCCATGATGGCAACTATTTCATGATTTTTATGCTGTGCAAAGGCTTCCAGATCCTCCTGTTTGTTGTCCGTGCTGTGTGCATTGGCGTAGATGTACTTGGGCTATTTGGGGGGAAAGAAGCCCTAATTCCTATATGACCATTCTAAGGCACTTCCATGGTTTCTAACACATCAGTAACCCCTTGCTGCCTTTGCTGCCACATGGATCTCCATCCCCTACCTCCACCAAGATAGGAGACCAAAGGACTTTGCTAGCACACTTGCATTCATTCAACGTATTTTATATCACTTCAACTTTTGGTCAAGAACTATTGTATTTCTGCTGTCTGTGCAAAAAGTGAGAGATTTCTTGAGCTACTTCACAGATTTTATAACCAACCACCTAAATATCATATTTCTCAGATTCTCAACTAGTTTCCTTTGACAAAACATACAACTAAAGATTGCTTAAGCAATAAAATGTGAACTAGAAATAATTTACATAAAAATTAATCTGCATGATGATATGCCATGCTTTATTTATGCCAGTCTGCTAACTTCCAGCAGTCATCAATTCAGACCAGGTTTTCTACCTTTTAACACAAATAAACACACAGCTCATATTAAGATTTCATAAGACCTTCACAAATACTGCCTTAATGCGCACACATATTACTAAACCTCTCCTTCATATCTTAATTGTCCTCAAAATGAGGAAAAATATGCTCCTAAAATGTATGCAGCCATGGTATGTCTGATTGTTCAGAGTTACCTACCAGAAACATGCCTTAAACACTGGATAGCCTAGTGAATATTAAGCAGACACAAACTGTATTTTTCTATTTGAGAGCAAAGTGCTGAAACAACTACTTTGTACTTCACTACCTCTAAGCCATATTGTGTGTTCATCACCATTTTACAGAATAGTAAAGTCTACTAAAGGGACTATCAGTATCTGATGAGAAAGCAATATGTATTGGCAATCCATTAGAAAAGGGTAACAAAAGGACAAAGTATTTAAATAATTGAATTTCACAGCAGATAACTTTAGTGGGTGCCATAAAACGTGCTATATCTGTAAAAACATGAACATACTGAAGGGGAACATGGAATAAAACTGGATCAGAGGTGCTCTGGCAAAGAAAGCAGGGAAAGGATAGGGATTTTGTAAAAGAATTCAGCACTGGTCCTTCTCCTTTTCTGGGCAATTACCCTACATTTCCTTCTGGGACTGTGACAAGACATTTGGGTTTTTTTCTTTTTTATTTTATTGCACTGCAGGCCTACCATTTATTTTAACATATTCAGCGAGTGACTACGCACTTTCCTTGGGTGGCTGTCCCACTGGTGTACTTCTTATGTGAACCTGAATTTGAGAGAATCCTATACCTCATCTGAAACTAATCTACTGTGCAAAGAAACTTCTACTTATCTCCTCACTGCACTAAAACTGTTTAAACCAGATGTGTCAAAGTTATTCTGCAAGAAGGGGCTGAATTCCACATTTAATTATGCCCCATGGAACAGGTCATAAACCTTATGCTATCACTGACAAACTGTTTTTGATCCCTCTTGAAGAGAAGCTGCTTTGGCCCAATGACTAAACACAGAAAACAGACCTATACAAAAAATAAAAAATGTTTTAGACTTGCTTTGTAAACACAAGGAAAATAATTGGAGAAGAAAATGGTATTAGATGTTAATGTAGCATTGACTGACACAGAGTATAATGGGACAGAAAACAGCTAGCAGTGTTGAAGCAGAACTAGTGCAAGTTTTCACTTCTTGGGAAGTATCCCATTTACCACATTCTGCAACAGAATGACTGGAAGAAGTTTACAGCCTTCCCATGTTACAGTGCAGTGTGGTTACACTGTAAAATGGACCATGGAGACATCCTAGAACAAACATTTCTCTCTGAAAAGAAAGGAAGGTACATTGAAGGATGCAGAATTTCACTGATTCTGTTTACAGCAAAGACATCTCTATCCTCTGGCTCAACAGCAGTATTAGTACCACTACTGGGAACAAAAATTTGCAGCTTGGAAATGAGAAAAAAGTGGACAAGGACACGGCTGGGAGAAAAAATTAGGAAAAAAAATCAAGACGGTTTGTTAAATCCATATCTAACAAACTTTCTCCATCTTTTCAATCCATGCACCACTGGATTTGTTTGAGAATTTTTCATACCTCACTACAGTACATAGCTCCCAGCTGATCAGCACTGCTTCATACCTTATTTGTTGTTGACAGCCTCCCCTAAAAAGTGTTTGTTCTTAAACTATTGTCTTGTTCAAGTGAAAAAAAAAAAGTCGCCATATTTGCTAATACTGGTGGTCTGCATGACCTTGGATCGCTGCTTTTTGAACACTTTCTAAAACAAATCATGTGACTTGGGTTGGCAGAATTTAAACACTCCTATGTCTTGAAAACTTTTCATAGATCCTTCAGAAGTAACACTAGCTCACTCGTTATTAGGTTTGTAAATAAAAGACCTTTGCTTTTCATGGATGGGGACAGTCATGCCATCCAATTTTCTTTCTAGTTTCAGTGTTTTATCCACAAACTATCACCTGTGACATTCTGCTAACAGCAAAAAGCTGTATGTTACAAGAATGAGATGGAAAAGACTATGTTAAAATGATCTTAGAAACAGCAGAAAGAACAGAGAAGTGTGCAGTATTGTCAAGAGCTACTCTAGGACTTCATGCAAGCATTGTTGCCTAGTGTACATATGTGGTACAGAACCTTTCACTCAGGCACAGGAGAGCCTTCAGCCTGAATTCACTTGATAGCTTCAGCTAGGCTTCCCTAAGGCACCACGCCCTTTGGTGTGCAATCTATCACAACTAAACTGTACTCCTCAGGTACTTCCTATACACTTCAGCCATGAATGAAAAACTGTCAATTCAAGTGGCGCGTGGGTTGAAAACGTTGAGGAAGTTTCAGTTACATAATAGCTACTTAGCAAGGCTGAAATCTGTGGCCTGGCAGAGCACTTGCCTTGAGCAGAAAGTTTTGCCCATGATTCACTGGTAGGAACCAAGATCTCACCCAGGTTCCATTCATGGCCATCAGGGAACCCCAGCAAATTGTAACAGGACCTCTGTAGCTCACTCAGTGTGACTTCAGGCAGAAGCTTGGAATAACACCATCACCTGGCAGGTCAGTTGTGGCTTTATCTCCATGAGTCTTGAAATCTCTGAAGCAAGACACTGTAACTCCTCTTTCTGAGTGCAACCATGTTCTCCTGGGCGAGATCCTCTCCTAGCGTCCAGACTGAGCCACCCAACACACAGCTTCTGGCTATTACTCCTTATGTCACCTGGCTCTACCAAGAAGAGCTCGATTTCATTATCTTTCTAACTGCTTTTCAAGTATTCTTACTGCATTTTAGCCTTCTCTTTGCCAGACTAGAGAAGCCCAGCTTCCTTGCAGTCTCTCTTGGTAAGAAGGTGGGTCCTGGTTACCCTGGCAGCTTGCCACTGGACCCTCTGCACTTTCTGCACATCCCTGCTGACTTGAGGACTCCCTGACTGAAATGCAGTATCTACAGAGGAAGACAAAGGGCACGGCAACTTGTGTGCAGCTCTGCAGAGCTGCTGCTAACACCCAGAACAAAATTTGGACAACTCGTTCATGGTACTAATCACTCGTGCAATCTGTGCAATGAAAATGTAACCAGAAAGAGAAAGATCCAGATGGTAGTGGCTAGATCTGAAATGTAATTAGTTCAGTCAATACAGTAGTGTATTTTTAGATCTTCCACTAGTCAAAACAAGAGATGTTGCTCAAGCAAATTTAACATTGCTTAAAAAAAAAAAAAAAAATTGCAAAAACTGTTTGCATGTCAATTCTATAGAGATTTTTCTGACAACTTAGGCAAGAGCTGGAAAGCCTATTTTAATTCATACAATGGCTAAAGGTAGGAGCACTGCCAGAAAATATGATTTGGAACAATTCTTGGAATACAGAGGTTCATCTGTTTTGCAAAAGAAAGAATCAGAAGCACATAAGTATATGCAGTTATTTTAAACTTGCCTATTAAGCAAGGACACCAATAGCTAACAGATGCGGTTATTTGCAAATGGTTCCAGCACAACATACATACTACATATGACAAACCTTGATTGAAACCTGTGTCCCGGTAGAGACATGACTATAATACAAACCTGTCTATTAAACTCAGCATTTGTCTGAGGGCTATTACATTAGCTATTTAATTTGTGTTTCAGTAAGAGTAGCTTTCAGATGCAAAGTTGGAATGTAGAAAAATTAATCTAGACTGTCATTTCCCAGAACTATTTAAACCACTCAACAGAAAACTTGCCTTTGTTGGAATTTTTCAGTGTGGACTAAGTAAAACTGTTCCTACTCTGAAGGATCTCTTTCTAAAAAACAGACCTAATTGGTTCCAAACACACCTCAGAACACTGAGGAAACTCAAACCTTCACAAAGCAGTTTAAACACTGTGGCTTTGATTATCATTGACACATAACACCCATTACATTGTTTGGGTCTGTTTTGATAAGTGCTACACAAACACGGTAAGAGTGAAAACACAAGAGGAACACTTATCATCTGGGAGGAAAGAGAAGAAGGAGACACCACCCAGGAAACAAATGGCTACTTCAAGTCTCGAGCTGTGTAATTGGCAAATTTCAAGAACCAGCAGCCTGGGAGCAGGGTATGAACTTCCAGAAGAAGGGCAGCTAACCGGAACAACCCTATGAGCAGGCCATCACAAGGAAAAGGTACTGTAAGGAGAGTAAAAAAGCCTCATACTGGAGACCAAGAAAACTGGTGAAAAGCTAGATAAGTGCATTCTACTTATAAAACAATACTGTTGAATTTAAAGTAAATTTTTTCTAATTAAGAAATATGAGTCCAGGGCCTTTTTATGGAGGGAGACCAACACCAAGAGAAAAAAACCCAACAAAAACTACAGAAACCACCCCATCTCCCTCGAGAAACTAGACGAGGTGGTAAGGACCTAGGTTATCCATTTCAAGAAGAGCATAAGGTAAGCTATGGTGGTTTATGTTATGTTGCATTTCAGTGGTTAGAAAACTTCACTGGAGTGGTGAAGAGTCCCATTGGCTCAATGCAGAATAGCGGTGGTAGCCAAGATAACAGTGATAAACCACTTTAAAATGTCTGGTGCACCACAAGAGAGCTGTGTTTCAATGACATCAAAAATACACAGCAAACCAATCATTAAAATCATTCATTCAAAACACAGTTTGACAGTTTTCACGGGGCCAGTTTTAAGATTATGGATTTTTATTTATTTAAGCATTTTTGAGAAATGACAAACCCTTTTGTACATAGGCTGAACTATGATCACTTTCTAAATTACTGCAAACACAGTTCAACTTTTGTTGTTTTCATCTTTTGCTTTCACTTTCTGCCTAAACAATTTTATGAAATGTTCTCAGCTTCTGCCACCTTCTACCCATATTAAGCAACCTAGGATTGTAAACGAGGGCAGAGTTTTCAGGTTGAATGCAGTATATTCTCCACTCCCCTAATTGTGCAGAACCTCCTCCGCCTCACATCTGCAGGGCTGGAGCATTGCCAGTGGCAGGTCTGTTCTTCACAGCATCATTCCTTCGATGCCTGTGGGGATTTTCTGCAGAAGATAATTTTGACTGTATCTTACTAAAAGCTGATGCGCTTTGATGGCATCAAGTTGATAGTTTGATAGCCTGTGCAAATACGGTCGACGGTCTTAATTTCTAGAATTGCTGGGATTCTCAGTAATAAAGAAACAAACCCCTTGATTCACACCACCATGACGACTAGCAATTTTGGCAGCTCTGCAGTTCAGACCCAAGGCTGAAGAGGCACAGGAGTAAAACCGCTGTTTCCCGTTCCTGCAAACTGGCTTTTGAAGTCATGGCTGTAACACACTCGGCAGACAGCTTCTGGGCATAAACACAGGACAGTTTTTAGGACTAACCACCATGCTCTCTCCACAAAGTCTAAACCAAGATTAAAATAATATTTGCATCAAGAGAAACTATAGCTGTAAAGAGAGCTAATTTTATGCTGGTATGGTTGGAATATTATACCTGAACTTGCTCAGAAAGTATGTACTTTCCTTTAATACAAAATTAGCTTTGGGTGTAACTATTATTTGTTTTTCAGCAGAACCTACAAACTACTTCTATTTGCTTGCACCTAAATGTAACAGAAAGATGTCCTCCACACCCATGAAGTTTAATTTTAGGAGCCAGAGGCTTCTGAAAAACCCAGGTGAGCTAAGAGCTGGCTCTCATCTTCCTCCAACCACAAATGGAAAGGTGGAAAGTCCTAAAGAAGGAACAGCCCTAATCCTATTACTCTTTCGCTGCTTCCACTCCATGCCAGCCAAGCACCTCAACCGCAGTCACATTCACTGTCTCCCTCTTGCGGGATTAATGGCCCTTTCCTTGTTGCTGTCAGAAGGTAGTCCTCACCATCAGGACACTTCCTTTGCTGTAGCTAGTGTCAGATTTATCTGAGATTACTGATTTTTTTCTTCTTTGTTTTTGCTTTCTGGCAGGACTTTACAAGAATGGCTACATTTTAAAACTTAAAATTCACTTGCTAAATACTGTTCATGATTACTTACTCATTCTGCAAGATTATCATGTTCCAAGCACTGTTCCAATTCTACCAGATACCAAAAATCACTAGGGAATATCTGAATTGATATTTTCCATCATATGAATAAGAGAAACAAATAATTTTTTAAAAATTATTTCCTATACTTCATCTTCACGTTTCCTTTTTTGTAAATTAGATTTGGAATATTTTTATAAATTTTAACATTCCTCTATTTCAAATGAGAAACTAATGGTTTTGTAGGTAACAAAACAAAAATTTTGGCTGAACTGCTAATAACTGAATAGCTGAGATTGTGTGTGTGTGTGTGCATATATATATATATATACATGCATGCACAAAAAGGCAACACCCTGAGGCTAAATTATCTTCGCAAGAAGATTCTCCTTTATTATTTTTTATCATGGTAGAATCTACAAACCCCACTAGAGACTGGGGCCCCACTGCATGATGTGCTGTACAGACAACTATTACAACTCACTTACAGCCCAAGAGAGTTTACAAATGTGTACTTCTCCTGTGATGCACATAAATACAGTGTGGCTGTTCAGTTCTTCAAAACTAGCCTGAATAATACCCTTGAGAGCACAGACTATCAAGAAATTACTATGATTTGAGTTTGACTATCCATGTATTTTTTTAAAAGACTAAGTAGCACTTCAGCTTAAAAACATTCTGAGCACTGTATTAAAAGACAAACATCAAACGGACTTTTAACACTTTTATAAAAGCAAGTCCAACTAAAAATTAATCAAGTTTCTAACTGCTGAAGCAGTCAAAAAAGGAGTGCTTTTGCAATGGCAAACTTTTTTTTTCCGTATGGAAAGAGGTGGGGTAAACATTTCAGTTCAGCTTAAAGCCAAATAAATTAAATCAGCCTCTCACATTATCAAGAATAAAAAATAACTTGGTGGATCTTCTCTCTTTCACTCATTTCACAATGTTTCTTAGTGTTGCACATTGACAATGACAACAGCTCGTCTCAGACACACACACACTCATTAATTATTCTGTTTTACTGCATTGCCTGATACACAGCTGTTGACTTGCACCCATTGCAATAGATACTGCACATACAGAACAGAGGCTCAGCCCCAGAGCTTAGAATGCATGCGTAACAACAAAACCGGCAGATGGATGCAGACAAATTCCAAAAAGGAAATAAAGAGGGTCAGAATATTCTCAGCACAGTGGCAAATGATGGGGTCTTGTATACCTCTATATAAAAAAGAAATAATATGGCAAACTTCTTTTGAGGCATACACAGAGGATGACGATGCTTGTTTAAGTGTTAGGTGAGCAATGGAATTTATCATCATAAACAGAGTCAGAACACTTCACATAGGCCTGCAAACATTCCTATTTAAGCGTTTCTTTTCATGAGAACTGAAGTAATGAATAAAGAGCGCTCTCTCCCTCTTAATATGCAATTGGACTCCACAAGGAATCCCCAACCAATCAATCCTCTTTTTTTTTTCAACCTCTTAAAAAAACCCAACAAAAACCCCCCACAACCAAACTATCCAAATGCCCCCCCTCCCAAAAAACCCAACAAAAACCAAAATCAACCACCCACTGAACAAAACCCCCCAAAGCACCAACAGCATTTATCAATCAAATGGGTACTGTGTATGGGTCCTTTGTATTTCTAAATATTACAGTGGCAGTGACAGGAATATAAAAACATAATTTTAAGAGCATACGAATAAAAAGATTCACCAGAGTCTTATCATGATGATTGTTTACTCTGAAGTTACTGACAGATTCCCTCTGATCTGATTTCAGGTTTGTACCAGTAAGCTACTGAGTAGGTAACCCTTTAAGTACAAATCTTTAAAGTAAACTGGGAGCAGTAGTTAAATGCAACACAACTGTTCTCAAAACTATCAGTTGAAAATTATTCACATTTTTGCCACTTCCTGACCAAAAGCAGCACCTCCTGTTAATTTACTAAGTGCTACGCTCCAAAATTAAGTTCATGGCATCAAAGATACTAAAACATAAAATGTTTACCATCAAAGAGCATAAACATTACAATGATTAAATATATTAGAGGATTAAGTTCCCTAGGATCAGAGAGGAAAGGCCTGTAACTTCGCTTTTTCATCTGTGTATTTCTCCCTCCCTTCTCTTTTTCACTTATCTTGCTCCTTTTCTACCATCTCTCCAGAACTCAACAGGAGATCAAAGGATGTTCCACCCATAGTAAATCAAGCCAGAGGCTGCCAGTCTGGAGAACACAGCCAAGGCACAACTGCAGGGGAAATGAACACGACTGCACTTACATCAGCAACAGAGGTCAATAATTTTTAAAGGATAGAAGTCACATTTTCACTACTTTCACAATTACAAAAATGAAGTCTATGGTTTAGACATCCAATAATAAGGTTAAATCATATTTTCACTTTTTAAAAATAACTCAGAAGCTGTTTTCATTGTTCTAGGAAAATACTATTTTTTGAAACCTGTTCTTTTAAAATATTTAAGTTTATATTCAGCATGATTCAGTCTAATTTCTATTAACACGTCTGCAAGTGTAACAATATCCGTGTCCTTTTCAAGCTGTTTGAATGTGGGATTTTTTCCAGCGTTTTCTTTAAAAGTTTAGCTGGCTGTTTTATAATTTGTCACCTTTTGTCTTCTTTCAGCAGTATGTCATTAAGTCTTTAATTTGGCGTTTCCTGTTGTCTGCAGAGGGATATATGCTGTTTTAAATCCAAAGGACTGCAGACATAGATGGTGGGTAAAATCTGTGAACCATAAGTAAATTCTTATAAGGAACATACAAAAAAGATTGTTCTTCAGTCAGACTTAAGCCATTACTTTCTTCAAAAGAAGAAAAGACACAAGTTAAGAAAAAGGCACCGCCAAAGACCTTCTGCCCAAATGTGCATCTCCATGAAGTTTCCTGCTGAGTGCATATGAATGCACAGCGATCTGGGAAAAGGATCCAAATAGGATTTCAAACATCCAAAAATTTTAACTCAAACATTTAGGTATTTCACCATGCTGCTATTCATTCATTCACTGATTTTTTTTGTCTTAGTTTAAAGAGATGCTAAACAAAAGGAGAAGAGCTCTACATGTATTTACATTCCAAAACTAAGCTCCCCTTACCACCCCCCTAGTCTGTCATCCCTTCATAGCTAAACAAACCGTAAAGTCTAGCCCTATGTCCTTGAAGCAAAGTCACAAACACAGTAACAGAAAAGTTTGGTCTTTCAAGAAAATAAAAAAAAGACAAAAAGCGGTTTTAATCTATTATAGCTGCCCACGTTGTTTTGACACCACATTCAGATAATATGTGCAGACTGAACTGGTGGAGGAGTGGGATCAATTTCTTTATTATTTTGGCTCTTACTAAGCTTTGTTCTTTGACGATTTCCCAGCCATTTAATAGCTATTCCTCTCCTACTGCTAAGACCTGCTCTTAGATACAAGTGATACATTTACCAAAACTATCTTGCAAACAAAACCAGAGGCTAAATATTTTACCATGTAAAAGGCAGGCAAGACCAATGGTTGGCTCTCTGTAGCTGAGGGGTTTCCACGTAGTGGAAGCTTGACAGACCCAGCCGCCTGTGCCACAAACAGCTGCAGGGCCCTCTTGGGAGCTGCTGGGTGCTTCAGCCAGGGCAGGTCACATGCTGCAAACACCAAAACCTGCCAAGTTTTCCCCATTTCTGACACAACAATACTTTTCACACAGTACACACATACAGGCAAGGGGCTGTATCTTTCCCCAGGAGGTGAGAACCTAAACAACATTAGAAAGGCACATCATTGAGAAACTCCACAATACTTTCTGTTTGTGCTGAACTATTACAGCACATGTGTTGTCTGCTGTGGAAGAGGCAAAAATACCCGATTTGAAGCAGAGCAAAGCATGAGAATAGAGTGTGAATGAATTAGTGGATTACAAAGAAAGTTCCTTCACATGAAGAATACATTTAACCCACTTTTTTAAAAGGATTCGTAACAAATTATACCATCTTCTGTTTGTGAAGGATATTTTAAGCTTTAGTATAGTATATACAGACGAAAGATTTAAACATGGGAATTTTACTATAAAGTTATTTATACTTATTGTGAAAACGCAAAATGATATACTAGAATAATATATCTACCTAACAAGGCCTCTTTGATGAGAGTGGCAAACATTATTTTTGAAGCATTTACAAAATTACATCTTTTAACATTAGAAGACTCTGTTGAGATCATTGTGACAAGGATGATAACTTGAATTGCATCCTGTTCAGTTTCAGTTCTCCTAAGTGAAACATTGCTAAGCACCACCTTTTTGGGCATTAAACATGCATCAAAACTTCTCCTAGGCTGCTGCTAAAATATATTAGACTTTCTGACCATGTCCATGATATGTGTTTTGCTTTGTTATTCACATTCAGCCTTAAAAGCTGAAGGATTCCAGAACCTGACTTTCCATCTGGCTTGTTTGGAAAAGTTCTGGCCTTTTCTGTGCCAAAAATACAGGAGTTTTACGATCATTGAAGTTGTACAAGTTGAATTGCTTTCTGATATCAAGTAAAGGCAGAGGAAGACATTTATAATCAATGTTTATACAGCGTATTTAACTGCTCATGACCAGCACCGTTATATTGATATCACTTTTTAAGAGCCTTCATTTGTATGTCTATTATTTCATAAATATACTTAGAAGGTTTTCTGAAGCTGTATGCTGTCATGAACCCAAAAGGAAAATTATCCTAGAAATAGTCAAAACTGCTGCAGAGACAAATGTATGTGGGGAGGGTATTCTGAAAACATAAAAATACTACACCCATTCCATAAAACTCCCCCACAGACTCTTACTAAAAGTTTTCCTGTGGTTTAGCTAAATCCACATTCAAAGTGGTCTAAAAAAGACACTCTTAACATCCTCTCAGAGAGCTACTGTAGAAGAGCTATTCCTTGACAGATATTTTGGGCTAGTTCTTCATGTAGACAAGCCTTATGTGATATCTTTCTTGGCATACTTCCTAATGTTACATCATCCACCACAATGCTTCAGTCTTTTGTAAACAACTTTGTGGGTAGACACAGGTATTCTTTATCCCAAGTCCTCTACGCTCTTACATACCTCTCATCCCTAAAAGGCTTTGTCTATATAAACAATTTTTCATAAAGCATTTGTACAGAAAAATGTGAACTCTGAACATTACTTTGTCATACTCTAAAGGTTTTCACTATTATTCTCCCTTTGTACAAGCAAATTTTCCACCCAAATTAAAGTTTCCTAGCTGCATTCTTTTTAAAAAACAAACATTGAAACCTGCTGTTTCAATCTAGGAAATTATGTATTTAGAACTCCAGAAATACTTATGTAATCTTTAGGAATCAACTTGAAATTGTTCTTTTTCCTCACCTTTATAATAGAAAATTACCTATTCTGATATAGTAGTTACACTGCTAATCCAAAACTTAACACAGTGCATTAAACCTGTTCTGTGATGATAGAAAACATGTGCAACTGTGCACATACATCCATCAAGAGAAAGGCATCCAATAACTTTAAGACAGAAAATAGCAAACTGTAGACTCCAAAGGGAAAACAAAAGAAATAAAATGTAATTTCACACTTTGTCAAATGAGAAACTTACAAAATAGTAAGATGTCTCTCCCTTTTCAAAAGCAGCCAACTTTGCCAGTCAGCCAACTTCAGCCAATGTAACAGAACATATCACTAGGTAGCTTTCATTTACCATGTAATAACCCTGTCTTATCTGCCTAAACATTGCACTAAAAGATGAGTTTATTTCACTTGAAAGTTTGAAACCTTTAACACGGAATTGCAATAATTACTTGTGTTTCACATATGTCACTGAATATATTGCAACATGCATTAAAGATACAACACAATCACTGTTTTCCTGACCATAAACAATTTCAAGAGACATTAGCAAATCACTGCTGGTTTGGGACATGCTAAACTAAGTTTGAGCACACAAAAAGCAGGTCTGCTGGAAATCAATTATTCAGTCTCAGAGGATGGTAAGGCCAAAAAATGTAAAACCATTTATTAAAAAAATAATATGTTCTCAGCATGACAACAAACGGGGCACTGCAAAAAACAAAACTGTTCTGGACATCATCACAAGGCGGTTCATGACCTGGTTAGAGAAGATGCTCAAAGGCATGACGTGAGAAGCCTTGAGAAAAGATACATGCAGTCATACACCATGACAAAGTGATTATTTTTTTGGACTCTACAGTCTGCATGATTTCCATCTGCTGTTTATTCGTTCTCTTCACCCTCATCCACTCATTTACATTTTGCGAGAAATAGACACATTTTATGTCTAGCTGTTTTACAGTCCAGCTTTGTTCTCTTGCTTCCCTCTTTCCCACCCAAACTCTTAAAGGCTTCTAGATTTTTCTAATGGCTTTTTTTCTACACCATCAACCTGTTTGCTAAAGTGATGCAACCACACTACTACCACAGCAGTTCTAACTCTCAAACCTAATCATTGAGGCTTTCTCTTCTTGCATCCAGCCTCCCAGACACATTATTCCACTAAACCTTTTCTTCCGGCCTATAGGATTTTGATGTATTTGTAGGTAAGAGAAACGTACACAGTGCAAGAATGCAAATCCAAACTAGCCAACTAGCATGTCCCCTGTGAAAGAACACACTCGTATTAGTCAGCAGTGGCACTGCCTGGGTTATTCTTCCTCTAATCAAAAAAACATCTTTCCAAGAGTCCATTGCTGTTTCCGGGTCCAAGCTGGCTTGAACATTACTCCTTTGCAGTCTATATCCATTGACTGTGCATCAAACCAGTTCCCACAATACTGTCTCTGTCTCACTATTTAAAACAAGATTAAAGCTCTTTCTCTAAAAGCCAAGTCTTAGCAGTGAATTCCCTTCACATGTTAACAAGGCAACTCCACACCAATTACCACCCTCTGCTCCTGAAATTTCAATAATGTTATAAAAGCAAATACTCAGAAGCTAGTAAAATGGAGAGTAAACCTGCTTATACAAACTGAATTTTGTCCTCTCAATTCCCATTAAAATACAAAAATAATTACATTCATATACATAGGGCCCTATTTTCTGTAAAGATGCTTCCTTGAATCCATGCAAGTGGATGGCCTCTGGAGAATGAGTTATCCACCTCTATTTGCAGGTTAGACCTAATGAAGAAAGCATAACCCATGCAATTAGCCTGACACTCTGTGACTAACCAGCAGAGATCTGCTTTTCTATCTTCCAACTAGAAAGACAGAAGCTCTCAATTTTAGTTTAATTTTTTTACACTGGAGTTCACCACTACCATAAGGCAGTTAATTACAGTGGGAACAATGCATGGGGCAAAACAGACTGAGAATCCCCTGTTTTGGGGTTTTATTCCTGGTTTAAGGGCCAGGGTGTTTAGGCACCTTCAGAAGAATGATGCTGGAGAGGATTCACAGCAAGTAGCCTTGGGTAGGTCAGAATTCCTTCCTCGGTAAAGAGTGATTAGGAAAACACAGATTATTAACATCAGTCAGCAGACATGACACCTGATCTCATGCTTTTCTGATTACCTGCCCCAGGACACCTTTGTCTGGGCCAAAGGGTATTTAGAGGGAGGAAAGCAGCTGCAGCCGTAGCCACCACTATTTTATCTGCGTCCTGTCTGGAGTTTAAATTGAGTGTGTCATACTGACGCAAGACACTAAGATGGTTCAAGTGTTGTGCTAATAATGCTTAGTGATTTTGGCAGGAATCCAGGAACACACTGTACAAAGGAAAAGCTAGACAGACTATGACAATTTTCGGCGGTTTATAACTCGCTCAACTCTCCAAAACTTTTCAAGGAGCTAGCAAAAGACTCCCCCCCCACTTTCTACCTTTCTTTTTGAGGAAAGGAAGTAGCTGAAAGTAAAAAAAAAAAAGAGCCTTTCAAACCGGGAAGCACTAATATTGAAAGAAGTGTCAATAGTACAACAAATTTGCACTTCCCCTGAAAAATTCAGACACTGTCTGCATGATAAAACAGCAGCAAAACTCCCTTATAATAGTCAGTTATCAGCCTGTAAAACCCTTATGAGCCTTCATCTTGCAAAATCCCAGTTCTACAGTTCTGATAAGACATTTTTAAAAATGCCAAAGTTGTTTACTTGTGAGGACCTCCTAACATGAATCTGTCCTACTGGTAATAAACCTATCTATCAAGATTACTACTTAGAATAACTAATTGTAGAGAGATCCTCATAACTCTGAAACATCATGTACAGTACTAGACATAAACAGGGTTCACGTGAATCTTCAGGAGACTGTCACTATCTCACTTTATATACAGAGCCCTAAATCACAAACTTTCAGTACTTGTCATACTTTTGCAAGGCATTTCAATTCAGAGGGAGAAAAAAAAAAATCCATTTAGTTACAGAAGCAACCAGCTTAATGATAGGAAATACACTGTTGCACGATAGTCTGGAACAGTTGGCCAAGCCAACAGAAAGCTATGATTTTTAAGAAATGTTTTCTCTATATAAGTCTTGAACTGACCTAGTTAGAACCTTAAACAGAACCGGAATTATTCTGTAAACTTTTAAAGGTCTCGCCTGCAGGAATACATTTGCACAACTATCATCCCAGAGTTGTGTCTAGTCCAAGCTTTAACAAATTGACAAACACCGTAAGTGTTCCCAGAAAAGAAATTTGTTTAGAAGTTTCGAGTCCAGGTACTTTAATGCCTGGTGAGTGAGCTTGAGCAGTTTCATTACTCAATTCTCATGAGGAAACTGACAAAGACAGAGGTCGTTCTATACTATGCAAAAATGGGTTGTGAGAAAGGAAGCATTAAGATAACTCCAGCATTGGACTGATTTCCAACAGAGTCCAACAGACTGATCTACTGGACTTTGACAACTCTCTAAATTCAAAATGTAAAATGCCAGGACAGCCATTTTATACAGGACAAAGCAAAAATGCAGGACTTAAGATTAATAACAAATACCTCAAAATCTGTGTCAAGCATTTAGTTTCAGGTAAGAAAAAAATTTCCTCTTACGTTCCCAATTTGGCAGTACATAATACACAGGTAATACTCTTACCACCTGTCCTACACAACTCAGTTCTTAAAGTGGGCTCTGTTATGCACAGCAGTAGGTTTAGGAAGAAGAGAAAAGACAGGATGATCATGAATCTTTGTCCCTAAATAAAAAGAAAACAAAAAACAAAACTAAATGTGGAATAGAAGCCTTAAGCACTTTCAAATCCTTGCCCTACTCATAAACAAAATAATGAGTGGATGAACCTATAGCGTCAAAAGTTCTTCTCCAGAAGATAAATGGACATAATATGAACGGTGAATAAAGCCCATGAATTTCCAGTCACCTATGCAGGCTAAGCTTTAACTGGTGTTCTTATAAACAACTTATTTCCCAACATCTTGTACATCAACTATTTGCATTCAGTTAAAATCTGACCATTTTATTTTTTAAAAAAAGTGCTTATGAAACATATCGTGCCTTGAAAACGAAACTCCAGCACAATAGATCTGTCTTCACTCTCTGAATTATTCACAGACAATATCCTGTTCATCTCAATACAATTTTATTCTTACAAAAAGCAAACAATATAACTGGTTTGGGGGCTGGGGGGAGAGCTGCATCCCATCTTGTCCTAACCAGTCCAGAGCAATTCTACGTTGGGAGATTCCTCTGGCTATTACTTAGACTTCCTTAATGAAATTCAGGTGTAATCCCTAAGGCTCTATAGCAAAGAGTATCTTTAACTCAGCTACAGAATATAGTATTTGCCAAAAGGAGATTAATTATGTTTAGATGTGTCTACTATGAATACCAACAAGTCTAGAGTCTTTCTTTAAAATACATTTCAAAATTCATTGAACTTAGAATTCAGTAGTGAATAAAATACAAGCACTTTATAAAATACACTGGGAAATCCAGTCTATAAAGACTTCGCTTTCATTAGTTTTAATTCAAATAAAATCAGTTAAAATATGAACTCCCTCTCTAGCCTAGAGAAAATATTTAAGGGGAGCAAAATGTTCAATTCTATTCCCAGATTGCCACAACACAGTCTGTGGTGTAATCCACAGAAGTTTTCCACCAGAACACTATGGGGCCCAAAAAATATTTGCTTTTTAATTTGTTCACTCTCATGGTTTTCCTGAAGAGAAAGCTTTATCCACCAGTACTATTTTGGTAAAGTTTTATGTCTCTTCAATAGTTTTCATGCAGTCTAGATTAGGAGGAGAGTAAGAGTCAAGGTCTACATCTCTTTTGAGCAAACATCTTTTCCAGAAGCTTTAGCCTTCAGATTTTTTTTTATTATTATTCTATTAATATTTTCAGCTGTCAATCCATCCTCTCTCAACCTGGGACCATAATGCACTCAGAGCATTCCAGTAGTCCACAGGGTCTGAGACTGCTTTTTTTTTGCCAGACAGAGCACATGAATAAGAAAAGTAAAAATACTGACCAAAGGAAAACAGGCAAATATTTCTAAATGTAAAACTGTGAATGGACACCATACTAAACAGCAGCCCTTCCCTTCTTCTGAATTAGGAAGATAAGGGAGATGATGTTTAGACTATGCTGTACATTTCAGGCAAATATCCTCAAAACCAGTCGATATCTCAACTTCAGATTTCCAAAATCCTGAAAATAGGCAGATACTGAATAAAACAGTGATTCTGCAGAAAGAAAACTATCAAGCCACTGACAATAAGGTCAAACAAGGCATTTACAGATTCAGTTAATATATGTGCTTTTGCAAGGAAACTTAGTGCCAAGAAAAAAGAGGTGTATCATCTAGAAATATGAGATATCTCGTAGCTTTTCTTAGGTCACTAAATCAACTTTCTGTTTACTTACACAGGCACTGCAAAAGCTAATGCAAGTGTCTAAACCCAATAAGCAGTGATACACTGACTGTCGTCCCATGCTGTAGCCCTATGTCCAGATTTTAAACAGTTTAAAATCACAGGGGAAGAAAAAACACAGAAGAATGAATGCTGACAGTCCTTGATTATCTTAGCATAAACTATTATTATTTAATTCTTTAACCTTTTATTTACTGACAAAATGAAACAATATCTTCACTTCTTTCATCACCTTAGTGTGTTTATTTTTCTTTTCTAAACACTTCAGACTTGATCCTCTTACCTGATTGTATTGATGCACACTCATGAATGGTGTGGTTGTGGGGAGGGCTCTCTTAAACTAATAGAGCAGAAAAAGCCTCAAAGGAATAGTGCAGTACAAATACTTGTCTAGACATAGGAAAGTTAATTTAACATTGAAATGTAATTTAAACAAGCTTTGGACACAAATCCGTCGAAAAGCTAAGCTGCAAGTTATATGTTGCATCTACGTTTATAATTGTAGTACAAGTCCATATTTTGAATATTTTCTATTACACAGGCTACCAAGGCAGGCAAGTCTGACTGAAGTGGTAAGTGATGTACTTTAAAATTTTCACTATTCTTAACACAGAGAAAAGCCTCTATCTTCCTGGCCCACCTAACTTTTCAGTTTTAACGGCTGGTCTCTCACCATAACATTTTCCTTCCTATAGACGTTTGTGAAGACTCACAGTGACCTGTGCTAATAATGACCTTTGTGTATAATGGAATAGCAGATCATTGAGAATTGAATTTGATTTTAAAACCAAGAGTAATAAAGCTATTCAGGTCCTTCCATAGCAGGATAATGTATTCCTGCACCTTGTAATAAAAACACACAGAAAAGCAAATGGCTAAGAAGTCAGCAGGAAAACAAGAAAAATGCAGTAGTAGCTATTACCTATAGAGTTCTCTTGACTCTCATTTATATATGAACAAGAAAATTGTGTTCTGTTAAGAGAAGTGTTTTTCCCAGTTCATGTGTTAATTTTATCTCTTGTCAAGTTCTAGGTGGAGAAGCTTAATGCAGAAAGACCCTACTCCCCGAAAAAGGAACCTTTCCAGACTGGGAAGAGAACTGCAAGGGTCATCAGAAGGGGAAGACTGCTCTGCTTAAGCACCGTAACCACAGAGAGACGTACTCACGATGATGGAGGAAATGACCAGGTGAAGTAAAAGACCCCATTTCTCTTCTCCTCAAACCGAAGGTCCAGAAATAGCTAACCTAATTCATGTACATGTTTGAATGTCAAATTCTTCAGGCTGACATAACAAAAAAAAGTATTCATACATTATTCTAATTGACAAACCCTTTTAGAACTCATAAACTGGTAATTAATCAAATTGTCAAAAAGAATATTAGAACATGCCATTTTTTATCTACATACAGAGGACGGTTCTGTCACCCAATTATTTTATCAAATACCCTTTAATTTTGCATTTATTCTTACTCTGACAGCTACAGTATGCCCCAGCTTGATGTAAAGAAACCTAACAAACATTGTAGCAAAAAGGGATGGAGGAAACAGACACTACCTAACCAGCCCAGTTCAAGCAGTACAGCCAGTAAAAGTAATTACACAACAGTGTAATATGTTAAATCCAAAACCAACTAGTTTTCACTGGATGGTCTTCAAACTTCTAAAAGTAACCTTCAAAGAAAGAAAGCTTGTACACAGAGTCTTTGTATAAAGACTAAAAGAGTAACAATATTACTCCCTTACTATTATTACCTCTTATTTATTTAAACGAGTAATGTATTTTATTACTCTTTATACTGCAAGACTAGGAGGTTTTTATAGACTGCATCCTTTAACTAGTTAACTTTAATTAAAGTATTTAAGTTTTCATTACTTCGTGGTTTTTTGCTGAAGAAATCTACCCACATTTGCCAGGAGTAAGCTTGGATTTTCACAAGGTGTTTGTGATGCACTCTTGTACAGCAATAAACAAGGAGTATTTGGGATGAATTCCTGAAGCATGCCATAGCATATTAAAACTGCGAAGAAATCGATAGGCAGACTTTTTAAAAATGCAGGCAAGCCCAAAAATGAAAGGTAGAGATGACCTGCCCTCCCCTCGCCCAAACGGGGCATCTAGGGAATGTGGCATCCTCCTCCTGTTAGGGAGACTGTCACCTTGTCTTCTTTGCTACCTCCCTGGGAACTTTCTTACGGGCTGTGTCTGGAAACACATGTAGTGAGCAATAAAAGGCTAATGAAAAAACTCATCCTCTTACTGAGTTTCAAAGCATCTTCTTTTTGCCAAGGTCAATAAGAGCAACATTCAAGGCTTTAAAAGAGACTACCCGGTTTTTATATTTTTAACCAAAAGCCCAGTATGTTTGACGGGAGAATAAAGGCAGGAAAAAAAGCTGGAACAAGCTACTTTTTAGGGGAAGACCAGGGGGAAAAGAAGAGTTTCATCCTTAAACAAACATGTTAATAGGATATCTTTGTTCAAGTTACTCAAGAAAAAAAAACCCCAGCCAACCAACCAACCAAAAAACCAATCCAAGTTCCTTTAGTTACATGTGAATTTCCCGTATTCACATGTCGAGGCTTTACATACAGCTCTGACCATCAGCACCTGATGCTGCAGTACTCTCACTACAAGGACACCAGGAGAACTGACTCTTATTCACCCAGCTGCCTACTCCAACATGTGCAGGAGCTTAGTTTTCTCTGAGATACTGACATCAGAATCTTTAGCATAAACCAGCCAAACAATTTTACAAGTCCAGTTTCAAACTCACCACAGGCAAAATGGATGCACATTAATACATGATCATGCTCCATAGCACCAGTAGCCTGTGCACAGACTGCCCAAACCTCTTGTCCATTCATTTGCTCTTACCTGGATAACTGCACCACTGTACTGCCTTCATCTGCATCCTGACTCTACACAGACTTCTCACACAAACATCCTGCAGATGACATCCTACTCTCAGACCAAAGGAAGGCAAAAAACACCTAAGATCTTTTATCTCCGGTTTTCTACAGTTTTTCCCCTTTTTGTCACTTTGCCATTATTTTATGATAGACACAACGCTTGGCCATAAAAATGATAGCTGTCATCTAGTATACCTGTTACAAAAAGAAAATTAAAAAAGAGGAGGCAGGGGGGTTGCATGGTCTTCCAGTAGTTTTTCCTGTAAGAATAACTGAAAACGATAGAGAACAGTGGTAGTTCCTTCTAGAAACTCCAGGCATGATCCTAGACTAATGCTGCTGGGCATTTATATGGAAGAGCTAAAAACCTCCATGTCATCACAGTTATACTACTTTAAAATTTACTGTTTATCTGCATGTTCAGAAAGGCCTTGCTCCCACTGTACATGTGTGGGGCAGGGCAGAGCTGTAAGTTGTGGTGCCCCAGCCAGACCATCGCATCCTTGGTTCTGCAATATAAAAAACCCCACACCGCTCCAGGACAATACAACAGGAAAAACCTGAAATCCTCTAAACTAGTAATGAAAAATAGTGAAATAATAACTGTGATCCTTCAGTACTCTTCAGGAACTTGTATTTTAATAACACCCAGAAGCAACACATATTATAAGAAGACGCTCCTTAGACACACTGTAAATTTCTTCCAAGCAGTAATGGGTCAGAAACACAGCTACATTGTGTGTTTTGCAGTTTCTCAAGACACTGTCATGTGTTTTTGTCGTGTGATCACTGTAGAACACATATTCTGGATTATATATACTCCTCATCCTTGGACCTTAAAAGCTATGAACTGCAGCATTCTATATAAGAGCTCTCTGGGAGAATACCTGTCTGGGCTTTTAAATTGTAATCCTCCATTCGCAGAAGGACTGAGTCCTGAACTATTCTGGACTATTCTAGTTCAGCTTGTCCTGGAATTTATTTAAATCAACATGTTCTTATTAAAAGGATTTTTTGAGGTATTTTTTTTCTACTGAGAATTTTTCTAAAGCATGCAGGACTTCCCAATTTACATTAAACATTTTTTGAATGCACTTCACAGGGTTTTTTTAATGTATACAAATACATACTAATAACTGAAATTGAGAAATGTGACCTTACCTCAATGCCGCAGAAGAAATTATTTCAGTCATTACACAGGTTGTTCTGTTTCTGGATGCTAAAGACTGATCAAGTTCCCAAATTCCCAGAACAACTGCTGAATGCATTTCATCATGATTTTAAATGGACTCCACCCTCATAATTAAGCCAAGTGAAAAACACTTTCAAGTTGCCTTTAAAATAGGGAAGGCTTGAAATTTTTGTAATGGGTTCTGTATAAACTGAAGAATTTGCAAAACGTCATTGCATACCATTATACAGTATGATTTTATTTTTTAATAACAACACTGGAATTGCTTTTATTACTTCTATAAGAGCTTAAAACACTAAACACATTGGAAAAAAGGTCAGTAACTACGCCTTTATCTTAACAACTCTGTTTCTAAGAAGACAGTTACTGGAACAGACTTAGGTGCATTTAACAGAGGCTATCACCATTTGTGAGCAAACAAGAGTATTAAAACAAGTATCCATTCAATTTGAAGATGACTTTTTCTTGTTTAGGAAAGACACCAGACTACTCAACCTACTTCATAGATCTTGGCAAAACTTAAATACACCATAACGTTATGTGCCTATGTATTTAGCCATTACAAAACCTGTCCACCATGTTCACTTTGCTTTTCTTTTTTAAGCAGAACTGAATGCAGTTTGGTGACACTTTGATAATATTTAGTAAGAAACATATAATTTGATACTGAAGTATTTATTAGTCTTTGCTTCAAGATAAAGCTTGAAGTCTGGATATTTTAGCACTTAGTTAAATATTAGATGATGACCTCCTTTAAATGACAGAGTAATTATGGAAAATACATAAAAAGAATTAGCTTGGACGCATCACCAGAATCTTGAAAATGTGTTAAATGATTATGACAGACACTGCTTGACAAGGCTAATAAGGCAGACTGACATAAGTTATTTCATTGCATATTGATGCTGATGGCCTTAAAACTATAATTTTAAAAAGTATAAACTACATATATTTTAGGTATATATAATATATATACAAACATTTTTTGCAGGTCTGTCAATGAATATTTAAGAGTTAATTTTCTACAACAGAAATATACAACCTCATTAGACAATTTAGTTAAACAGAAATAGTAACTACACAGAAAATAGTGATTTCTAAGTATATATATAAGCAAACTAGTACTCTCAGACACTGGAAAACAAACTGTTACCCAGTCAAGTGTTTACTTCTTTACTAAATTGTCGTCAGTCTGTAGATGAAAGTATTTTCACAGTTCATCAGACAGCATGAGATGCAAAAGTTAAAAAAAAAAAAAAAAGGATGGTCCAAATCTGACAGGGTAAGAAGGTTGTTCTCTGTTTTTCCTCCTTCCAGAGACCTAAGGTGTCAAAGAAAACACTAACTTGGAAGATAGAACTGTTTCTTTTTATGGCTTAAAAACAATAATCATTAATAGCAGATAGGAGTCACATCAGTTTGGTGCAAAATATCTTCTTATCTGCAGTGAAAGAACTTAACATTTGTGAAACTATCAGAATGATACAGCATGCGTCTGCCATTAACAAAACAAGGAATGGCAGGCAGTGAAATCTTTACTACATTTCAAATTACTACAAGATTTAAGTAAAAATACGGAACTCTGACTTGGATAAACTGAGGAAGTATGATGTCGGTGGGGAAGAAAAAAAGAATGGGATAGGATTCGTTCACACTGACTAAACACTTCTGATTTATATGGGGTGTCTGGATATCATACTTAAGAAAGAAATTGTGACAAAAAGGTGACGACCAAGTTATATAATTGGAAACTGTTTGGGTTTTTGAGGGGTTTTTTGTTTGGTTTGGGGTTTGTTATTTGTTTGCTTGTTTAAAAACTAATTACTGGCAACAACTGATGAGAGAATTGGAGGACAGGGATATCTCTTAACGTTTCCTGCAACTAATTGTTCCCAGCAGCTAAGGAAAGAATTTAGGCCTCCACACGAAAGATAAATACAACCGCCATTTTCTTAAACATTTTCACTGATGGAAACCTGAGTATATTCTAAGACAACCAACAAATACATTTCAAAACTAAAGTACAGGGATTAACTTGTTAATTCACATTTAAAAACCATTTATGCGATACTCTATGTACTCAGCACACCCCTTGCCACTTATTTTTGCTCCCTCATAATTTTCAAAGACTTCAAAATGCATACCCTATGATTTCCCTCATTATAAAAGACATAGTTTTATATGATATTACAATTACAACTAAAACCTGTTTGGCAGAAATGTTGGTAGGTTATTTATCTATTTAGCTCACTTTGACCAAGGAATTTTTTCTGCAAATTTTCCTTTTGTGCTCATTCTAACACCAGTTCCCCAAACAGAATGAATTTGGTCAGCTCCCTTAAATTCAACAAAACATCATTTGCCTTTTCAAAAAAAATCTATCTCCCTGAGGAATTCAGAGCCCAAAATCTACTTCATAAGAAAACATTATCATTGTTGTAAGTAAGGTTTCCTGGTAACATAAAAAACAAGGACTTCAGGCTGGTGGAATAAACTGTGGTAATCTAAGTATTTGCTTTCCTATACTGCTCTTAATGAAAGCAGCAGAGGTGTTTCTGGTGTGATTTTACCACAGTTACAAGGGAACGGGGAGCTTCAGCCAGGGTGGCACTTAAGACAGCACTTAACAGAGATCCTAAACAACCTTTCTTCAGGCAAGTCCGTAAGTTTGTCGTTACACCTTCTCTTCCCCTTACCCTAGCCTACTACGTGGCTCTTCACCCCAGTTCAAAAGGAAGAACGTTGAGTTCCCTTGCAGAACTACTGGGAGTCATTCTTCGCCGTATTTTGGGAAGACTGAAGAAAATGCAATAAAAATGTGTCAGAATAGCTAGAGCAAAGTATCTTTAAGGACACGGATTTTACTTAACCTTCCCAGTAAAAGATAACTTCTTACAATAAGATTCTTGAATTTGTCCTGCTCTGGTTTTAAAGATTATAATTCTTGTGCTTTATACTATTTCTCCTCTGATGCCTTCAGTATCATTTGAGAAAAGAATCCCACAAAATGAGACATCTTTAAATGTTATCAATACTAATTTAAATTGCTACACAAATCAGAACAAACCTTCCCTTCCTTATTAGTCTTCAATAATTCACAGACAGTTGTTTCTTTCTTAGCCCAAATGCACCTCACTAGGCTGTATATACTAAGCCCTGTTACTCATCCCTTACAAACCAGTCCCAGTATCCTCTTTAGTGTGGGGTCAATTTGTATGCAAGAATACAGGCAGTTACTGTCCTTTTACTGAGATGTTTGAAAGTGTCTGGGTGAGAGATGCAAGGTGATCTTGAATACTGTCGCATACCTCATTCTTGGGTAGGTCAGATATGTTTCACTTCCCAAGTGAGATTTTTTGGCAACTACTAACCAGGATTTTTTAATATTTGCTGATGGCTTCAATTACATATGCCTCACGTTAATTCCTAGCATTTCTTTAAGAAGTTGTTATGTATATATTTCCCTAAGTTCACTAGCCATTTGCTCATTCATTAGCAGTAGCAGTACTATATTTAAAAGAAACTGTTAAGAAATTGCCCATCTCCAACTTATAAACTTGGGTCTAAAATACCCCGATTCTTTTGAAAAAACACACAATGACAAGGGTGATGTCACTGGTGGGGGATCAAGAGTGATCAAGCTGTTGCAGACAAGCCCTTTTCCAGCACTGGATACTTCCAGGAATTTTCTTCAAAACTCAAGACAACCATTGTGTGTTAAAAGCCATACCTGTTAGTAAAATATCTCTTTTTTATAGCAAAGTGCACTACCATTAGTCAGAGGATAACCAAGTTCACGAATGATTACTTAAATATTTCATCGGCATTTAACCCTTTTAAGTCTTTTCTACTTGCCAATTTTTGAAGCATTTTATCCTTGGGAGCCAATACTTTCTCTGAGAATGAACAGATATACAGAAGAAAACTTGCAAGTAGTACAAATGACTCTTACATATACACACTATTCCTCACTCCTATATTCTCCATAAGCTGGTCATTTTCTTCCCGCGTCAGTTTACACTTTTTCCTCTCCTGGACAGCTTTCAACTATGTGACAATTAAGAAATAAAACACCAAAATAGCAACAGCTACATATCCTCTGCATGACAGTGTAATTTCATCTGCCTTAAGGCAGTGTCTAGCATTGAAATCAAAGCCTGTTTACTTCTAACTCATGTATATTACACCAAAGACTTAACTCTTGCTTACATAAAACTTGCAGAAAGACCAATTTACTCACAATGGTTCTATTTAGTGTTTAGAGTCCAAGCCAGCCGTATATTTCACAACCAAGGCAGTGATGGTAGATGGACAGAACCCTGGTCCTCATGCAAAAGAACAGAGGAGCTCAAGCCCTACTGCTACTCGTATTCCTATAAATAAGAAACAAGAAAGCAAATGTCTACACACATTTACTCTACGTTTTAGGTTTAGAAACTGTTTAGAGTAGTGACAAGTTTAATATTTTAAAATAAATTATCTTCAAGAGTTTTAAAAATAGTTTTTATACTTAAAGTCCAATGTATTTGAAATAAATGTTTCACAGTTTAATTTAAAAGCTAATACTTGTAGATGGGGTCTTGGAAATAGGTATGCTCGTCTGAATTGGGATGCATGATTCTGATAATTGTACGAGAATCAAAGGGAGAAAACTCTGACTAAAATGAGCAAATGAAAATGCAGCAAGAAACACTGTGACCTCCTAAAGAGCAAAAAAGTAAAATTATTAGCTTCACATATTTTACACACATCTGCAAGATATTAGCAGAGAGTTGAGAGGGCAACAGCATTCATGCAAAAGTCGTGCAGGTTAGAAGCACAGCACTCTGCATGCACTGCTGGCTACGTAATTCAGCACACATGAGCAGTTCCCCCCATTACCCATGAAGGTATCTGTTGCCAAATGAAGTCACTACTGACTACCCGTTCATTGTCACCAGCATGGAATGGTACCACACAGTATCTATTTAGCCAAAATGGTTCATATACAACAAACCTTTCAGAAACATCTGTAAGTGTAAATTAAACATGTCCATGAGTGTCTTCCAAGGAACTGAGGCCAACTGGTACAAAACGACATGTGTCTAGGGTGGTAAACTCCCTTAGTCTGCAAAACAGAGTGGCCTCACAGAAATGGTCTTTAGGGAATGATCCTTGGAACACTGACTACCAAACAGTGTCCAGAAATTAGCTCAGTGGTTTTGGCATCAAGTTAATCAGGACATTTTTCTGTAAAACTTTGACTATGGACATAGCCAAGGAAACTCAAAATGTCCCCAGGTCCAGTCTGCAGCTACAGAGAAGAACAGCAACCCATCTTCAGCTGGTAAAGGGGAAATAGTTCAACATCATTTTAATTAAAAACAGGCAAAATTGGAGCCCAAAGCTGAGGAAACAGATACTTTGTTACTGCAGTGAGAAGGCAGCTGTTTTTATCTCTGAGGGGAGTGTCTGGTTAAAAACGTCCATAAGCACAATGCAGACAGGCAGAGAAACAACCCTATCCCTGTGTTCATAGACAACACGGCTACCTTACTTTACCATGGTTACTTCAGGCTCCCACATCAGATGACATGTTTATGCTACTTTGAAGGAGTTGTCCTATCCTACCCTGTTTCCTCAGTCTGGCAGTCAGGTCTCAGGAACAAGATGGGGACAAATGATAACTGACTCACCATCCAGGAAAAACTACGAAATAATCATGACCTTCACACTGCAAGCTCTAAAATCTGATGAAGCCACAGCCTCAGTGAAGGAGGAATCTCACATGGTGCAAAAGGAAACACTCCCAACTGTGGCTGAGTCACATAAAGAATGCATTTCACAAAACCGCGTTTTTGTTGGGCACATTTCTCTGTCCTTCTGTAAACAGTTCAGGTATGCAACTTGGGCCATATTCTATTAAATTCCTAAAGGCTATGGTATTTATATTGAAATACGTTTTATGACACAGCAGATTAAAGCAGGAGTTTCCACATATCTTCACTGTACAATATTCTATACTATATTAGGAAACTCCACTGCTGTCCTTTGGCAGATCTCTGTTTTCTTATTGGTTATAATCTATTTTACACAAAGTAGCTTAATTAACTTACATAAACTCAGTTTTCTCTAGCAAATTTTGCATGCTTGGAAGCCAAAAATCTCTGGCTTTTTTAAACAACTGAAATTCTGCAGTGAAGTCCTTTATCTGTGATTATTGATAGAAATTATACATGTACAAAAATCATTCTAATCAACAACACTTATCTAGAATTATTCTACACAAGTGGTTTTTTTAGCTAGTCACCTTAAAAAGCACTGCCTCCTAGTATTAATCAAAATAAAAATATATATTCTTTACCTACTGCAATAAAGATTAATTTTATATTGTTATGTTGAAAATAAACCCCACATCTTCCGTTTAAGACAAATAAAACAATCTCTGTGTATTCAAGTGTTCTTGAAACAAGCACTGATTTTATGGCACAATTCCAATGCCCACACAAACAAAATAGGCAAACATCTTTTATTATATATGGAAATTAAGACCATTTCCACAGCTAGCAATTGTTCCTTTAAGCCACTGTCTATCAATGCGTATTGAGAACTTAGGCTCAAAGATAACTTTCACACACCAAATCAAATTCATAAATTACATTGTGGCATTTCTCGAAACGGTTTTAAACATAAATGCTGTTTAAAAATCAGAGTCCACTAAAATTGTTCTTAATTCTCTAACTCTTCTGGAATAACTTTTTTCTTTGACATCTGCAGTGAACGTAAAATCCTGGAAAAAAAATCTTGAAACTACAGGAGTATCTCACGTGGCCACCTCTAATTTAATGAAGTCAGCCTATTTGAGTGAAAGAATGCAACGAGCCTGATCAGACAGACACTATCAAAAAGTGTTTAACTCAGAGCTATAAGCCTAATCTTTTGCTGTCTAACACGCACCAGTTAAGCCTCTATAAAGAAGGCAGAACTAGATTCATAACAGATTTCCATTTCATATTACTAGGTCTCAGAGAGCGAACACCATGATCAGGAATTTCCAGAAAAGATGACCTATAATCTTCTGTTCATGTAACACTCAGTCTTTATTAGGTTGTACTCTGGGAAATACCTAAATCCTTTACATACATTAAATACCTTCCATCAAAATGTCTATTTCGGATTGAGAGTTTCAGTGTTCAAAGAATGGGTCAGGCTCAAGCGGGGCCATCCCAGAGTACATGGCACAGGATTGTATCCAGATGGTTCTTTAGTATCTCCAGTGAGGGAGACTCCAGAACCTCTCTGGACAATCTGTTCCAGTACTTGGTCACCCACACAGTAGAGAAGTTCTTCCTCATGTTCAGGTGGAACTTCTGTGCATCAGTTTCTGCCCATTGCCTCTTGTCCTATTGCTCAGCACCTCCGAGCAGAGCCTGGTCCCTCCTCTGGCCCCTCCCCGCAGACACTGACAGACACTGATGAGGTGCCCTCTTCCTGAGGCCGAACAGGCCCAGCTCCAGCCTTTCCCCATAAGAGAAACATTCCAGTCCTGTAATTATCTTTGCTGCCCTGAGCTGGACCCACTCCAGGACCTCCATGTCTCTCTCACCCTGAGGAGTCTAGAACTGGACACAGCAATCCAACTGAAGCCTCACCAGGCCTGACTGTAGTTGGGTTTTGTTTTGGTTTTTTCTCATTTCAGTCTTTCTGATTATTGAAATCTGACACTTGAACTAGCAATGTTTTAACAGTATGTAGCTCATTTATAAAACTAGGTAAGTGCATTTAAAATGAACGAATTATACAGCACAAAAAACAACACCTAATTGAGACTGTAGGTATTACTCCCTATACCTAGAAGGTTAGGCTGATTGAACAGAAATATGATCAGTCTACTGTGTGACATTTTTAGAGATTAATCTCCAATTTCAGGTAGGAAAAAAGAAAGTTAAGGGCTTTTTCAGTCACAGAAGATTAATTTCTGTGTTCCAAAAGTGCTATTTTGATATAAATACACTATTCTAAGATTTCAATTTTTCTTTATATTAGAATAGCTAATTTCAGAATTAAAACTGTGTCTTAAGCATAATACAGGGGTACCCTCAGGTTTTGGTCTAATTATTTTATGTTATGTGCTGAAGTATGGCTATAGTGAAACAGAGGTGATGATACAATCCACACAAATTTTTAAATACTACAACAACAGAAATTCCTGTATTAAGACCACATTATCAGTAAGTCTTCCTTTTGCTGGGTCACAGGACTCAATAATTAACATCAAGGCTCTGACACTGAGTAAAGCCTCAGCTTTCATCTAATTCAGATGACCTCTTCAAAGCTTCATTATAAGATTTAATTGCACTAATTAACAGAGATCAGAGTCAATTAGCTATTTGCAGGCTGCACATCACATCACAAGGCACCTATGTTTGCAGTGATGCTGCATGACAGGAAACTAGATCAATTAATGTAACACAACACTTGTTTTCTTCCCCAAATATGCATCTCCAGATTTTGGATGCCTCTCTGCAAATGTTGTCAAGGCTGCTAAATCCAGCAAAAATTCAGTAACATTAAAGCTCTTCCCAAATAGGAATTACTTGGGTTTTTATCCGTAACGAGAACTTCCAAAAAAGCACCAAGAAAAATAGTAATAAAAAACCCCAACTTATCAGTGTTCGTTTAACATTCCAACATGAAGGATCAAACTTTCTGCACAGCTACATTTTTAAATTCAGAAGATATTCCAGAGAAGTAAATAATAAACTTTTTCATGCTGCAGACACCCTTCAATCCCTCTGTAAAATGCATGTTTGCCCTGCAGCTGTGCTGGACAGCAATAGCATACAGCACCAAGCCCTGCATTCAGACCATGGAAGTTTCCCCTCGCAAGTGGCTGCAGTGCTGAGGCAGCACAGACACTCATCTGCCAGTGCTTTGCACAACATTTGTTTCTTTGAATGCAGTGTAACCTTCTGTTCTCTGTTAATTACAGGCTCAGTGACCAGTAGTAGAGAAAGTCTCTTCGCAGTATGTATAAAGTAACGACATCAATTAAAACAGTGGCTCCAACTTTCATCTGAGCCAAGACATGCCTAAATTAATGTGATCTTCATATTGCTCCATTACAATATGCACAGAAATATAATCCTAAATTGTAATACCTATTTTGTACTAGTACATTGCAATGACCACTATTTAGGTATCCAAAATCTATCTTGAAAGCCGGCCTGAGCTTCCTTTGCCTGAACTTCAACCATGTATAGCCAAGTCATGACTTCAGACCAAGAGAAGAGTGCCTACAGTGGTGTGCTACGTGCCAGAACACCCTGAGCCCAGTGCCACAACAACATGGCTGCAGGACACCTGGTCTGCTCGTAGTCTTCCTGTAGCTGCCTGGAAAACACTGTGTAGACATGCTTTTCATCTCTGGATGATTTTACACATTATTTCTTATTTGATCTTAAATATTATAAGATATCTTAACTTTTTTTGGTGGAATACTGAAAACTGGTTGCTGCAGGAAACTTCTGAGTGCTTTTTATTTTCTTAGCTTTACATCATATGGAAATTAAGCTGGCTCATATTCTGCATATTAAATGCCGTATCATGTTCTCCTCTAAATGGGGCCCGCTGAAATTCTCATACACCAGGAAACCACTGAGATGCCACAAAGCCATTGCTTTAAGTAATGAGGCTGAGTTTACAGAACTATAATGCAACATGACATGGGTATGAAAATCACTTGTGTATGTTTTTAATGAACAGGTAACAAGAATATTTTTCTGCTGATATTAATGTACATGCATATTTCAGTAATAATGAAAAATATTAATATTGCTTTATGTACACTTGGGAAACATTCATATGCAAACATTTCCATTTTTTCTTTACTAACCAAGGCTTGACACACTCCATCTCCACAAAATCCACCAAAGCACTCTAGCAGGTTCTCAAGAAAAGGAGATGACCAGAAAAAAAGAGCCCAGGAGTGGAACTTTTCCTTGGGAAAGTGGTACTACTTTGGTGTTGATACTGACCACAAAATGCTCTTCCTGCAAATAAAGAAAATTCAGTAAAAACTGATGAGATTAAACTATGCTAGGAAGGCTTAGGGAGAAAAGAAGGGATATAGGAACCCAAGGAAAGAACGACCAGGTCAGAAACACCACCAAAAAAACCCTGTGCCCTGATTATTTACCATCATACATATAAAACCAAATGAAAGTCAGAGTCACAAAATCAGTTAGGTTGGAAAAGCCCTCTGAGATCATCGAGTCCAACCTATGACCGAACACTACCATGTCAACCAGGGCATTAAGTGCAATGTCCAGTCTTTCCTTAACCACTTCCAGGCACAGTGATTCCACCATCCTCCCTAGGCAGCCCATTCCAGCATCTAATCACCCTTTCTGTGAATTCTTCCCAGAGGAGAGACAAGAGACAAACTATTTTAAAAACACAAAGCCTGCCAGAGTTCAAGAAGTGTTTAGACAATGTTCTCAGGCACACGGAGTGATTCTTGAGGCTGTCCTGTGTAGGGCCAGGAACTGGACTTTGATGACTATCATGAGTGTCTTCCAACTCGGGACATTTTATGATTATATAATCAACAAAACCTGGGGCTTTTAATAATTTGGTGATTAATGATTTCTCAGCTCCCCCAGCCCCCCCACATCCCCAGTTCAGCTGCTCTGTGAAAAGTGTCAAAGGTAACACAGCAACTAAATTAACTATAGTTCCTTGGAGCATTTACTCTGGGCTTTGATCACTAGACCCAAAAGTCTCAGTCCAGTTCTGTATTCCATCCCTATCCTTGCAAAGGAACATAAGCAGAGATGCCTTCTCACATCCAGCAAGATGCTGCTTCTCTTCTCCTTGTCAGAACCGGGCAGAGATGAGAAGAGCAGCCAAGCAACTGCATAGCTGCAACAAATGCAATTGACTGATCCCTTCAGAAAACTTTTAACCCTGTAATTTTCTAAAACATGAGCCAAAGTCTTGTGTATTTTGCTTCATTTTCAGAATCCTTAAGTATGTTCATGAGAACCTTTCTTAGAAGAGCTGATTTCCATTACAAGTGCTTTTAAGAGAAGCTAACACTATTAAAATTCAGGCAAAATTTATACTGAAAGATATATTTAACCTTATTCTAAAAACTTCTCAAATGAACCAGATTACATTCACAAGTCAAACTCATAGTTCAGCTTCCACTGCTCATGCCCACCATTTCTGCCCGAGTGCAAAATCTTTCTCAATTTGCTCAAAGATTGCAGTACTCTACATTTTACCGAGAGAAGGAGGACTCAGGAGGTTTGGTGGACAGAGAGATGGAAGAATAGAGGCCTGTTAACTGGTCTCTATTTTCCTGAGTATTTTGGTATTTTTTATATTCCTGAATATTTTGACAGTATTTCTTCTAGGTGGCCAAAGGAAAATGGATAGTGAAATTATTTTTTTTCCTGTATTAAAAAATAATAATACTATAGATTACCAAATCATTAGAAATCTCTGAGAGGAGACACATGAGTAGTTTTGCCCTTAATTGCAATTCCTATAGATTAGTAGTCCTGCTGGGAATACTCCTGTTTTCCCTTTTATATTATCTGGGAGGAGCAGATTAGGTGATCAGTTCTCAAATTTTCTCTTAATCCCCTAAAATCTCCTGCGCTTCTCGAATTCCTCTCTCCTTTCCTCGCTGTGTTGTCCCCCATTTATATTAAGCTGGAAAGTAGCTTTCTTCAGGATACTATAATGTTAAACAGTCATTACTGGCATGACAACGTGATTTTTCCTGTCACTAGTGGAGTTTCAGCGGCTTAAAAGAATTGAAAACAACAATCAACCCAACAATTAACCTCCCAACAGCCAAATCCCCCCCAAACAACTGAAACAACAAAAAAAACTTGCAAAAAACTTTCTTGGCACTACTAAGGGAATACTGCTATGTTGAAAGTGATAGGATTTGAAAATATTGGGAAAATTAAGACTGTTAAATCTACTATGCACAATACATAATAATTTGCAAATTAAAAAAAATTAAAATAAAATACAACTTAAAAAAGACTGATTCGGAGAGATAAATAAGGCCTGGGATTTCCCTGATTTCTTCTAAGCTATCCCTTCCTTAGAGACCTCTCCATCACAAAGAGGAAAAAAGACTAAAACCAAGATGAATGACACAGCTAGACTGAAGTGATTCTGTCCCAGTAGCTGAACCACACATTCTTGTACCAGGAATTTGACAACCAGTTTAATGCTTGACCTGTATGCAACAAAGAAGCATGAACATAGGATTTCTCCTCAGAAAAAATTTTCATCCAACCCCTTAGAGCATATATGTGTGGCATTCACTTCTTGGCTCATCTTGAATAAGATGAAGATGCTCTCAGAAAAGCTTAACCCTTCCAAAACAGCAGGAGAGGATGTCAAAGGTGAAAAAGGTTTCCATATACTAAACCACAGATTTTCTTGTGTAAAGACCAAATTCTGTAAGACCAGCAAAAAGACCAGGAATGAAGACTAGCACAAACTTGTACACCACAGTAAGACAACTCATTCTTCATAAAAGCACCTATCTTTTCAGCACAGGAAAACTCATGCTGGATGTTGCAGTCTTAAGCCTCTATTATAATCTAAATCTCCTTTACTTCTAGGAAAAAAGGTCAAAATTCTTTACGTGATGTTATTTGTATGTATTTCAGCCCTCCTGACATTTTCTTACTTCTTTAGAAGAATGTTGGTATCCAAACATCTGGATCTGTTGTTTTCTATGTAATATAACGAGTAGCATTTTTTGGGCTGTATATTCCTGTAGAAATATTGTATTTGTCTGCAGTTACATACACTTAATTGAAGGCAAGAGTGAAAAATGTACTGCTTATGCTCCTTACACCTGACTGTGTCTTACATTTCTCATGATGAAGAACAGGACCAGAAAAGTCTACACACATTGTAAAGGCCTGTTGAAAAACTACTCACTTCATGATCTAAACTGCTTGCAATAACAGATGATCTGATTAAAGCTCCTCTAACATAAGTAGATAAATTTATCTTGCCTACAGGCATAAATGAGAGTGCATCTGCAAACTTACAATAATGTTTATCTATTGGTCTCTTTCACAGCTCAATAACATGCACTAAAGAAGCATTTTAATAAATTCATCTGCCTTTTGTAGTTCAGGGGAAGGGAGGAACGAAGGAGAAAATGCAGACATCTCCAGTTTTCGTGTAAGCCAACAATTTAAAAAGGGTCTATTACAGTACACTTGGCTCCTGACAAACTACTCGAGAACCTGTCATATGGCATGCCAAGTTCTTTTAAACCTCTGAACAGGTTTATTATTACTGCTCTACAAAGTCTGCAACAAGTCTTGGCAGACCTACCACTCAGCAAGAGGAACACTAGACCAGATGTGTTTAGAATTCAAAAGTGCAAAGTTGCCATTTTCCATTTACAAGTCACCTTTAATCTTTTCAACTAACCTTTCAAACTATAGTCAATCCAGGGTCTTGCCTACTTTAGCAAGACAGATAGATGGAAATGTAATGAGAGAGTTCAGTTGTCAGGTTAGCTCTTCATGGTCCAAAACCACTTTTCTAGTACACTAATTAGCCCTTTGGTGAATGTAACTGAAGACAAACTAAAGTGACTAAATGCTGCTGGGCGGCAGAACTACGGTGCACAAATAGACACTATTTCAGATAATATTCACTGCAGCACAATCTGGAAGATTTATGTAAAGACACACACACACATCGAGTTTAGTTCTGGATGATCTTTCCTCTCTTCCATACTCCCCCTTTGCACCCTAGACTTCCCAAAAACATCAGGACTGACAGAACTATCATGTTAGAAGTGGCCAGGATGTCATCGATCCTGATCAAATGATCAGTGATAAGAATTTCAAAATGCCACAATTATTAATTTTCAGATGGTCATGCAATGTAATACTGTAGTAAGATTTATTAAATTGCTTTTTTTCAAAAGAGTTTCTGGCTCACAGAATCAAGACAGAAAGAGCTTAAGAAAGAAAATTAACAATTAAGATTCCAGAGCATAATTCTTTGGATAACAATGACAGCTCTCTCGCTTTCAGGACATTATTAATCAGAACAGAAGAGATTTTTTCATATAAGTCATATGTCTGTGGCTTGTGGAGGCTAAAGGCTTCTCTTAGCTGGTTTAGAAAACCAGCTAAGATACAAACAATATCACAGTATTTCATAAAGTGCAAGCATCAATACATATCTGAGAATTCACAATAGCATTTTCTGAAAAGAAAACATGGATTTTCTCACCTGGAATTCTTTACAAAGATGCAATTCTATTCAATCTGAAGTGATCAGATAAAGACTGTATTTTAGTAAATAATTATAAAACTGAGGTAAAGTACTACACTGAATGCACATTAATAAAGGAGTGAATTAATCCCTGAAATATGTTGCCTGAAAAAATATCACAAATTACAAATTTTTTTGGTAATGTGTGAGGTTTTGGGTTTTGTTTTGGTTTTTTTTTTTAATGGGTGTGTGTATGTGTGCATGAATTTCACATTATTTTGCTATGAATTATAACAAAGGACAAAACACCAAGAAACAGTGAGAGAAAAAAGCATCAATAGTTTCTCAACCCCAAAGTATATACATTTCAAAACATGTCATTTACACTTTTGAAGAAAGCTTATATCACAAGGAATAACAGTGGAAATAGGTTAGGTTTCCTTTCAGGTACAAACTGCCCATTTGCTATAGGATACATAAATTCCACAGTATTTCTCAAGTGCAAGAAGCTGTGCCTTCATCAGAAACAATGATAATATCTTCAGAAAATGTGCTTCCCCGTATTTTGCATGCTACTAGTCTTTCATCAGACAAGTAAACATTACATAACTTAAAGAATTGGACACAAATTGCATTCTCTAGAGAACAGCTCAATATGATGATCAATTCTCAGAAGCAGCTAAGAACACACCACACAGCTTTCAGTGTTTGACTTGTTTGTTTTGAAAGGACAGTTTCTAGCAGAGTGGCTATAGCACAGTATAATGAGCACAGAGTTTCAAGCAGCAATGGATCAATGTCAATCTATGATCAACATGCGTTTTTATGTGAGGCCCTAGCAACTTCAGATGATTTTGAAATATTTACTAACACCCAACAAACTTGGCTGAAGAAGCCTTCCAGCCTTCCCGCTTACTGATGGCATTTGCATGACAGTACTCTTCCACACCCTATCTACACAGTCAGTATCTTTGAGAACTACAGCAGTGTAACACCTTGGAGCACTGAATCAGTATTTCAATTTAGATCATGTGCACTGGTCAGAGAGTTAAGCTGAAATCTTAAACAGCAATGTTTACAAACAAGAAGCATGCTTCTACAAACTAGGGAGCATCTTCAGACCATTTCAGCAAAGATGCCTTCTAACAGGATGGTATTATATAGCTGTTTTGTTTTGGTTAGCATGGTATTGCCTAGCATGGCAACCCAATTTCAGGACATTATGTAGGCATTCTACTTCTTCCTAGTACAAACCAAGATGAGTTGCTCAATGTAGATGACCTTATGGAAATAAGAATCACACAGTTGGTGCTCTCAACAGCTTATGTACACCTATGCTCATCTTAATGACAAAAATCAGCAGTTGGAAAGGTCATGACTGAGACCTCCCAGGACGATGAAGAAGAGCAGCTAATCATGCCACAAGTTATGCAACTGCTAGGGGGAGTTCAGAAACCAAAGCAGATAGCTACAAAGACAGGCCTATGTACAACAGATAGATATCTATATAACTGTAGGGATAAATACTTACCTGTATGCACAGGAACATCAGACAGCGCCAGACACCCTTCTCCTCAGGGGAAACTCAGAACTGTGAGACACACTGCATTTTGCTCTACATGACCACCATATACCTTCCTATATACCTCCAAGGTGAACACTGGGATCTGACTCAGAGATTGATGAATGTGAGATTATCCATGTTAATATTCTGATAACATTGTGTCAATGAGGTGAAAGGATAAGCATATAGGAAACAAAGGGGGAATATTTCTATGGATCAAACAGAATTCTATTTGCAAACAGGATTTTTGAGCAAGCAACTCACTGGACAGAAACTCCTTTTACATAGGAATTTTTCCACTTGGGTCATGTAACTCTACTAATCAATAAGTAACTTTCTGAAGACAGTCGAAGAACAAACACACATTGCAAAACATGCCATAAAATGGGAGTTGCTTCTTCCGATGATATGATGAAATATTCCAAATGACACAGATGTCCTCCTACAAATCTTTCTGAACTTAGTGCCAGGACATGTTTGGTTACTGCTTGTCAAGTTATGTTCATTTTCTCCTTTCAACAAGCACCTCATACCAAAAAAATCCTTATTAATGAATGTTATTATTCCATAGCAACTTCCTTTACATAGTCACAACAAAGATCTGTCCCATCATAATGAGATTACATAAAATATGCATCCACCTTAGTTGTATAACACCACCTAAGATGGGCTTTAAATATGCTTCTTTTACCAAGTTTTTTTGTGAAACTGCATGCTTTTTGGACAATCACAAAAATGAAATTGCCTTCTTCATTTTAAGAAAGCTGTTTTCATGGTCTTGCTGCTTCTTATCTCCTTAAAGTAGTTATTAGCATTATTCAAAAGGATAGTTGATAAAGAACATTTAACTGTTTAACAATACTCAACAGACAGTTGATTATAGAAAGACATGTCAGTGCACATATGGCAGGCGGATAAATTATGCACATCTGGATTACTTTTGGCAAGAAACACAACTAAGTGTCTAACGCCAAGTTTAGCAATCTGTCACTATCAATATGTGCATTTATTTAAAGACGTCAAGGATTCAAAGTCATAGTTTCTATTTCTTCATGAAAGTTCCAGCTCTTCACGAGACGGCAAAACAGGTGACAAAACACATTGCTTAAATTGCCAAAGGCTGTATAAACAGGGAAAATTTTTAACTTACCATGCTTATAGGAGTAGCCAAATTTTTAAATCAACTCTATTCTTCACCACTTTATATTAGTATCCAATATAAAAAGTGGGTATATAATCAAGTTCTGAATACCCAGTCTCAAAACTTAGGTGAAAATTTGCTACATTCAAAGGAAATGAAACAATATGAAGCTATCAGAAAAGTTTCAATTACCATCTTGTTTGTACAGTAGCCAATTAATTTTTGTGATAGTTTATTGAGAAAATATACCCATATCTAACTATATTGCCCAAAACTAAGTAATAGATTTAGCAGTAGGGAGAACTTACACCATCCTGAAAGGCGAGTATAAAACTGCAGGCTGAGAAGTCATGCTTGTTCTTAATTCAAATCTAAGATAAGTAACCAAAATAGAAAAGTACAACTGAGACGGATTAACATTTGCCACAGAAAGCAATAGTTGCATATAGAAAAAAAAATTATCAAAAAGCCAGAGCAATTTTTTCTCAAAAGAACAGAGAGAATGATCAACAAGGCCTTTATAAATCTTTAAGTATATTAAAAATATGAAAATCAAAATCAAATTTTGCAGCAAAAAGCCTACTTGCTTTCTTGCACATTAAAATCATTCATCTTATACTAAACAAAGGGAGAAGGGAAAGAAGTAATCCCACTATCTACCATTTTTAATGTAAAAAAAGCTACAGAAATAAGTTCTAAGAATTTCAAGACTAAGACTACCCACTGCTTAAAAGAAGGTGTACACCCCTTAGCCTGATGCTGCTCTTTCTTTGCTGTTAAGAAATTCCACTCAGGTTTAGCTCAATGATCATATTAGACTCATCCACAGTCCTCTAATGATTTACATCTCTGAAGGGAATAAAACCTCATTCTGTCTCACTTACACTGGCTAGATGGAGAGGCAACATTAAGCCTGCATAAATAATTTTAACTTTTAATTACATTCACAAGAAATTTAAATTACTTGAGATAGGGAGTAACTTTAATCCAAATACTTTCTCAAAGTTATATTAATATTTGCCATACCAAAATATAAAAATTTCATTACGTATTTCAAAACCTAAAACTTTGCATTATTTTCTATAAAAGTAGTAGCCACTCGCATTTTATTTCACACACACACAGAGGTAAACAAGAAACCACAACATTTGAATTTTTAAAAAATTAATTGATTCACCACCTTATTGAACACAGTATATGCAGCTTTGAGTGAGTTTTAACCTAGCCAAACATAAAGAGAAGCTGAAAGAAACCAGTGAAGAGACAGTAGAATTATCTGCCTTCCTGATAAGCAACCCCTCCTCTGGTAGAGGAAAACGTATTGCACTGTTGGGGTTACTGGGACGACAGGTTTCATACCAGCCTCAGGACAAACACACCAGGTAGCAGGAATTCACCCAGGTCTTTGAGAGCTTCACTTAAGATGGATTATTGTTTGTCTTTTCATTTGTACTTTCCTGCTAGTTCACCTTCTAGGGGATAACAGTACCTGCTTCTTACCATAAATAATCTACTTCTCTTGTCTCCAGTACCTCTAAAATTTTCACTCTTCTTCACAAGTACTCGAAGTAAATATGCAAAATTTGGCACAGGCACTTCCCACCACAGAAGGAGTTGAGAAATTCTCCTGACAAGCATGCATAGGGCAATGTTTTAAGCAGATGATTAATTAAATCAAATTGAAAATCTCTTAAAAAAGGGTAAGTGAAAAGGGTTGCTTACTAGGACAAAAATCTTGAACAGCACTGAAATGGGTAAACATCAAGCTGAACAGTCACTGGTTAGGTATTGACAGCACAGTAGTTTACACTCCCTATTGGGCACTTCACATGAATTACTTACATGCCAGCTAAAATAAATGGACGTGGAACTTGATAACTTCAGTTGTACTGTATTTCACTTTAAAATTCTTTTAGCAGATTGGCAATAGTTTATACCGTGTAACAGCGGCTCTTTCTTTGCATAAATATGTTCAGACTCAACCGTGTTTACCCGTGTCTAGACACACTGAAATGTCTTGAATGTTGAACTCTCTACCAGCAGAGGGGGAACCTCTATTGTGATTTCTTTCTTTCAATACTTAAAGGCAATCACAATCTTAAAGGCAGACTTCTAAATCCATTATTTAACTTCTAGTGTATTCTTTTTACAAACCTCATGTATAGAAGTAAGTTAATACTCCTAATTCCCATGGGCATTCAAGACAGAAGACTCAAACTGGCTGACTGTGCATTTTGCTTTGATCACGTCACGAGACAGCATTTCTAAAGCTACTTCCACAATTTCGGGATATACCATCATGACTGTATGCTAAGAGAACTGTATACATTCAGATTTTTCTTGATCCTCATTTAAAATTACCTCTTATCAATTGTGTAACTCATTTCACTGTCACAATCTTTTACAGGTTTTTTTTGTAGAGAAGAAAGTTCTTGTTTCACAGAAATCAATGCTGCTTCTCCTTGTACTTGAACTTCCAAGATATTCAAAACTACGTATCTTCATTTAGAGCACTTATAAGACTCTTCTTTATGGACATAAGCTGGAGAACAGAAATAACCTACTCCCACAAAGTCTTATGCAGCAAGCCAACAGCAAATATAAGAAATGAACCTATATTTCCTACATCTCAATAATTGTAATGATTTCTCCTATTATGATTAATTCTCACCTTAATTTCTTTCCCCCAAAGGACCCCCTTGGATTAAAGCAAACTGTATTAGTTATTAGTTAACAAAACAATGGGTCACTAGCTCTTATGCTCGGAAAGCACTACATTATGGTATTCTGTTAAAAATAAAACCTCTTTCTGCCAATAGCAACTGAAAAATTGGACAGTGGGCATTTACTGGAGAATCCTCAAGGTGGAAGATTTATACATAGAAGCAACTTATTAATTAAAATAAAAATTTTAAGTATACACAGGTTTTATTTCATTTATGTATTTTCATTTACATCACCCACAAAAGATGCTCTAGATTGAAGTTATAATGAAACAGTAGTAGGAGATATAAAACAAGAAACACAGATCTAATGTAATTCAATAAAATATTGTAAACAGATTTTTTTTTTTTAAGGGCAAAACATTTTTCTCACTAGAAGACAAGTACCAAAAAAAAAAAAAAATTAAAATAAAATATCTAGATCCCTGTCTAACTTTGCCAAAATCTAACCTGAGCGCTTACATTGTGCTCAAACAAAACTTTGATCATAAATTTCTTTTCAGAGACCAAAATGAATGACAATAGGAAAGCAGGTTTCTATGGCAGGGCAGCTCTGTTAAAGCTTTCAATAACCATGTCAGCTCCCAGGGGCTTTAATTTGCTTCTGTGGTGGCCTTTGTTTTTATCTTTAAAGAATTCAGTAACTACATGACATACATGTACTTAATTTTTTTTTCAGTATTCTTTGGTAAAATTCTAATTGCTCTCAGACATATTTCTGAGGGATGATGGTCACCAGAGCAGATTTGCAGTGCACCACAGACAGGTGAGGATCTCAGCCTCTGACAAGGAGTCCCAAACGCTGACAATTTCAATTCTTTTGGGGAGGTGAACAGGCAAGCACAGCTCTAATTTTCTGCTTTTTAGTATTCTTCTTTCCACTCAATGCTTGGTGACATTAGCTGGCACACCCTGTCTGTCAATATTTTTTTTTTTCTGCAGAAGTAGTTTCATGGGGGAAAAAAAGAAAGAAAAGGAATTTTCTAGGCCTCTAGTTTGCTTTTCTCCTCTTCATCTCTTCTCCCTTGTTATTTGCCTCTTAAACTTAAGATGAAAACTTCGGGTCTGCAAAGACAAGCAGGAGCTTACTGCTGCATGACAAAAAAACCCCTCTTGTATTTTCTAACAATGGCCTGCCAGCCTCAGAAAACAGACTACAAGAGACATGTAGTTTGGCCCTTCAAAGGCAAAACTTTAGATACTATGTGTAAATTTTCCTAGTGTTATGAAATACAAAAAAGCCGATATGGGCCTAAAAGACAGTACTATAGTACAGGAAAACCTTGCAGGATCGAGTACCAAGCACACAATTTAAAGAAGTAAAATGGAGTGATTGGAAGGGTTATATTGATCCATGCCTGTCACAGAAAATTATGATGATAAAGTTTTATTTTGGAATTTTTCCTCAGTGCCTGAAAGCTCATGAACAGAAAGCTTATGGTGGTGACAGCCATAATTCATCCTCTGCAGGAACAGCAAGTATTCTACTCTCAGGGTAGGTAAGGCCAGGCTGGATGGTGGCCTGAGCAACCTGGGCTAGTGGCTGGCACTCCTGCCCACGCCAGTGGGGTTGGAACTGGGTGACCTTTAAGGTCCCTTCCAACCCAGGCAGATATCATATTCTGTGACATCCAGAAATCCAAATTAAAATCAGAGAGGTTTTAAATAATAAGGTGCCAGAATCAAACTCTTTTTGAAAGACTTTTAATAGTCAAGAAGTAAAAGACTTTTAATAGTCAAGAAGTAAAAGACTTTCAATAGCCAAGAAGTAAAAAATCACTCACCAAGAACAGACTTCAATTTTTCTCTTACGAGCAAAAATTTAGACTTTCAGAGTAGGTTTGAGTAAGATAGTTATAAACATCCTGGTGATGAATAATCACATCTGTCCCAGCAAAAAAAAGCTGCAGATATGAAAACATTTCACTATTTCTGAACACTGCACAAAGCATCCATCTAATCAAGCCTGAAGATGCAAGAGAGACAACTGTGATAGAGGTTGTGAGACTGATGGTCCTGATCAGTCCTATCACTGTTGTAGACGGAGGGTAGTTGTCCAGAGTGCAGTCAGCTGAAAAATGCTATATTTGTGGAATCCTGTGGTGTTTTGCAGGATTTCTGGCAGATTTTTCCCGTATTTCAATAGAACTACATCAGTTTCTTGGTCAGTCTTTTGTGGAGGTCAAATAGCAAATTCCTTTAACAGGTACAAGGTTGCCACACATTTCAAGTAGTAATACTTTATAGCAGTCTTCAACAAAACTCCCACTGCCTTCTGAAGTGTGTCATCGGTCTAAATCAAGAACTAAGTAACTGATAAAGCAACACTTAAGTTCCACAAAAGAGACCTGGGATTCAGATTTAAAGCTTTCTTTTCATGCATAGAAAAATTCAGAATTTTATCAAAGTTTGCAAACAACTCCATTGAGCAGCTAACTGATAATACTTTTTGCATATTAATAAAAATTAAAGAGTTGTTACCTAAAAGCAATTACATTCTTCATGTATATTCATGCTAATAGTCTGAATAATTGCCCCAAGAGTCTGACTTAGTATTTGTGAAATACTTCCAAATAGAAACAATTTATTTTTACACAAAAGACGAATTAATACTCTATTAAGAACATAAAGCCAAGCAAAAGAAAATGGAAACAACTGAAATAATCTAAAGAGTAACAGGAAATTTAAAATCTCTAACGTACACAGAATTTTGGCCTTCAAGTTACACATTAGCAAAATGACCGCAGATTATTTCTGCATTCTCTAACACCACAGCTGAATTGACAAGGAGGAAAACGATCACACAAATAGAGAATATTAAATCATCATAGTTCTCAAAAAACATTAAACTCAGAGAATGATTCAACTGATCTCGGACAGACATCCTTCATAGGAAAATACTAATACATCCCAAAATGGATGAAGCATGCAGAGTAATTTCTTTAGAACAGATAACTATTTAGAAGATGCTCTATGTTATCTATGTCTCAGGAAATTCAAGAATGCCACTTCAGAACTTGAAAGTGTTATATTTATTTCCAATTCTTACAATAAAAGATAACACAACCTGATATCAAAGAAATCAAAATCTTTTTCAAAGGGTCAAGAAAGGTTTTGAATGACACAATGTTGAAGTGTCAAGAGAACCTCTTTCAATTAATTTGCAGCTGTTGCTCTCCAACAGGTTATAAAGTGACCTACAGTTATATAAGTACACTAAAAAGTATATTTTGAATATAAATTCAAAATGTAAACCCCATTTTAATTCAAAAAACAAAATTAATTTTCAGATGCATAAAACAACCTAGTAAGTTTTGGCAGACTTTTCCAGCATTTCATGTACTTCAGTCAACTAACACAGTCAGTGTCTGGCAGATAATCCTGAGCAGGGCAAGTCAACTCTTCTTTCATTGCCTGATCACAATACCCTGACAATATACACTGTATTCTCAAGCACTTCCAGTTACCCATTGCAGGTTCTTCAGATACAAACTCTCACTGGAATCACCAATAATTAAAAGGCCATTAGCATTGTGGTTGTAGCTGATAAATCTACCAGTGCTTAAATTACTGTAAAATTAATAGCAGACTGCTTCCTTACCTCAGCGATGACAAGCAATTACATTAAAAGACTGACATGCTCCAATACTACACTACTATTTCAGTTAAACATGTAAGTACAGGGAGCAAGATGCACGAAAAAGACCCAGACATCTTTCTGTCAAAAAACCCTAAAGGAAAGGTGCAGTGTAGCCACAGATGTAACTCCAGTCATCTCTGGTATAACGACTTATACCTGAGGTCTCTCTTTAACTCAGATTTTGTAAACATAAGAAGAAAATGGAGTAGAAAGAACAGAACCACCATTATGAATATGAAACTTCCTGAGAAGGGCAAAATATCTGCAAAATATCTTGTATCCAAGAAGCTAGATTTCCATTCTCCCCTTTCTGCCTAGGACAATAGCCAAGTTTCTCCTCTTTCATTATATCTGATACCTCCCTCCAACCTCTCTCTGTCTGAATTGTCTCTGTTTTAGGGCTCAGATATATATGCTACTTGTTTTGTCCTCAAATGCCTTAGGGAGATTCAGAGCCATGCACATCCTGATCAGTACTACATAGAAGAGGATTTAAACACCAGACTATGACTGAACCAAACTAACACAAAGACGCCCCACATGCCCCAGTGCCAGACATAGGAGATTTTTTAATTCTCTCTCAGCCAGGTTCTATCAAAAGTGGAGATGGTGCTTTGCCATCCTTTGAATGCAGTCCACTTCTGTAGCATCCGTCCCTCTGCACAGGGGTCAGGGATTGATGATCTGATGCCTTCTACATGCACAAAAAACATCAGCCAAACGCTGAGCTTTACTACTCACAAGAGCAGACCCTTTGAGCTTTGACCCAGTTTGGTTAGTAACAGCCTGTAAGTATATTTCTAACTAAACCCTGCTGTCACGTAAATATCAACAAACCAACATGTAACAAAACAAAAAACTTAATTCAGTGTTCCTGGTTTCAAAACAGGCAGTTCTTCAGTCAATAAACATTTCTTCTAATTCTACAAGTAAGTGAAAGGTGACTAACAGGCAAAAGACTTTTTAAATGTCTGGCAAGTTTGGAGAGGGTTTGGAAGGAATAAGCTTGCCAGAAACTGTTGGCAAGCACACTCCCTACAACAGCCAGCAATGGATATCCAAGCAGTCATTTTTGCTTCCTTTCCCAGACATAGTATTACCACCCCCACCTTCTTATTTATGCAGGGAAAGGGTGGCATTATTGAATTTGTTTTCTTAGTTAAGCAAATTTTTTTCCTATTGCACAGAAGGAATGACTTCCAAATGGAGAGGTAGCCAAATACATCTGGGGAACATTTTAAGCCCATTTTACAGGTACTAAAAACTGAATTGTCAGAGTCCATTGGCAGAACATAACACTTCACTTTTATGCAACATATTAGCTACCGCATTCCCAGTTTAGAACAGTTTGAGAGTTATACTTCTCAAATATAGCCCTGAGATGCAAATAATGGCTTCACAGAAATGTAAGAAGGCACACCCATTTTCTTTAGAAAAAGAGCACCTGCAGCTACTTTTATATTTTGCTTCTTCTGCTTTGCTAAACTTTGTGTTTGCATCCTATCTTTGATGTGGATTAAGTCACAACTACTTCACAATGTTAAGGATTTTACAGTGGATAACCCATGGGAACTGTAGCTTAACCTGCAGGAAGGTTTTGCTGGAAGTTTTATATAATGACATAGAGATAAAAAGGAAAAACCTCTAATGTTGCATTCTAGTGCCTATATCAAAAGTTAACATCTCTGTCTTACAAGAAATGCTTTCTAAAAATGCAACTATGAACTGGAAAAAAAAATTTCCAAAAGCCCACATTTGGCTATATCCCCTCTTCTTTAGTGAGCTGTCTTCCTGAAGCAAGCAACAATATTATCATCAAAAAAGAACTTAATCTTTTGATATAATACCTGGCAAGTTTATGTAAAAACAATTTTATGTGGCAGCAAACTTTTGGTGTATTTTAAAAGCGTTTCCAAGCACCAGCCTGCAAAACTAGTCACATCTTAAGGAAAGCTAAGAAGAAAATATGAAAATTTCCCTTTTCTTCAGATGGGTAAGTAATATTTACTCTTCCAAAGCCTGTGACTGGCAATATCAATAATCTACTCTTGGACTGACTTTTTTTTATAGGCCAATTTTGACATACTGCTCCAGTGTCTTGATTCCTAAACCCACACCCGCAAAAATTAGTCCAGCAAGATGACATTAGTCTCTTCTCACTGACCAAATGCTTTGTAATAAGCAGATTGGCGGAGATGACTTAATTCAGACACACTGAGTAACTGAATAATTAAATCAAATAGAAGAGCTAATAAAGAGTGCATAGAGACTGCACAGACAACATTATTTAGGGAATGGAGAAAGTCAATAGAAAGAGAATAGTAGTAAGGCTTAAATGCGCCTTGATTCAGTATTCTGATTTGTTAAACATTGCCCCATCATTTTATGCCCTAATAAGTTTCCATTGACTAACATGACCTAAAGCTACAGAGAAAGCTAGCTGAGTGCAGAGTTTCCTAGAATGTATCTCCATCAAGTTGCTGCAACTAAATATCAGTTAAAAAAATTGAGAAAATGGAAGCATACATACTACAGCAAATTTTTTTGAGACTAGTCCCTGGATATAGTAACAACTAAGCCACTTTGAACACCTTGTTGTTTCAAAATAAACTATTCCTATTTCAAATTCTAATAATAAGTGAATTTTACAGTGTGTTAAAAACAGGAGTGACATACTAGGAAATTAGGTGAGAAATGCAGCACTGAATATAAAAAATGTATTTTGTTACCTACATTCAACTGTCACTTAAACCTCAGGTTATCAGGAGATAAAACTATATACCATACATTCACTGTAAACAAAAGATGACCAAGATAAACCAAAAATAATCTGGCAGCACATATTAATATATAATCCAATACACGTTAAAACCAGAAGTTAATGTTCAATGTGAACACTGAAGCCTGACATCCTGTTGTCTTCTCTTCCCTTCAACCAAGAAGAGACACTCCCTTAAACGTCAGTGAAATTATTTGAATGATCAATGGGAGCACAGCCCCTGAAATCAGGTAAGAAATATAGACTCAATTATGGGTCAGTTGTTCTCAGCTGTTTAATTTAATGTATTTCTAATTGCAACAAGACACAAGGATCAAGACAACAACCTCTGTCTATGCAGTACACTCTAGAAGTTAACACAGTTGTACGGCAATAGTGAAAACCTGACTTTTGACAGCCAACAGGAGTAAGAATCTATTAGTGACACTTCTGGTAGCAGACAGAAAAAAAGTACCTTACCCCTAAGACCACCCATTTGTTTTATTACCTACTGCTACACTGCACACTGATAACATAGATAAAAGATGCACTTTGATTTTCACTAAAGCAGCCAGATCAGAAATAGCAATGATGAGAGTTTGCTATGAGTTAAAGGCTGTCAATGCAACTGCTTGTACTCTTCAAATCTCGGAGAGTCAGGCCACTGCCAAGTAAGTGAATGAAACAGAAGAGTAAATGTTAATTCAGGAACAGGTAGCTTAAACTTTTTGGTTTTGCAATTGCAGCGCAGCAGGCTGTTAAGTCCAATTCAAGTGTTCAGAAGCCAGCTTTACCATTAGGAAAAATAACCCTTTAGTACATAAAGACAATTTTTATGTGTGTCTGCATTTGTAAATGTAAATTTAAGATAAATCTATGCCTATTTCAAGACCAAAGGCATGAAGATTAATGTTCACTCCAAGAGAAACAATCAAAGATATGAGGAAAAAAAAAGTAGAATAACATGCTGCAGAAGACTAAAAATCTACATTCCTGGGCAAGTAGTGCTAAAATTTTATTTTAACATACATATGCATATCTGTATATACATATGTGTGTGGATTTAATAAACACAAATAAAAATTATATATTATACAAACACGTGTACACATACACTCTACAGATCTCAAAATAAGCAGCACGGGCACATAATTAAGGGGTCCCCAGGGCTCATAAAGAAAGTGCAACGACCTTGTTAGTGTTTGGCCTTTCTTTCGCACCCAGTCTCATTGTAAAACAGTCAACCATGAAAGTACTTTAAAAAGCTGGTTTTCTTTTTATTTACAGCATGATTTTATAATGTACCATTCATGTTTTATAGAAGCTGGTACTTCTGTATATCTTTCTGCCAAATTCAACATGAACCACAAACTTTCTAATTTACAACTTTCAGAAATTTGAATGCTTTTGAATACCGGGATTTTCAACTTTGCAATTTAATGACAACCCTGCCTTTGGCCTTTCCTGACCTGTTGTGAAGTAAATCAGGCACACTAATGTGGGCTAACAAGTCTTTTTCACACTGTTCGATCACCCTGCATCTTTTTTCTCAGCAGACACCGCCTCTCTCCCACTCTCTGTCTAGCCATCCTCCCTCAAAGCAAACAAAATGGTCACTGTAACCCTGCATTACTGCTCATTAGATCACAGGTTAGTCAAGTGGAACTGCCCGAGGTTCCCAAAGGAGAGCTATACTTCAAAAATCTGTCCATGTCAAATGAAGAAAAAACCCCTGAGCGTGGGGTCACCCAGATCAATGATCAAAAGAGACTGAGAATAGTGGAGGGAAAAAAAGAAAAAAAAAAAAAAAAAAAAGCCCTTTTTTGTAAAAAAACAGCCTTCTGTATAATAAATCAGAATAGAAAGATACTAAGCTTTTTTTTCCCCTTTAACAACAGTCCATTTTGGCTTCAAAATGTTTTTCTTGTTTTTCAGAAGATTTTGTAAGAGTAAGAGTATTTTTAAAGTGTTATGAGTGAGGTTTCCATAAAACTCAAACTTACTTTAAGAAAACTAGCAAGAGGAATAATAATGGAAGATACTGGAGATTTTCTCTGCATCCCATACATACTTTACTATTTCAAAATGAGCCAACATCAATTTTCATTCAATTATGACTTTAATTTAAACAAACCATACATTCTGAACTTCATGAGAAATGATACAGGTAGCATGTCCACAAAAAAAGGTAGTCAAGCAAAACTACATAGTTTGAAATCTTCTGGTACATGACAGATGTGCAGGCACGTGCGATACTTCAAGAATGTGCAGTACCATTTCTGTAGCCTCTGTTCATCTTTTAAGTACATAAGGCGATTTATTAGTAACAACCACAAAAACAAGAAAGCCCAAACCAAATAAAAATATTTTAAAATACAGTAGTAATTTAAAGTAATAAATTTTGATACACAGACAGACCAAACTACTCAATGAAGACTACTTGTTTAACAAGGTTCTGTGTACACACAAATTATAGATCACACGCATAACTCTGCTTATTCAAAATGAGTTATGTATTTCTAAAACAATAAACATACACTGTGTCACTAATGAAGACACTGTTGCAGCTAAAGGGACCTGATTGTTTCCTGCAATATTGGTGACAGAGCATCTTTTTGTTTACAGCTCTGAAAAGATTTCTTTTCCTGCCCTACGGAGTAACTCAGATTTCACTCTCTTACTCCCTTTATCCTCAGCCATGAGTAAAGGCATAATTAGGAACAAGGAACAAAGGTAAACAAATTGGAAGAGAATATTTGTAGTAGATTTGTAGTTAATATAGGGACTGTTGTAAAAGCATTACTGCAACAGAACAAAGCTATAGGAAATCAAAGGAAAGAAATCCTTTAAGTACTTAAATGTTTAATGTAATGTAGTAAACAATTTCCTAGCATTTATTACCAGAGTAACATAAAAACCAAAATGAGACTGTAAACGCTGTGATAATACATTATGAAAAAATATTGAAAAACAGTTTACAGAACAAGCTTGTATTACCAGAGAGACAAATGGAACAACTTATTTTTAAATAAACAATGCAATTGTAGCAAATATGTAACAATATATGCAGCAATCCCAATTATCCACCTCTACAGAATATGTGCAGATGAAATGAACAGTCTTTTAAGCAAAGCTCATTCACTAACGCAGGTTGGGCTTTTTGCTGGGTTTTTTTATCAGTTTGCTAGATGCCTCACACTGTGTATTAATACTTGAAATGAAACTTCAGCATGCATTAACTTTAAAGGTGCCCACACATTAATACTGAGTCTTTATTTTTATGACAGAATTAATATAGCACAGGCTTTCTGAAGCAACTTCACATCTAATCAGAATCTGAACAACTAAATATAACAGAAAATATCCAAAAAATCAAAGATATAGAAAAAAAAATGTAGTCATAGCTATGGATTATACAATACATTGTCAATACTCTATATTTGAAAACAGTAGGAAAAAATATAAGGATGATGTATGTAAATCTGGATAATAAATGAAGACCTTTTCAAGTAAAAACAATGCTTAAATTTGCCTTTTTAAAAAAAATGTTATCTAGTTAATTTGTACGATCCTTCACAAAGTTCTTTTCTAGACTAACTCAAAATTTCAGACTGTTCAGATTCTAACAGAAGAAGTTACTGTTTCATGTCAGACTGCTGTAGTAGATTTTCTAAACATTTAAACTATTTTGAGAAAACATTTACGCTTATAAAGATTCCAGCATGACTAATGATATGCTGCAGTATCAACAAATCATCATTAGAATAATGTCGTTATATTCAAAACTCTGCTTCTAGTCTTATGAAGACGATTGTTCCCAGATGCTAGAGTGGATAATTCATGTTTCTTCAGAAGCATGTCTGCATCTGCTGCTGAATCACTGCAAGAAGCGGATGGGAAAATGGTTTCCTCTTTTTGAACCAAATGTCATTATGCACTGAACAGAAGTGGTTTCTGAGGAAATAATGAACACTGTTCTCAGCCTACATTGCTATAGAAGAAGGCCTTCAATGGGTCCAATTTTCTTTAAGCAAAAACTCAGAGTACTGCATCCTCAGCGTCCCTGAACTGTGGGGCCCTTCGCTACTTTTGAATTTGCAGAACTCCATTCCATTCTTCATTTTTGTTTGAACCCCAGAACGCTCTCTAGTCATCTCTTCTGCTTTACTGCCAGTAAAGTCTTGGGAAGTAACAGGGAAAGAGGTGCATGAGACTTGTCACCAGTCCCCTTCCATTCCTCCCGTTACTCCTTATCTCTGGTTCATTCCATTTACAAAAACAACAGTGTCCTGTCCAGCAATCAAGCTCATAACAATCTTTAATTTTTGGCTTCCATCACACCCAGAGAGCATCCAAGATTGTTCCAGGAGCATAATGGCTTGAAAGAATCCCAGGATAAAAAAATTGAGCTCAAAACTGAGAACGGATAGGGAGGAATTTAATCTCACCTCACAGTAGTATGTGTTTCCTTCCTGGCCTTTGACAACTGTAGCATTGTTTCAGTAACATCCACAACACTGATGCAAAGATGATCCTTTCCCCATCCTGTCACTTGGAAACACATAATTGTTTAATGAATTCTCACATATATGCCAACATCTCCATGTCCAGAGGTTTATGGTTTGTTTTTGCTCATAGGAATTTTATGCTCAAACATCAGGAGATTCAGTCTCTGATGGGCCAATGACACCTCAATTTTCAGGTTTGCCTTCCCTCACGCTGCAGCTCATATTCAAGAGAAATTCTTCTCAAGCATCTTCAGAAATGTTGAGTTTCATAAGGAACAAAAAGCCTCCATAGTCAGGCTGAGCTCTGAGCACCTTCTATTTGATGCAGGTTTTAAGAAACTCTGCATACACATATTCCCAGCAAGGTCTTCAGGGCATTGGTAACTACAGACAATATTAATTTATGCTGCATCACGGCGCAATATTAATTTATGCTGCTCATACTGATGAAGCTGAAAATTTTCTACTTTTGTGGCACATAAAATCCAACTTGAAATACTTACGTTGATATAAAATGGATAGATTTTCCTCTGCTATTGTTAAAGTTCCCTGACATGACCAATAAAGATGCTCGTCGTGATTTCCCATGTGTGTGTGTCTAATTCCCGCAGAATGGACTGCAGCCAGAAATTAATTTCATACACTGCATTCCTACTCTAATGGAATGAAGATTATGTGATCACGATCAACTTGAAAAACATTTTTTAAAAAATCTACCTCTGTTATATTGAGTACCAAATATAAATTACGTAGTTCAACTACACAAAATAAGCTTTCTCCTTGCTAAATACAAGGTTCACAGTATATTTAACTTGTCTTTATTCAGCAAACTTATTTTAGCACTAAAAACAAAAATAGAAGAGAAGGATAAGTCCTCATCTTTTAAAAAGCAGCAGCTTGTATTATTGAACTCAAGATTTCATTCTAATACATATTAGATGGATGTTTGAAAGAAAAACACATACTAAATCACTTTTACAACAGCAGAGTTTTCACAAACTTGATCCAGTGCATTACTAAATACTTTTCCATTCTTTTTTCAACTGATCCTGAGACCATTTTTGCTAAAATGGTAGAGATATATTTAGAAAGTAGTTATATAGCCACTATTTTGTTCCATTTGTAATAGTTATTAATTCTGAAAGAAATACATCTTCTCCTGTTCATGTGAGATGTCACTAACAGTAATTAAATTTTTGAACATTCGAGAATTCCCCAGAACAGCAATATCACAGACATAGAGGCTCAAAAGGATCATAATGACTGTGTGGTCAGATTTGTATCCAACAGGCCTCAGGATTTCATTTAATTCTCTACTAAAGTGCACCAACTTTTGACCAAGGAAAAAAAGGTTTCACAAAGAACTGTAAAAAGCTGTGCTCTTCTCCAACAGTCTTTACTGAATAGCATATAAGCATTTGTAAGTATAAAAATATTTATGAAAAGCATTTACTAAAATATGAATATAGATTTAAAATAAGAATATCTGAAAGCATTGTAAACTTTCCCTCATAAATTCGCTTTTTATTTATAGAGACTGTGCCCTACCTTTACAGTCATTGTGTTTAGTGCTGCAAGTGCAGCCAACTCCTTCTCGTCAAATGATATTTTCTCTCTTCTTTCTTTGCTTGGAAGTCAACAAAGACACTAAATTTTCAAAGCACATAGCGACAATAAATGCTTCTTTCCTATCTCTCTCCAGTCCAGTAAAAGTAATTGGGCACCTACTCTAGAACATTCATTGTTAAGAGGGAAAAATTATTTTCCAGTATTTCCTGTATAATCTTCCTCTACTGTGGTTCAGCGTAAGGGGATAAGCAAAAATGCATGAGAAGTAAGGTAGTAGGTAGAAGGGTCCAAGTCTCATTGGATTTTAGACTTCCACACCTCCAACATTCTGCACCACTTCTACTTTTACACCTTCCTCTCACCTCTTATTTGTGCCTGTACGCCAACTTATCCAACTGTCTTCTCATCAAAGTCTACTTAAAAGTAAGACCTTGAGGAAGGATGGTGGCTAAGTAATTTTTAGGTCCAAACCAGCTCATCACATGGCCATACACAGTCAGACTGTCACACCTGAAAGACGGGAGAGGCAAGCAAACCAATACTGCTGATAAAAGAAATACTCGAAGTACACACCATCTATATACATATAAAACAAGTATTTGAAGACCCAAACAGTGCTGTAAAAATCCATGTCTGATATGCAAAACTACATACAGCAATACTTTTCAAAATCTACCCCACGACATGCAGCTGCTTTTTTTTCAGGACTGTACATGGCACCATTAGCTACAAAGGGCCATTCACAAGATTTATTTCTCTAAGTACAGTTTGATGTTGTGAAATTGGTGTGTGTGGACAGTACTTCCACTCCTACATCCTAGCTACTCCACTCCTACTCTTTATCTCCTGGTACACTGAGTAATATGTGCACATTTGCAGGCGTGCTCAAGCATTTGTTTCGGTATCTTCAGGAACATCATTACAAATCAGAGCTTCTAGGGGCAGTCTTTGGACTCATTTCCTTACAGACTTACATATTTGCCAAGAGCACAACTAGATATTTACTATTCAGAAGGGCAGTTCTCCTTGTTTTGTGTCTTTGTCCCACATACACCGGGACAACAACATTAAGCTGTACTAAGCAATATTATTCACCAAAAAATGATCAACCATACCAATTCATCTTTTTATCTAATGAAAAGATATTGATGATTTTATCTATTATGGCTTTCTTTATTTTAAAACATAATTGAAACACAAATTCATGTAAAGAAAAGGCGTGGTTACTGTTCGGGTTCAGTCCTGCAACTGTACGAAATTCCTTGCTGTTCACACTTAGCAAGGATATAGATCTACTCGCATTTACTTAAATTGCTTATAACTTTTTATATTACATTTTATATATATTATTTTTAGTATAGGATCCTTTTATATCTAAATCAACTTCCTAATAGATATGAAGAAATTTTTAATCAGAATGGAAGTTCATATGAGACATGCAAATAGGAGTTACTTCTGCATTGTTCTAAACAGGGCAAAACTAATATTGTCTAAACACCAGTTTAGTTATTAGTTTAATAATCTCCTCTTCTGCAAATGTGTTCATAACTGAAGTCTGACATATAACTCTTCTGTTCCCTCAAAGCCCACAGTTGTGAAGGAAGCAGCCAATACTCAAAATAGCAGAGTCCAGCTCCAAAACAATCTTCAAATATCAGGGGATACACCTTGGATGAAAAAGAAGTATTTGCAGTGAGGGGATTGCAAATATTAAGGTCACTAAGGTCACTATGATCTCAAAACAGGGTAGGAATCTATATTTTGGCTATTTACTGCGGTAATCTGAAAATAAATCACCTCAGAAACAGTTTCTTGAGGAACCAAAAATCTGTCCCCGATTTAACTTTGCTCTGGATGCCCCTGTCATAAAGTACACAGATTTGCAACAGCTGGTCTTTGAAAACTCAGATTTGAGAGGCTTGACCAGGGTGAGGATGGGACAGACTGCAGAGACTTTCATTTTCACTCTTGGTTTTAGGCTAAGTTTTTATAGTACCTGCTCCTGAAGAAAATATTTCCTCAAAACTGTTAGCTAAGATACTGCATACTCTCTGAAGCGAAACCCTTTTCAGGTGTCAGTGTTCAATGCAGTTTTTCAGATTGCTAGTAATGACATCTATAACTCATATACTGAAAGGGTTTCCAAAAAGAAACCATTTTCCCCTAACTAGCAGAAACCACAAATGGCATGAACTATGGAAAAACAGTACAAAGACATTGGAATATAAAGAAGTGATTACATCCTGGAATTCAGCCTGTCATATGCAGCCAACTTAGACCATTGGCAGGCCCAGAAAGCCCAGTTTCTAGAGATCCCCACCACCAGTAAGAGCCTCCACAGATGCTGGCAAACCTGAGCATTCTCCTGCAAAGGTTTTTTAGCTTTAAGATATTTAAGGCTTCAAGAAGACATTGTTTATCTACAAAATTATTTCTAGACATAAACAACAGAGAAGAAACTGGCAGAGTAATAGATAACAGCCCTCACAGCCCTAAGATGGCTCTTTTCATAAGGAGAATCACCTTCCACTATTCTGCTAGCAGAAAACCCAATTAAACACTGTCAGCAATTCAAAATCCATATATTCCCAAATAGATAAATGCGTCACAATCTATATAAATATGCAATGAACCTTTCACACACACTTTTGAAAACACTGTTTGCAACTAAAAGGTTTTTTTTGAAATCTTGCTCTATCAAAAGAAAAAGTAAAATCAAAATTACTCTCCTGTGGAGTTTCACACCCCCATCAATTCAACTTTAAAGTAAGGTCTTGTTTGCAAGAAAAAAAACAGCACTTGTGATCAGCACACACTTTCCACACTATTTTTTTCCTGACAACCGTATTTAAAAAAACAGTGTAATCTTAAAATAGGCTGAGAATAGGTTGAGTCACTGTTAACTAGTAAGTCTGTATCAAAATGTTCTAGCATTTTTTAAATGGGAATTTATAACAGATCTTCAGTGATTTCTCCTGAATTTTCAAGTGGTCACCAATTTAAATACATGAAAGATATGTATTAGTTGCCTGCATTTTTTGATAACTGAAGAAAAACCCACCAACAGGTTATACTCTATGAATGTGTTCATATACATGGTCTTAGAACAGAAGAGTTCAAATGGACTGGACCTACACTGATCATATAGCGCAACGGCAATCTTAGAAACAGCCTTAAATATAAAAAAAGAAACGCCCCAAAGTCAACATACTGCCAAACACTGCTTCACCAGTGAACTGGAAAAACTAGTTCAGTTTGGTTCCCCCTTTGGCCAGTCCTATACAGCTTCCAGCAGTCCTGAACACACTCGGACAAGAGTCCAGAATAGCCTGCTCTTAAAATACAGTGGCTACTGACAAATTCCAACATATACAGCTCCTAAATATTACTCTGATCTGGGAGAAAAGTGGCTGTCTCTGCACACTGGTTCAACTCAGAAGAATCCACTGCAATATCCAGCTTCTGATACTGTTACACGAAGTAGCAGACATTCCAAAATAAAAATCAACAATCTGATAATAACAGTAATGCTCCCTTTCAGAGCAATTTGAAGCACTTTTATCACCATCACTGTCCCGCAATATTTTAAGCCTATAACAGAAATCTGACTAATCAAAACCAGTTTCAATAATCAAAAGTACTTTTGTGTGGAAAAGCAAAAGCACATTCTGTCAGCAAGATACTTACTTAAAAAACCATATAATTAGGTAAACTGTTTAGGAACTGCACCCTGTATTTTGGAAACCATGGCCAAACTGATATGCCACCACCTTCCCTCATATGCTGAGTAACTGAAATTATTTTTCATTTGTAAAAAGTTTCGTTTACTACTTCACAAGGTTTCCAAAACTACAGTCAGAACTGACTTACATATGATTAATTCTTCATTACTGTAATTTTAATATGAAGTAAGATTATTTTGGAGCAAACCTACTGAGTCAAATACAATTGTAACAGTTTTACAGACTAGTTAATATACGCAGTCTTTATTTCAGCATGGCTCTGTTGAAATCACTTAGATATTTGAAAACGCCTAAATGTGCTGTGGTCACAGGAAAAACAAAACCACTTACAAATATCTTTGACATTGGAAGATGAAATAACCACCATGGAAGTCTACTTAAGAGAAATATGAAGGACATCTTCATTTATAGTTTCTACAATGAAATTTCAAGTACACTCTCTTGATTTCATTTTAAAATCAACATATAACCAGGAAAGAGCAAATCAGCAACTGAGCTCGAGGAAAAAAGGATTACATTTACTGATTAGTATTTCAGCTTGGCTTCTCCTGTAATTTTCCCTGGTCACTTCAGTAATATGAAGTATATTCTGCAAAATGAATTAGGTTAAATTGCATTTCATAAATTAAATAAGTTATCTGTATATTTTTGCAAGTATCTATTATAGCTGTGAATTGAACTATTCATTACATTGCTTATTACTTACAGCACGCGGCTTCTACCATATAATTTCTACATAAGCAATGCAAGGAAAAAACCACATTAAATAAAGTACAACATTTTGAAAAACTGAAGCAACTGCACTTCCCAACAATATAACTAACATCTGTTGCAGAAACTGCTTGGCACTTGCACAGTTTTGTGAAGAATTTTTGTTATAGATAAATATTTTTCTACATTTCCTATTATGCACCACTCAACTCAGACATTTTCCTTAATTATACTCCAAGGAGTCCTTTCATATCCATTAAAGAAAGGCAATTTGTTGCCTAAAAGAATGCATCCATATTTTTAAATTTCAACCGTGATTCATCCGTCTTCTGACACATGAAAAAATCAAGGAAATCCCTACAATTAATGGACTTAGTTCTGCAAAAATGTCTAATAAAACTCAAAATGCTCAACATACTACATTTTTTAAATACTTTAATAAGCTGGTTTTGATATAAGCAATGGTCTTATAATTCATCATTTTACTTCTATTCCACATCTCAATAATGAGGACAACAGCATAGCTAAGCCTTTAGGAAAGCAAGAAATTACCATTTTAACATCGGTAAAAATGACTGAAGAAGGCTTCTACTTTGTTACAACTTTGTGATATTCTCTTTTTTTTTTTCCCTTCTAATTTTGCTTTCCACTATTCTTAAGTAAAGAATTTCAAAATCACTGAGCTCTGGATACAGGCTAGGTAGGTTTTTTCCCTGAAAATATACATGTGCTGTGCACATTTAACAAAATTGTTGTATTCTACATTTCATACACACTCACATTAGCAATCAAGACTTGTCTGCTATGATAATAAACTGTAAGATTTTTTTTTTTTAAAAGCACGCAGTAGAAACCTATTTAAATGCTATTGTGAGCATATAGAGATCTATTACCCTACTGAGATTTCAAGCAACTGGTAATGAAGAATGAGGTGAAAATGAGGGTACTGCCAATAAAAGAAAAGAAAGGCTAACTCTAAATACACAAAAAATTCAGTTCAGGCTCAAAGGTCTATCCACATGGGCTCAGCTGCAAAATGAGAGAGTTACAAGTATAATTTGCTGTAAAGCAAACCAACTGGCTTTGCATTCATTATTAATATGAAATTGGACAAGGAACATGTCTTAAATTTTATTTGCTATCAAAAACCTCACTTAACATTGAACCAAATTTGGTCACTTTAAAAGTAAAAAATATACTAAAATAAGAAATGCTTAAATCGTGTAAGAAACAGCACCTTTGTTTATGAAAAATGTAATCTGTATTGCTCTATGAAGAAAGTTAAAGCCAAGTCACATAGGCTATATTTGGATGATAAAATCAAATCAGTTGTGTCTAAGGATATTGTCATTTTTTAAGTGTGAGGTTTGGGACTGCACGCTTTGCTTTTATGCTGTATAATAAACTACATCAAATTATTAAACATATATCAAAATCTATATTACATTTCCTTTAAATATTCATTATTTCTTTCTAAGTCTGTTTTTATATGAACAAGACCTAGAACTTGTAGATTCTATCTTGGCATCATTATCGTTTACCTATTTATGTAACTTGATATATTAAATACAAATTCCTTTTTTTTTCCTTTTTCCTAAGAATGAATTCTCAGAGAAAAGGACCAACAATTTAAAAAAACATTTCACAGTGTAGTTTACATAGCTGTCACTTAATCTCTTCTGATATTAAAAACACTTGCTATACTCCAGTCACATTTACACCACTTCTTAACACATAATAAGCTTAATTTCTTTTGACTAAGGAAGGAGGCATAAGTAGCAACAAGGAAGTAAAGACTGTACATTCAACTATACTGTGCTAAGAGCAGCTATTCTATAGATCAGTTTGTTCTGAGCTGAAAGTCTAAAACTTTGTATTTCGGACAATCTAAGAAAGAATCAAGTTTAAATACAAAGCAGCAACACAGTAAGGTGCTGAAACAGTTTGCACTCTCCTGCACTCACAGAACAAACAGATTTCACATACAATCATTTAAGAGGAGGAATCCTTTAAATGACATTTACGAACAGGATGACACAACCAGATTTTAACTTCTTCCTACAATCTCAGAAGAAGTAATTTTCAGCATTTCCTCAAATGTATCTGACATGATAGGAACGTAGACAAGATGAATTTCTCAGAAATCGAAGAGCAAAAGGTACACTGAATAGAACAATTACGTAATTTACTGTGTGATAGCTAGAAATTAGACAAAAACATTACTCCTTGGAACAGGAAGATCAGAACCAGTTAAGGACTTCAGCACAGGAATTGCAACTCTGACCTCACATCAGTACACAGCAGTTCAGAAAAAAGCTTTTACACAAAAAAGACAACCTATGGCCACAACGCATTGCTGTAAGCAGTTGAAAAGAATGGAGTAATGGAACAGTGCAAAATTAAAACTAACAGCAAATAAAAACCCAAGCTAAACAAAAAAGTCACTGTCCCAGCAGCTTTTCATAAGAGTAGTTTTAAAAACATCTTTTCTCCCTTAAGCAAAATATGATGAAAGCAGAAGATCTGTTTGCATCCAAGTATTACTTGTGTGTTTTCCAGAAGAACTAAGCCTGTATAGAGTGCAGTGGACTAAGTTTTTAGGGACTGGGACTGTTTTTGGTCTGTGTACTTACAGTAAAGAAGAAACTGAGGACAGTCCTTAACCAGGAAGAGTAATAAGTGATAGTGGATCACTGGTGTGCAGATAGTAAATACAAACAGGCAAGAAGCTGCCACATTAACATACCTCTTGTACTGAGCGAGCTGCTGGCTTGTCTTGGTGATTGGCCAGTATTAAAAACGGCAAAGTACATAACTGTGGGTGCTGGAGAGCAGAATGCAGTTCATTCCTAGCAGTTTCTAGATCATCTTCAGAGGAGGCGCTGTCTAGTACAAATATTACCCCTTGCGATCCTTGGTAGTAACGACTCCAGTATTTCCTGATATTGTCAGCTCCTTTCAAGAAAATAATGAGAACTAATTAAAACAACAATAATTTAACAAATTTAACACTTGTAAATTAAAATAAACCATCTACTTAGAATGATCAAAATAATTACTGAAATTTTCTCTCCTAACTATCATTAAAAGAATAAAAAGAAAAATAAAACCAATAAAAAAATACAACATAAACACACACAAATGCGAATCAACACTGTTTAAACACGGAAGGAAGTTGACTCAGTGTAGCTTTCTTCCCTTAAAGCTTCTGCTCTATTAATGAGTACTGGCAGAACTACCATGCTTGCAGTACCACACAGCCTAATCCTTTACCTTCTCACTGGAATATCTCGGCACTTTAATACCTAAATCTTTACCCATTCTTTTTCACTTTGCCCTGCAGCTCCTTGTCATAACCTGCAGCTTCTGTCATGGCAGTTGCTCATTTCTGAGCATGCTAAGGTCTTCCAGTTCATCTCCAAACCATCAGGCAACCACTTCATAATTGGGGAAAAAAGGTGTCAGGAAAGCCTATTAAAGTAATTAGATACTTAATGAGGAGAATAATGATACAATAGTGAGTTGAACAGTGAATGAGAAGCTATGGTGACAACATGCAAAGGCATTCAGTTCAACTACTTTTGCTCTGTCAACCACACTAAGGATTCTGGAAGAGCCCAACAGTAGACACATGAGTGACTGTATAGGCTTATATGCCACAGTAATTTTTAGGACACAGTTCAGCAGCACTCAGCCATCTCAACAGAAGCCAAGCACTAAGGTTATCAACAGAAAGCTTTTGTCTCCCCTGGAGAGCAGCATATGTTGTAGCAATGAGGTAGGAAAAAAAAAATTGTATTTGACAGCTGTCAAACTATCTAAACTATGATTTGGATATGGGCTATTCTTTGTACGTCTGGATCTGGCACTACACTCATGGGGACAAACACTAAACAGTGAACAGCAGCAGCAACAGTCTAGTAGAAAACTTGACATGTCTGCCAGACAGTGACTTGCAGAAATGTGCTGAAGGTACCTTTTATAGACGCTTTTCTTATTTTGAGACAGGGAAAAGTGAACTTCCATATATACACAAGAACAAAGAGCTGAAAATAATAAAACTCTACTTTCCAATGAAACAAAATGATACAAAATTCTTGAGCAACAGCATGAGATTTCAATGCAACATAATGACCATAACACTGATACAATACTTAAAAATATTAACGTAATTTTCACACTGTGCAACAAAAAGACAGTCACTAAACAGAAGTCAAGAAATAAACATTTGCTCCACCTAATTTAGGTATGCAACTCAAGAGTATTCAAATCTCGCCTAACGGAGTTATCCCCTGTCTTTCCACCAGTCACACTGGAACCCTGAACACTTTGTTTCTGTATCTGCACCTAGCACAAACACTGCCACCACACAAACACACATACTTTTTCCTACAGAGAATACTGAAGTCATACCTAATCTTTCTTTTTCTGCAAGAGATCTACAGAACTGACTACTTAAAGGCAAATGGTCACAGGACTTAGTTAAGACATTGCTTAATCTCTCTGTTAATTTAACCAGACTCAAAATAACAATGCACAAATAGGATGGATGTTTTATTTATTTTATCATCAATACCTGAAGATTATTATTATATATACAGAAGAGGGACTGCATTGAAAGCTACTTCTATGTTTCTGCAGCACACGAATATCTGTCAACTGTACCTAAAAACAATTTTATAGCATCTGTGAGATACCCCAGTCTTTCTGAACAGCTGGCTACTTCAGAACCAAGTAGAGCACGTTGCCAGAGGGACACTATTTACACAGCCACACACAGCAGTGTCGCAGGCATCTGAGGTATCACATTACTTTAAAAACTAGTAGAGAATCATTTTTGATGAACTTAAAGGCCAAGACCACGATCAGTTCTTTGAACATATTTTTTTTTCCTAGCAACATAACATCTGTCTTATTTACTCTAAGCATCAGTCAGCTACTTCTCAATCACGTCACCGCTAGAACCTGAGTCTTATCTTTGTAACCATACTCATTCTAAACAGAAAAAGTGTGGTGAACTGCAGAGCATTTGACCTCTTGTATCCAGACACACGGAAGAAAGAAGCTCATGGATCCCTACATGGGACATTGAAGACAGAAAAGGAATACACTGATTTGTCGACCTTATGGTCCTGTCTTTTTGGTTCAGGTTCCTTAGCAGCTCAATTTTGTTTCTCCATGTCAACTGTCCTGAAAGAAACACCACCAAAGTACAGCCGTCCTTTTCTCTTCCAGCCCTGGTCAGTCACCATGGCATAGTTATAAGAACCAACTTACAACATCCCATGAAACCTGGTATTTTCCTTGGGATCTTCCATTACCCTAACGACATGCTGTGAAAGTGCTTACACTTCAATTCTGAGGAAATCACAGCCTGAGGTTTAAGAATAAAAAAAATTTGCACTAAGCAGACAAGAAAAAAGACTGATAAAGCATGTACCTTAGGGTGCCATTTCAAACAATTTTTCTGGCAAATGCACTAGAAAAATATTTCTTGGCAATAGCTAATGAGCTATCAGCAGCTGGAAGTCACAATTTCTACAAGACAAATAACCCGATATTCTTTTGCCTTAATTCTTCATATCCAGGGAATAGAATCTGCTCTTAGCTTCTTTCCTCAGAGCAGTGGAGTGGAGTTATCCTGGGCAGGAAACACTTGCCTATGCATAGTGTTTCAGCCATCACACTTTGTGGCATGACAAATGCAGTATTAGAAAGCAAGCAGTTTTTAGGTGCAGTGCAGCAAAACTATCCTATTAATTTTTTCATCTATTCCAAAGGTTTCAGAGACAGGAAGATTCGAAGTCTGAGTTCCTTGGAAATCCAGAATATAATGTGTATCCATTAAACATCCTTAGGCTCTCAGAAGACTGATGTGATAAAGCAGGAATTTAACTTAACTAGTACCCAAAACATTCCACCAAATGAGTAGCACATAGGATAAGCACTTAGGTTTGTCAGTCTGCTCTCATGTGTTTCTCTGACAGCTTTGAACCATATGGATGTTTCTTCAACCAATAAACTGCCTAAACTAAGATTAAAAAAAAAAAAAAAAAAAAAAAATCGCCAAAACATCAGAAAAAGATAATTCACATTAGACCTAAGGAACATGCTATGTGACAGGTTCACTAAAATGTGGTATTCAGGGTAGCAGCTACCTCAAACACAAGCAAGAGCCACTACTTATGGCTAAGCGTATGAGTTGTTTCCGTCACCAACGAAGGAACTTACAGGAGTGGGTTGAGTCCTGTGATGTGACTAAAATATGCAATTCACAAATAAACTAGGGGGAAAAAACCAACAAAACCCACACTACAACACAATCACACTACTTATTCTAAAAGAGAAAACAGTATTCAATCAAATATAGGCTTGAACCACTTTATAACAGCAAAAAAACCAAACCCCTCCTTACAGAAAAATGACAGGATGCTTCAATTAAAAGCCACACCCATTTAGCATTACTACAGGGCAGGTTTACTCAACTACCTTTTAATTTTAAAGACCTTCATTTTAATATTTTTAAATATCAAATAAGTATTTTTTTTCTTTATCATCAGTCTTTATCATCAGTGTGCCTATATTAACACTGTTAATTATTTGTATCAGTGCCAACAGCACCCCTTGGGAGCTGGGAGGAAGATTTTGAGTTATGTGAAGTTTAACATGCGCCTGAGCCAGTACACACAAGTACTAGTACACACTCCAGTAAATATTATGCAAAACACAGAGCTGCAAATCTTCCTTTCAGCTATGAATACTTCTATTTACAACTTCATTCACAGTGGTTTGAGGCTACCTTCAATTCCCTCCTTTTCAGTACCTTCAGGAGAACAGAACATAGCATTACAGAAAAAATTCATTGAAAGAAATTCACATGTGTCAAATTTGTTACTTGTCAGACTTGCAGCAAGTCTCCATCGAGAACACAAAGAATGTCACAGAGCCCTTGCTTCAACACAGTCTAGTCTGCAATTGAAAGCTCTTGTTAGCCTCAAAATACATCACAGGTCTGGAGAAGTTATAGTCTCAAATAGAGGGAAGAACATTTTTTTTTCCCTTCCCACCAAAAACAGTTAACTTGGGGACATAAAATGCAGGCTGCATATAGCTTTTTCTACCATTTCAAATATATCATCCACTCACCTGAAATGAAGACATCTAGATACTTTGAAGGTTTTACAGGTAATTCAAACATTATATAGATCATTCCTCTACTGATATTAAACAGAGTATTTCTAATAAAGCATAAAGGTGAAAAACTGCCAAAGACAATGCCATGAAATCTTTTTGTGAGAAACACTGGCCCACAGGTGAGGGAGTAAGAAAGAAGGGTAGAGAAAAAGAAATATCTTATCCATTCTCACAAAATCTGTAAATACACCCTACCCTCTCACTCCAAGAAAACCTTTGGAAAATAAATGTTTCTAAATCTATGTAAGGTTTATAACTTCACTTCCCATCATACCCTCACAAGTAAAACTGACTTATTTTCCTGAGTACCCAAGAAGATGCCTGAAATCTTAGAAACGTGTTCAAGAGATGTGGCTGCTCCTTATCTATCTTGGGCAGGTTTCCCAGTATTCCACCCTTGAAGAAATGCTGTATACAGATTTTTTTTTTAATGTGTTAGCTCCCTTTTATTACAAATAAATTTATAAATCCTGTTTAAGATACCTGGTATGAATGTGCATGGAATTTGTCCCATCTGACAGACACACCCACCCAGAGATAAAAAAGTTTTGCATGAGTTTAATGTCAGTCACCATTCTATAGCTACTTTGTATGGCTACTGCGACAACACAGATCCTAAACCAAAACTTTCTCCAGATTCAGAAGTCCCAGGACTTCTTCTTCCTAGGGTCTAAGACCAAGTGATCACAGCCTGCTTTCTCTAGGCTTTCAGGCAGTGCACTCCTGCAATGCACAAAACATGGCAGCAGGAAACTGGCACTTTTTCCCCAGAAAGAGGAACATTTTGAGATTGCCAAATCAGCTATATTCACTGCAGCAATTCAACTACAATATGGAAAAACAGCATAAAAGAAAAAAGAAAAGACAAAAGATGTTGAGGAAAAATTTTTCTGCGTTCATATTCAAAACATACAAAATCAGAAATGCATGTAAGTTTATGGTGTTCAATTTTATTTTTCCTATCGAACTAAAGTTTATGGAAACGATCTCTGTCATCTCTTGTCTGCCTTCCAGGCTTTCCCAGTGAGATTAATCTGGAAGTCAGGCCTTCAGTATTTTCCTTATTAGCTAACTTAAGTGCTGTTTCCAACTCTGAATCTCCACCTTACTCTGATATTTAAATCTGTTAGAACAACGTTCAGGTTTCAAGCACTTGGAAGTTTTAAGAACATTATACTTACACTCGCCTGCAGAAAGTCAGTTTGATCTACTTGGGTGTGTGTATTATACTACCATGTCAAAATAAAACATGCAATTTGAAACAAGTATCTCCTGTTCTAGTCAAGAATATAAAATTCACTCTAAAGTTCATTTAAAAATTTTACAAATTAAATTAACAGAAAGAGAAGGATACATGTGCCTTGCAATATGCTTCAACATCTATTTAAGCCCGATATCTGGAGACTTAATAGTTTGCAGCAGGTGGCACAGACAGCCATTTGCACCCCTTCTTTTTCTTTTTTTTTTAATGAGTTGGGGGTTGTTCATTTTTAAATTCACAAACATACAGTAAGCCCTCTAGGGCTAGCAAAGAATGGATGGCAACAAGAAAATCTTCTGCCACTCTCCTCTCTACCCATTACCCCATCTGTGTCCTTCTCCCACATCTGCTAGAGGACTCTGAGACAGCCAAGATCTCAGAAGCAGCAGCACAATTCCACAGCAAGACTGCTGCCAGCACCCAGCAAGGTTCAAATGTACCCTCCCCTGAGCTGCAGTCACAGCTTTGGTAACAGGGCAGCTAATCTCAAATAAAGCTCAAAACACATCTTTTCTAGGGCACTTAAAACTAGTAGGCATACAAAAGAAGCAGCAACTCTTATCACAAGCTGTGTATTTCTGTTTAGCCCTTGTGCTAATTGGCCCATAGAAGTTTAAAGCTTTAGCTTTTGAAAGGATCATGGTTTTTCTGTCTAAGAATCAAAGATAAAACTTTTTTTTTGAGGGAAGGGTTGTTTATAAAAGAGTTGTAGCATTTCTGATGCTTAACTAGGCTGCTACACTCTGTCCTTTGATTCTGCCTGAAGAAAATGGCATTGAAAGCCCAACAGGAGACAGAGACTTTTAAGCAAACCAAATGTTCTGCTTTTCTCTTCACAGAATATCTCACAAACAAAAACAACCGGTCCCCACCCACAAAAACAGGACTAGGAAATTCTGCGTTTTGCTTATCCTATTTACATAGTTGCGATAGGCGTTGCGAGCATGGTTCCTACTTGCAGTGAGACAAACTGTGGGTTGTCTTTTCACACTGTAAAAACCTAACTGTAAAAAAAGCACAGTATTTCCAAAGAACAGTGGTAAGATCACTATGCTGAATCAGAGCTTCCTCAGGACCCAGGTTAAAGAGGTCCATAAGCAGGCGTAAATGATCCTTCTTATCTATGAAATGAGGAAACTATGTAACAGAGCCTGGGCTTAGACACCATTTGAATAGCAGGCTGAGCATGACTGATAGCAAACAGATCTAACTTAAATGTTTTTGGAAGCTGAATGTCTCTGTGCGACTCACAGCATGGACAGCTCAACAAGGTCATCCAAAAATTTCATCTGCTAAGACGTTCTGTAAACTGTTTGATGCAGCTATGTCGCAGATGGCATTGCATGTACTCCACAACCAGATTTCGTAGAAGTGTCAACTGCCTCTTAGTCAAGTACAGTATGGAGATTTTATTGCTTTGTGTTAGTTCATCCCTGTGTAGATGACTGTGGCTGGCATTCACTTGTGGGATCGGTTTTCTGATGACTAACTTGAGGAAATGCTAGCTGCTCTGACAGGCTATGTTGCTAGAAGGGTGTTCAGTACTCCACTACCTCCACAGAGCAAAGGAAAAGAGAGATTTCCCATAAATATTTAAATTTTAAATTCTTATTAATAGAGCAACATTATTTTCTCCCTCATCCCTCTTTTTTCACCAGGCAGATAGTACCTGACAACTGTTGCTGTCTTCTCCAGAAGTTCACATTTTCCATTCAACTTGGACTGCACAACAGCATAGATTCTCCTCCTACTCTCTTTTCTGCTGCTCTTTACTTACAAATTAAGGCAAAATACACATGCTTTGTTTAACCAAACCTATTTAAAGCTATTTGTTCTCAAGCTGTCACCTAAACAATTAATTTAGCTGGCCTAAGAATGTGAATTTATTACTTTGGTAATCAAGCTTAAGAAGTAACAGCAATGGGGAGGCAAGTTCTCATCTCTTTTCCTGGGCATGCTCGACCAGCTGGAGACAAGAGCATTCCTGATATTAACCACTCTGCTATGGCTAAGCACTTAAAACATTTTTGTCTTAAATGAAATTTCCAATACGACTACACAACATGTAGTCTCTATGTTTGAGAAAATGGCTTTAGAGTGTATCAGAAAACCTAGCACAAACATAGGACAATATATTTTAATAAATTAAAGAGAGAACATTACTAAACCCTATAGCATGCTGTTAATATTCTTAAACTTTTTATGAAGAAGAAGAGCTAATCACATCCAGAATCATTCTTTTAAATTTGACTTGGCTCAGTGTTTGGCATCTCACTGGTTTCTAAGCTTGCATTTACAAGAAACTAACCTAAATTATCTAATAACTTATTCTAAAAAAGACAACTGGAAATTCTTAGTTGACTACCAGGATGGACCTTAAATCTTTATATAGGCCTGAATAAATATCTAAACCACAACTTCATATTCTGTTTCGACAGCATTACAGCTCTAAATGACTGAAAAAAAACAGGGAATAAATGGTGATTTCAGCCACTGTGTCTCCAGGCTGGAATTTGTTAGCACCAAAGAAAAAGCTTCCTACTGCCTTTACACCTCTGTTACTTATCTTCAGAACCAACCTCAGCACTCAGCATCCCAAACTTTTTTCAGCAAAACACTGTTAGAATCTTCCAAAAACCAAACATTATTATCTGCCTTATTTTTACAGTCTTCTCCCACTCTTCTGTATGTTCATCATACACAATTTCATCCTTAGTTCCCACAAAAATTTACTGCACTGTAAGAGGAAATCATTACAACTGTAGTTTCTTTCCCTACCATTACTCAGCTGAGTTGCATAATAAAGAGAGATATTTCCAATTATCCTGGTAATAGTACGTTCTGAAAGAATGTGGACTAGGGCATGGCACATCTCCACAATAATTTAAATTATACATATTATCTTATAGACCAAATTTTTTGGGGAAAAAAAAAGGGTAATTTTTTAAGTTTCTTGGGGATCAGGAAGGGATTATTGGTATAGCAAAATAGCATCTCAGAAAATAGGCAGTTCAATTTCGTCAGCAAATAAAGCAAGAGTTTCTTTTCAAGTAATTCAAGAAAGCCTAATGTTAGATTTGAAAGCTCTCTATATATTCTTACTTTTTCAGGATGAAATTCAAGGTTTTTAAACAAAGCATTTACCATTTATGACATTGGATAAAACCTTTATTTTCTGTTAGGAAGAAAAGATCCTGTCTTAGGAAACAAAAACAATAAAAAACCCAGAAATTTGGTTCAATTTTTAATATTCTAGTATCATGTAGTTCAGAGAAAAACTTCTGCAAAGAGAGCACAACAAACTTTGCTCCCTGTCTCCAAATCTTAAAGGAACATGAAGAGATAATCAGTCCTTGAACAGACTAAAGAAGACAGACTATGTTCTATATATTTTGCCTGAAAATTTGCAATCCCTGCAGAAATGAAGAAATAAAGCCGGGCTTTATTAGCAGGTTTGGAGGCAACCAGCAGAGTAAAAACTAGCACTATCTTCGACCTCAAGGAAGAATACTACTTCAATGAAACAGAAAGGATACTACACAGTCAGCAGCTGTTTCACATAACTGCTTGGCTGCTGAATATATGAACCTTATGCAGTATAATTTCAGCTGTGTTTTAAATATTGGCTGTTAATATGTTACTGTATGATGACATATGAAGCTTTCTGTTACCTAAACTTAAAAAGACAAAGCATCAAAAATTAAAACTATATAGAACTTCACTCTCTAAATAACATGCAACAACAGACAGTGGTGTTAAGAACAGATGCCTTCCTCCAAGTTTGCAAGATCAAATGTCTGGACAAGACTCCACACTACAGTAAAGAGAAATTATATAACAATAGCATAACAACTGAAGGCAAAAACCAGGAATAAGACCAAAAAAACCAGTAATCAGACAAAAACATGGGCTTCTCTTCAACATCAGAAGCAGGAATTCCAAAATAAAATTTAACAATGATTATATATGTAAAATGTTTTGCTTTATTTTCATATAGGAGCAAGAGGGAAACCATGCCTACTCCAGAAAGCTCAGGTTTTACCCTCATCAAACAGGAACACATTTCTCAGCTAAAAGGTTAAATGCTGACTAGAGAATCACAGAATGATTTAAGTTGGAAAAGACCTCTAAGATCATCAAGTCCAACCTTTGACCTATCACCACCTTGTAAACTAGATCATGGCCCTAAGTGCCACATCCAGTTGTTTCTTGAACACCTCCAGGGATGGTGACTCCCTGGGCGGTCATTCCAATGTTTAACAACTGTTTTCATGAAGAAATTCTTCCTGATGTCCAGCCTGAACCTCCTCTGGTGCAGCTTGAAGCCACTTCCTCTCATCCTGTCACCGGTTGACAGGAAGAAGAGGCCAACCCCCACCTGGCCACAGCCTCCTTTCAGGCAGTTGTAGAGAGTGATAAGGTCACCCCTGAGCCTCCTTTTCTCCAGGCTGAACATCCCCAGTTCCCTCAGCTGCTCCTCACAGCACTTGTGCTCCAGACCCTTCCCCAGCTCCATTGCCCTTCTCTGGACTCCCTCCAGCCCCTCAGTGTCTTTCCTGCAGTGAGGGGCCCAGAACTGGACACAGCACTCGAGGTGTGGCCTCAGCAGTGCCCAGTACAGGGGGACAATCCCTGCCCTGGTCCTGCTGGCCACACCATTGCTGATCCAGGCCGGGATGCCATTGGCCTTCTTGGCCACCTGGGCACACCCTGGCTCATGTTCAGCTGCTGTCACCAGCACCCCCAGGTCCTTTCCAGCCCCTCTGTCCCAGCCTGTGGCACTGCCTGGGGTTGTTGTGACCCAAGGGCAGGGCCCAGCACTTGGCCTTGTTGAACCTCCCACCATTGGCCTCAGCCCATGGATCCAGCCTGTCCAGATCCCTCTGCAGAGCCTTCCTGCCCTCCAGCAGATCAACACTCCCACCCAACTTGGTGTCATCTGCAAACTGAGAATGCACTCAATCCCTTTGTCCCGATCATCAATAAAGATATTAAACAAAACTGAGATCCATAATGAGTCCTGGGGAACAAAACTAGTGAACACCAACTTTTGGAACAAAACAAACTTTTGGAAGCTTGCTTTTGCTCTCTTACCTAGACAATAAAAAGGAAACAGAATTAGCATTTTTCTGCAATATTTCATAGAAGAAAACAGATTACATAGTTTTTAAATACAGACATGCAAACATCCATAGTCAAAGGAAAAAGAAAGTAAAAGATGCAGCAAAAAATTCTAACAATCTTTCTGTCTTTGAAAAGAGATAAATGGACGAAAAAAACCAAATCAAATATTCTGGATTACTTCCCGTCATGAGTGAAAATCCTCCGCTAAGGTAAGATTTCTCAAAACACACATACCTGCAAAAATAGAAGCTCTATGATCAGAAAAGGTTAAGAGACTTTAACAAGGATCTGCTATAGAACACACAGATTCAATTCTTGATTAAAAATTTATCTACATGAATTATATATTTCATATAGTTTAGGTAGCAGAATGTATAAACTAGACTGCAAATGATTAGCCGTATTTAAAAAAAAAATCCAAAAAGTGACATTATGACTAAGTGCACATTATGCACATAACAGACTTAACCAGTATCTACACTATCCCTGAGGAGAAAGAAAAAAAAGCCCCTGTATGAAAGAAAACTACTGTGGTTTTTTTTACAGAATACATGCTCAAACAGGAACATGTATGTTTAAATCCATGGACCAGTGGTAGTAAAGAGGAAATGTTATGCTTTCCACAGTTGCTTATCTCAAAGCTTTTCTGAGACGATTTCAGGTAAAACAGCTATCATGCACCTAGATCTCCCGAAACTTTCCTCAAGAACCAAGACAAATTCTACCCCAGATCATTTAAGAGAGGATCCAACCTTGCTGAAAAACCTAATAAATACCCTCAATATTAAATCTACTATATTTACATAAAGAAGATACACAAAAATTCTAGAATATAAAGAAGATCTATGAGGGTTTTAAATTAGAAGAACATTAGACTCCACAAGAACTCTCATCAGGAGAGTGTTTTCTTCCTTGTAACAAACAACCTCTTGGTCACTTGAGACTCAGTCAGAACAGGGAGCCAAGTAGGTTGCCTGTATATAGAAAATTTTTTTTAAATCCCACAACCATAAAACAACCATTGCTCCAAAATCCAGTAAATCCAAGAAGAGAACAGTTCACAAATAATATAACTCGTTAGAAGTTGGCTGCCTTTGCAACACTTTCAGTGGTGCAGTAAACGTATTGTTTTTGACCAATGTTCACAAAGTTACCTGAGCCAGTTCTAATAAGTGAAAGTTAATAAATACAATAAATACAAGGATTATATACTTCCTTGCGCTGCCATGTGAAGCATACTAAAATTACAGTCCAGTTTGTATTTCTGTATAACTTAACCACTGCAATCCAAGGAATTACATTAATTACACATTCCACTCCTCCTGCTTTTCATCCTTTGTTTTTTGAGGTCAGGATTTGTACAGCTTTTCCCAACTTTATCTGCTGAGATTTTTAACTCCAGCTGCACGGATCTATCATTTTAAAATTTAAAATAACTAACAATTTAAAACGACTGACAGTTATGATGAGATTTAGACACTGCATGTTTTTATAACCAAATGAATAAATGCCGTACCTCCAAGTTCTTTCACGTTCAAAATTGCATTCTGGAATGGCACTGCTTTTATACTAAAACCTAAGAAGAGAAATAAAGAGCATTAGTAAGCTACTTGTTAGAGGGGCCATTTGGAATCAACTGCATACATTCAGAAAAAAAACAACTCTTTCCATCAAGAACCAAGATCTTGCCTGTGAAATTCTTTTTCAGTGTGTTTAGAAAGCCAGTCATAAGGGGACGGGAAGGGGGTAAGAGGTAGAGGAGTGCCATGGAGGGAGATGAGAATAAATCAGTATAAGCAATGAAATTTTCAATTATAAGTACCTGGCACACAAAATTCAGCACAAAACTTCCATCCAGACCATCCACCAGAACATACACCTATAAAATCATCTTTTACTGCATCTGGAGCTAAAGTGGGTAATTCAGACTACCAGTAATATGAGGTGATCATTCTGCAAGTTTTTTTAAGATTGTTGAAGACAACACGCAATTCAAATCACTGTTTTCTTCCATTCAAACTTCATAGGTTTTGGTTGCACCTGGATTATTAATCCTGTCTACAAATGTTATTAACTGAAAGATCCTTCTGCAGATCTTAGCTAGAGGTATTAAAATGGTTATAAGCACACTGGAAACATCTATGAATACCCTGTTAGCCTGATTTTTGCTTAAACTGAAAAAAAATAAAAACCCCAACCAAACAAAAAAATACCACCAAAATGTGATCTTTACCCTTAATTGAAAATTCAGACAGACAAGAGAAATGGAATGTGAAAGACTTCCAGCAATAAACCAATGCATTATATACTAAACTTCGCATGCATCCATACATATAAGTGGATAAAATACTTTATATAGGGAAAATTATGTCTGCTCTTTGAGCATAAAATATCCAGACAGACATTAAATTTATTTCCATCTAGAACAAGTAGTTTCAACATGATTACATACCTGTGAACTGAGTAAAGAAGTTTTGAAAAAATGTGTTTCACTTCATATTCATTAGCTATCATTGCTAATAAATTGCTAAGATGTTTTTTCTCCCTGGCTAGACCAGTAAGACGTTACAGTACTATGATCAGTGCTAGATGCAATAGAGGAAAGTACAAGAAAGTCTGAAGGGAATAATTATGAAATATTCTGGGCATTGTTGTCTTAAAAGAAATCCTAAACTCTTCCTAGAAAGAAGGAAAAACTGGAATGGACCTGAGTGGCATTGATGAAAAAAGCAAAACCATAGGTTATAGCTTGAAACCTGAGTGGAGAAGTTGTCACATTGTATTCTTGGATTCTCCACAATATTGTCTGATATACCACATTTAAGTGGATTTATTATAAGCTGAACATCCTAGATGTGCGTCATTTTGGTTTGCCTGACTAGTACTCTCCAGAGTTGGTTTTCATTCCTCAAGTTGCATAATTATATAATCGTATTTTATTGCATCTCTAGAAAAACAAAATCAATTTAATTTCTACTTAATGATGTTTTCATTACTTCCTTTGATAGCTCTATACTTCTATTTATATTGCTGTGACTGTTTCTTTCAGGGTCTAAGGTGTTAAAGTGTAATTTGTTCTGATTCCAGCTTAAGAGAGAAAAAAAAAATTTAAAAAAAAAAGCTAATTACTCTACAATTTCCTTCTAGCTTTTTGAGTTAGTCACCTTCTCACAACCAAGTGTCAGATCTCTCCAACATTGCCAATAACACCACCATAGAGGCCACAGGTTAATTATTCATTGTAATAAAACCACTATTTTCTTGTACCTGTTTTACATTTTACTTACAGTCATATTAAGTAATCTTATGTTCTTGTAAATAAAGCAAACTGAAAAACAGTGAGGGTTGCTAAGGCACAATCATAAAATTCAAGCCCCTGAACCACAGCTACAGTACAAAGCCATGTAACTGTAAACACAAGCTACTTGCACAACACTTAGTATCTGTTCCATCAGCAAATCAACCTTAATAACTGCTGCAGCCACTGAACCAGCTTTCTTCCCTCTCCATGACCTAATCTGCCCTCTTTCTGAACTTTCCAGCCAGGTATTCTCTCTTCTTACTTCACATGTTTGTTTCTGGTTTTTCTGGTGCTGTTTTGTTCTTGGTTTGTTTTTTTTGCTGGTTGGTTGATTTTGTTTTGGGGTTTTTTCAATCAAAAGATGCTTTTCAGTATTAGGCATTCTGGCTGACCTTTATCAAGATGCCTATTCAAATTTTTTGGACTTCAAATACCTCTTATCTGTGGTTGTGCTGTCTGTTTTTATGTATCTTCTCGATACCACTGAAACTTTTTGTAAATTGGTTCTTTGATCTCAATCTGCCCTTACTACATAAACAAGGCTGTTGCTGATCTAAAAATCTGGGATTATCACCAAAAAACTATATTTCCATTCCATTTATTCTTTTGGTTGCTAGCCTATACCACAAGGCAGTACGGACCAAGCATGTACAGAAATAAATCCCAATTTAAGTTTCAGAACATCACTGTCCTATTCTATTTTACAGCACATTCTCCTCCTTTCTTTCCAATATACAGTGAGACTGTTTAAAAGTCAAAAGTAAAATGAGAAGAAAGGAACATTTTAATGTGTGTCTATAGTATAGTGCTACTGTGTGTTATGGTTCTGCTTCATTAGACCACACTGTTTTGGACTTTTAACACATTCCAAATTGTATGTTTTTATGTATATTCCCCAATGTATGAACAAATACTGAAAGAAACTAGTGGCAGCTTCAAAGTGATCCATTAAGTACTTTGAGCAGCAAGATAAGTAGACTGAAGTTCTCTATAGCCTCTGCTATGTGTTTCAGAGGTCACTTTTGGGCAATGTTCCAGCACACCATGGAATAAAGGCAGCATCCTACCTGTGGTAGATACAATATTCTCCGGGCTTTCACTGCAGAGCTGAGACAGAAGACTCGTCTTGCCAGAACCAGAGAGGCCTATGCAAACCAAGTCATACTCAGGTCGTGGTGGTGGTGGTCCCTTGCAGCAAAGTGCTCTAAAACACTGCCAGGGTAGGGCAAAACAAACAAAACAAAAAACAAAAGGAAGAGGTTACTTTTCTTTTCTGGCAAATGTTTATTCAACAATGTTCTAAAAAGCAAGTTTATAAGCTTAAAAGCATTGGAGAGAAGCAAATTATTATTATCCCAACTTATTATTTTGACTAAGTCAACAATAAATAGACCAAAACCACTTCAACTAAAATCTAGAACAACTTTAAAAGAAAAGAAATACACGTTAACTTTCCGCCTAAACCTCAAAAAGCTGGTGTGAGGAATATGACATCCATTTCCCAAGTAGCATAAACTGCTCACACCAAAAGATAGGCATGTGCTCTATCTAGCTCTGCAGTTGATCATGCATGAGTTTCCTTCCTGTGCTAATTTCATGCAATACCTGGTGTGAATATCAGAGCCACTCCTGAGCAGCTGTTGGTCTCTTGCCACAGAAAAAGAATCAGGGACCTTTGCTCCACTAATGTCCTTTCTGGGCTTGCTTTGTCATGTGTTTTAGCTCAGCATAACAGCTGTTAAAGGGTACAGCTTGTAAATAGATAGATAGATAGATAGATAGATAGATAGATAGATAGATAGATAGATAGATAGATAGATAGATAGATAGATAGATAATCAAATAAATTAATTAATTAATCTTGCTGGACATAGATCTAGTAAAAAACAGATATATCTCTAACTTTCTCTGGACAAGTATAAATTAATTACAATGTAAACAAATAAAAATCTGTTACACAAAGCCTGCTTCAGAGTTCTGCTCACTTCTCTTAAACAGTTTTGCCAAAATAGGCCAAGTTTATCCAAACTGTTCCCTAGGCCCTCCTAAGTTCTTTGTTTATATGCAATTTAGGAACTTTATATGTAAAAAACTAAAAGCACAAAATTCCAGGAAAGGTAGGAAGTTTAAATTTTATATATAGAGCATAATAACTCACTAATTTCCAAAGCAGACCTCCACCACACCAATACATATATGAATACCTTTTTCCCTAGAATCTGCCACCTTTATATCAGAGGAAGACATCTGCTCTAATAGCAAAGGGAAAACATGTCTGTGCAATCAGTCCTTTCTCACACATTCTGTTTTTACATAGCCCCAGCTCTTTAGCCCATCTTAACCACAAGTCAGTGATTGCACTGACTGCGGTAAAAGAAACCCAGTCTTTACAACCTTAACCTAGTTTGTCTTGACAACTGCCCAGGTTTTCTCACTGAGGGCTACTGGAGGAGCAGAGAAACCGAACTGATGTCACTAAGGCTCTAATGCAAACAGCAGGGTCTGACCCTGTGAGCAAGTCGTCCAGTGAGAATGTGATTATAAAAGGACAGCTCACTCAACGCAGAACTTTAATTGGATTCTTTCAGTATAGGTGGTAAGCTATTACACATGCTGCCAAAACAGTTTTCATTGCTCTAAAGAAGCAAAAGATAAATTCAGTGAAAGCTAAAAAATTATTTCAGCACCTTTTAAAAGAGTGAAAGTAAACACATACAATAATATTTAAGTGGAATAAAAGCAACAGATTTTTAAAACTATAGCTTTGCCTCTATCAAGATTTGATTCAAAAACTATTTTAACAAGGTTTGCTCTCGTATGTATCATACCTTAAAGGAATAAACATGCCTTCTAGCTTTACTTACTGATGTTGTATTTATTTACTGGCTTATACTCATCTCACAGGTTCTACAAAGCCACAGCAAACATTCTACCGTGGTACTTAAGTGAGAAAGGCCAACTGAGTTCATTGAACAACATAAACTCCTTTAAATAGAGCTTCCACTTAATGGATATCAGGCTGAAGGCCACATAAAATCCTTCAGAGCTTGCCAGAGCTCCCGAGGCTGTGTGTCAGACCCTCTACAGCCAGTCTTTAAAAGGATTCAATTTGTCCCTGTCAGCATGGCATCTTTGCAACAACCTCTTGACGTCACATTGAAAAACATAGGAACAGATGAGCTGATGGAATTCTGTGCTTCTCTCTGTCCAGCCACTGCGCCGGTTCTTATGCAACCAGACATGACTTCTGAGCCCTGACAACATCTAATAACATACAGTTCGGTGAAAGATAATTTCTGCTCTTTGCAGAACACATATGGACACTGTGAGTGACAGGCAGGTTTTGAGAACTTCAGGATCTCTCTGCTGCAAACTCCTTAAGTCTAATTTAGTCTGGAGAATCTTTATATGGTGTGGATTAAACACATGATCAAAAAATCCAGGTCAAATTGCATCTCCAAAGTAGCATATGTAGAGTCACCACCCTCTCACTCATCCTTCACCAGTAAGCAGAGTTAGGCATGAAAATTTCAGAGAGAGATCCCTAGAAGACAGGAACATTGCTCCTTCCAGACCACTCTCATATTTGATTTGATATGATTCCCCTATCTTTGCTATATTTATGGCTTTGTCCTTCTGCTAGACTAATTTCCTTCAGTAGACTGGTTTAGCTGTAATGAACATAATTTTTTAATTGTAGGGGATACTTGTAAAAACATATTTGGACTTTATAAACTTGTTTCACAACCCTTCTTACTCAAGCGCAATGAACATCTTTCCCATTGGAAATATCACTATACAGTTTGATCCCTCTCTTCCTGTTCCCTCAGCAGCCTAAAGTTACCTGCTGCCTAACAAAGTTAGGGTTATTTAAGCATCCATTATACAGACTAAACCTTTATTGTCACAACTTTGGCAGCTGCATGTAGTAGCTGCACAGTATCTGCGGAGGAGAGTAGAAAATTCAGAAGTCACAGACCATGCAAATAAAATTGCATCTTATATTCTGCATTTTATTATGGACAGGAAATGCATCCTGAAGTATTTTATAACCATGGACTAGAGCTACACATTATTTAAGATGTTGTCACACATGACAGTGCACTCTGCAAACCACAAAACTGCAAGAAATGTGTACTAGTAACTAAATAAATCATTCCAGAACTCCAAAACACAAATATATCAAAAACATTGAGAGAGTTGCTCAATTCACAACTAGTACTCAGTTCTTTCCCAAACCAGCACACTTTCCACTCCATTTGGCCAACCCAAAAGGCGTAAGAGAAGCTTGAATTTACCTGCCAGATACGGACCTGGAAGTCTCCTCCACTGATTCCCAAATCTGATTTGCTTGATGGGCAATAAAATCCTACCTTTTAGGTATTACAAAACAAACTGGAAACCCAAACAGTGCCTCTTAGAGGAAGTGCCGGAGCAGACAGAAAGAAAACACTGTACAACTGCAAATACAGGGTCAAGCAGAGCTAGTCACTGAAAGACTGTTTGGGATATGGTCATGTATTCAAACCCCACCGCTAGCAACAAAAATGGAACAACATTTTTTTGAGCCTTCTCGTCCTATCAGGGTAAGACCTTACTTAGTATAAAGGAAATGATGTATCAAATGGTCAGCTTTCATAATTTTTGAGAATATCACGCTCAAATCTATAGCCACTGGATGGAGAAAATAGGCACGCAAAGAGAGGCAGGCAGGGAGAGTCAGAAGTTATTTTTTTTAATGAACAAACATTTTTAAGTACTGAAAATAAAACAATAAGGTACCTTTAAAAAATGTATGCATTTAGTCAGTTTTTGTAAAAAAGGATGGATTTGTCCGGAAACTGGGGGTAATAGGTGCTGCAGTCTGCAGAAATCTGTGCAACAGTCTGCAGTACTGCTACTTTCATTTTACTTGTGTGCATGAATGCTGTATGTGCACGTATAATCATTTTGTAAGAATTAAGAGAAGAAGTTAGCCAGTTCTACTCCTCCTTACAGATTTCTAACCCAACCAGATGATTCTGGGTTTAGGTGGAGCAGTATTTACTCTGACAGTCCTAGACAGTGTCCCTTTAAAGCCCTATGGAGATTTCTTCTGGGAAAAGCATATTGTGTTTATAGCAGGGATGGCCAAACACTTCGGATGTATGTGCCGCTCGGAGATCACAGACTGAAGCTCTGGGCAGCAAATGTCCCTGAATTACTACTCTCTACGACACATTAAACTGCCTCCAGCTGTTGAGTCTGTCTTTGCCTACTCATTGTACTTCTCGTTTCACTCTCCTTTTTGGGGTGAAATACTCCATTATTTCTGCTTTGTTCTGGACCCATCTCCTGTCTGTTTCTTTTGTTGCCACTATTTAATAGGGACAAACAGAAGCAAGGGATTTCATGCTTAGTTGGTTAAACACACACACTCTCATGGAAAAATACCCTAAGTTAGTGCAGCACTAATGCTAACAAACCAAGCATTCAGAACTCTTGAAATACAGAATTAAGGTTGAAAGCTCAACCCTAACTCTACTCCCTTCCCTCCTCTTGGGTGTACTTATGGATATGGTCTCCTTTTAAAATTTATTTTTCATTTAAGGTATCTTTGAACAAACAGACTTCTAATACTCGCACATATTTATATCCAGAGGACTGGTTAATCATCTACAGCTGTTGATAAAACTCAAGGAGTTTATTTTAAAAAGTAAAATTTGCACACAGTGGGTTCCATAGCTCTGATGTTGTCTGAGATCACACAAGCACAAAGAAACCTCAAACCTTGAAGAAATATTGTGAAGGGGGGGCACAACAATACAAGACAGACAGTTTTAATGTTAATGATAGGAAACAACTGGGAACAGCAGTGGAATAACTGAATGCAAGTAATAAAATACACAAGGCACCAGTATGAAATCATACACTGTGTGAGGGGGAGGGAGGGGAAGGATATATAAATAAACTAAAATTTAACTGTATGAATACCTTAAGTTTAAATTAGTACAACAAAATTCCATGCATTTCACAGTGTGAGCTAAAGCTGCGGGCTCCTCAGTTTCCATACTGCTGTACAGGTGGTTACACCGCTACAAAAAAAAAAAAAAAAATGGGGAGGAAGATGAAAACCTACCAAATTTAAGGCACCCTATAAGTGACACCGCTTTCATGTTTTCAAACGCCAGATTAACAGGGTTCATCTTTGTCTATATGACTTCAGTAAGAAGGACAAAACCTAAGACTGCTGTTTGTTCTGTGGCTACCAACAGAGATGAATGTAGATGCACATAGTCACTACCAGCCTGAGTGATGTTCAGCACAGATGAAAATCCTAAAATCATGACTCTGACTGTGCACCACCCCATTAAACAGTGACCACTATACTCAAGATCCTCCACCCCAATACAGGGTAACGATCCAAACTCCAATGGAAGCTTCAAGGTCTCCTATCCTGCTACACCATTCCTCGCACAGGATAAAGCCATCCTCTAGTTTAACCCGGCTAAGGAACAAGTGATTAGCCCACAGATTGAACCAAAAGCATTCTTTCTCTACACGCATCTACTCCTCTTCAAATTTATATCAGCATGTGCTGAAGAAAGACCAACTAGTATAGGAATTAAAAACAGGATAATATAAAAAAGGACAGAAGAAAACAATTTCTCAAGGAAGTGAGGCAGTTTCAAAGAGCAAACAGTGCTGGTGATATCCTACCTCACAGAAATCATAGAATCGTAGAATTGTTTAGTTTGGAAAGGACCATAAAGATCATCTAGGTCCAACTGCCCTGCCATGGGCTGAGACACCTTCCATTAGACCAGGCTGCTCAAAGCCCCATCTAACACTTCCTAGGATGAACCACCACAACTCTGGAAAACCTGCTTCAGGGTCTCACCACCCTCACAGTAAATAATTTCTTTCCAATGCCTTATATAAATCTACCCTCTTTTAGCTTAAAACCATTCCCCCTTGTCCTATCACTACATGCCCTTGTCAAAACTCCCATATCAGCTCCCTTGGACGCTCCTTTTGAGTACTGGAAGGTGCTAGAAGATCTCTCGAAGCATTTTCTTCTCCAGGCTGAGCGAGCCCAGCTCTCTCAGCCTGTCTTCATAGGAGAGGTGCTCCGACCCCGCAGGGCTGTTCACAATCTATTCTCTACTCACAACCTATTCTTTGCCCAGCTTGCAGTGTTTGGGACTGTCTTACCCCAGGTGCAGAACCTTGAACTTGACCTTGTTGAATTTCATGAGGTTCACATAGATCCTCCTCTGTTAAGGACACTAAGAAGCAATATATGGTCTAAAGCAGGAATCTTAAATTCTGCCTTCTGAAGGCAGAAATGAAGAAATACATTTCACTGGTTGAAATTGTTTACCATCCTCTGTCAAAAGCTCCTTGGTGCTTCAGAGGAGCCAGGTTCTGGAATCTGAAAAGAAGCAATCACGCCTTAAAAAACTTTCAACATCCCTTGTAGTCTCAGATGAACAAGACATAAGACACAGGCTCAAGCACCAAAACCAGACAAATGACACAGACATACTCATTTTTTAACATATTTGATAACTCTGCTACCAGCAGAGAAGGCTTAGAGGAAATACAGTTAAGAAGAAAGAACTGGATGACTTCTGACAAGCCAGATACAACACTGCTGTTCAGAGCATATAATTTCAAAAGACTTCATGGTCACGATAATGCAATTACAGTGGGTCAAATTGCAGCAGATAATTTGTTTTATCTGATATCAGATGAACTGCTCTTGGATGAAGGCTTGACCCAAAGTACAGGAATCACAAAAATTCTATAAATGCAGTCAAAGACATAACTTCCCTGGAAGAAGCTGTAAGGCAACAGGAGTCCTTTCCCTACTATCAGCCAAAATAAACCACAAACCTCACATCCAAAATGGAAAATGAGCCTCTCTGACCTTAATGTCTTGCACATTCCCTATAAAATCAAAACCAAATTATGACCCTCCCTTACATTCACACTAGAATAAAGTGTGAAGTAAAGTAATATCAAGTTCTAGATGTACTCAGATATTCAGTGAAGTAGTATGATTTTAAAGCCTACGTAAAATAAAAAGGCAGACAGCTATGATAAACCAAAGCAAAGACAGCAAACGGTTATAAACACATGCACAGGTGGTACTCTGAACAGAAGACAATCACTCGCTCCACTGCAGTGTCAAATCAAGCTCCAAGGGGGCTTTTGGACACTTCTAAGTTCCATCAAGTATAGAATTATTGCTCAAGTTGTTTCTTCTCAGACAGTTTGCTTTCCACTTGTTTTATTGCACAAGAGTAACTCATTCAATCCACCAGTCCATTCACATTTAACAGCAAGAGACAAAGGCAACAAAAAAGATGAATGAAAGCCTTTGCAAACAGTTTATTTCACAACTCAAGGAAATACAACCACACTAAAAAAAGCCTGAAGAATCATCGAAAACACCAGCAGAAAAAGGCAGTAGCAGCACTACCGAAATGTGCAAAAGTTAAGGATGTGACACCTCCCGCCACTTCTAATTTCTGGTAAGGATAAAAGATGTATACATTTTTTCTTAATACTCACCCTCAAAAAAACACACAGATAACAACAACTAAAACAAAAATCACACCTTTGAGCTTTCAGGCTTGTTAAAAGTCATCCCTGTACAGTTTCTGAGCCAAACCATAAAAAGCTTTTCCATGATTTATGTGTACTACAAGGTGGGTTACCAAACAATTTTTTATTCAGCACAGAATGAGTAATTCTGTTCTACCCGCATGGAATCACAAAAGCAGAAAGAAGCATATAGACCACTTGTTCTTTGATTTTGTTCTGAGCTGACTACATGACTACATGCCACTTACATGCAACAGCATACTTTGTTTCTTTTTTCTCTCTCTTCTCAAAAACTATTCACAAGTACACAAGACCCTGGACATTTGTATTTGACATACATGGCACACATATGATTACTCTGGTAACAATATCAAAAGGAGGATTTATTGAAACAGTAGAGTGATATCTTCAAGCCCCATGCCAGAATGGGTCAAGGGGAAAAAATTAGAGAAGTATATTTGGTGCAAAGAGAAATCTATCTGCACACTAGATGGAGTTAAATGAAGACTTGCACTGTATTTCATGCATTTAAAAAGTAAAGGACAAGAAAAGCTACTGCTGCTGTCCTACTCTTAAAATTTGCAGGCAAATTCGAAGTACATTAAGAGAGTAAGACCTATCATGCCCTGTGAAGCGAAGCTTCTGAAATTTACAATAGGATCTATATAGCAAAATGGTCTCAAAAAAGAATCAGTTCAAATAAACACAAATTCATTTGAAACATAGTTGGAAAAAGCATGGGAATAGTCAAGTGCAAACAAGAGAAGTGTGTCCTCCTGCACTAATAGCCAGAAGATCTCAAGGGAGATTCAGGTGATACCTGAAGGAATAAATCCCTGAAAAAAGTAAAAAAATCTGAATTCTTCCATCCATTTTATCAGTAACATTACAGAAACAGGCAAACTCCAGAGTATTTTTTCCAACTAGCTTCAGCCCACACTTTCAGAGTTGTTTGGCATCATAATCATAAATGAAAGAAAATAATTCCCGGGCTGTGTGCGTTTCTCTTGAGTATCAAAAAGCAAAGTAACCTAGAGAAACTCTAAGTGTGTTTTGAGGGAAGAAGAAGAAATAACTAATGTTTACTTGAGGCAAAGTCTCCTCTGAGATTAAGCCCCAAGACATGTCTTGTTCCTTCTTATGAAAGATTTCAAAACTAACATTTGACATCAAATCTGAGAGAAAAGAGGAGAAATCTCTGAGGACAGCAGTCCAGACTGTTTTCTATAAAGTCTGGTCTTACTGAACAAGTTCATAGCTGAGACAGAATAGTAAGTACAACGAGATTACGAGTATCAATCAAAGTAAAAAATTGTGTGCAAAAAACCGCAAAAAACCAACCAACCAACCAAAAAACCCAAAAAAACCCAGAGAGATGAAAAAGACCCATTGACATTGTGGGGAAGGAGGAGGGAAAAGTCACAAACAGGAATGTTTTAGAATCAATTTGCAAAATACCATAAAGCAAAATTAACCATAATCATGATAGCGTGACAATACATTAAGAAGGAAAGCACAGTTTCAACTGTCACTTTTAAACCTGCTCAGGAGTACCATGCTCTCTGCTCATGCAGTACACTGAGCACACCACGGCAAATTCAGGCATTACCAAACCAAGAAGTGAACAAACCAACAAATATTTGGTTGCCCTAAAATTATCAGGAGATAGGGGAAAGGATATATGAGTAGAAACTGGTGCAACAAAAGTTACTAAAATAGAAAGTGCATGCACTTAATATCTAAATAGCTTTACCAGTATACACAGTCCAACACGAAGTAACGGGAGGATTATTCAGATAATAGAAGGAGGTGGACAGAACAAGGACAGCCTAATTTTGCAGACTGTGCAAGTCTTCCGGCCAAAGAATTCTTCTGTTGGAACACTAAAGACAAAACTGCTTTTCAACACCCCAGAAAATGGAGTAAGAATTATACCAGTATTGGTGCAGTCACAAATAGGAGATCCAATAGACAGGGCCTATTAACAGTTCATGGCGTTACCAGTCTCCAGTGTTGAATTTAAAACACTAGATAGTTGCAGGTTATAAGTATCTCTTATTCATTAGGCTCCCTATGAATTATTTCAATCTTAAGTGGCCTTTTCCTTTTACTTTCCCAATACATTATATTTACAAAAAATGAGAAACTTCAAGAGAATACCTGTTTTGACCAAAAGACCCTAGGGAATATGAAATATGTAGTAACATATACAGGAACCTCTCTTCCCTCCCCCTTATACAGCATAACAGTTTTACTTGGCTAGCAAAGCACATTACTACCATGGGAGGAAACAGACCAACCCACACAAAAACATTAATCCAAAATATACAATTAGAGGAAGGCATATGAATCTCAAGTACCATTAAAAATTCTTCAAATTTTAATCAATGAGAGCCTCTTGGAATGCAGAATAGGTTTAGCCTCAATCAAACTCTTAATGAGTTAGGTTTGAGAAACTCCAGCCATTGAAAACATCCCATGCTCCAACACCGGCATTTCACATGTCTCCTCTCTCCAGTTGCAGGTTTGGATTTTTTTTTTCTGGCTACGTATCTACCATGGAGTTTCTCAGCTGACACCCTGCTGATGAACACTCTGTTGGCTATTTTGTTCACTTAGAACTGCAAAATCAGAACTGAAATTTATTATTCCTGAGCATGCATAAATCAAGGACTACACAGCCTTTAAACTTTTTAAAAGAGAATGCCAAGAGATGCCCTACTTCAAGTGCCTGAAAATTTGGGGAACACAACTCAGTTTGAGACAGGGATTTTCAGCTGATATGGAAGGGGACAGATCCTATAGAGAAACGTGTCAACTACAGATAATAGTTGTTCTCACGAGTTTGCACGGTTAAAAAAAAAACCAAACAAAACCAAACAAAAAAACCCAAACCAAACCAAATCAAAACACACACACATACACACACACAGAGAAAACCCCACAAAAAACCTGGCATAAAAACTCACACAACAACCACACAAACAGGATTTTTTTTCTCTTTTTTTGTAAGTATTGACCAATGCCTATTCATCTTCTTGAGTTAGGTGGGGAAAAAAAACCCAAAACCAAATAGATGGTAAGGAATATTCTGTAGACAAATCTGGATGTACAGATTACGTTGCCTCTGAAAAGCCATGGCTGAATTTTAACATTTTTTAGGTGAAAATGGAAGCTGGCAAGAACCAGCTTTACTTTTTGTGAAAACACAGATTATTGTGGCCTTGCTCACAAAACAGCCTGCCGTACAGCTATGCAGACTCACGGGTATGTCAGTGTGCCTGCTCTGCGGTGCTGACAGCCCAAACCAAGAAATTTCTGCTGGTAAAACAACCACCATTTTTTATCAATTAAGAGGCACGAAACACTTCAATCCACAAGAGTGTATCACTATGCCAGATTATTTTTTTTTGGTCTCAGAACTGCTGAAAGCCTTTTAAGGGGAACTAAATTTTTCTCCTTTGAGTAGATGCAGCCTCCAGTCAGTTCTAGGAAACCAACACTTTGAAAAGGAGTAAAAGCCCTCTGCCTGAACCCTTCCTGTGCAATCTGTTTCACAATGATACTGCTTTCATTGAAAGTGTGATGAATGTCTGGGTTTTTTCAGATGATTATTATGCAACAGTTCCATAAAAATCCTCGTAACTTAAAAAAGCAATAGGTTGTTACTTAAGAGTACACCTGATGTTGATGAATACAATCACAAATCCAAGCAGAAATAAACTTAACATGTTGTTCAGGTAATGGAGCACAGCTCTGGGATGCTTAGTTCCTCAGCTGATTTAATGCTTATCTGTGGGAGACTTAATACATGTTCTAAGCAGGTTGCAGACACCTCAGTAAGAACTGACTCACTGCTTCTTATGGGAAAAAAAAAATCATCATTTATTCTAGATCAGCATAAATCTTGCCAAGCTGGGAAACTCCTTTTTGCTGGCTAGAGAGAAAAAATCACTGAGGACCAGGGAGAATTGCCACAATGATGAGAGTCTATCAGAGAAACATAAGCAATCTGTAGCTGGTAGCATAATTCAGAGTGAGACAATGAATAAAAACAGGCTTAAGAAATGGAAGACAGTTGTCTTTTAGAGACTAAGACATATGATTAGTTGTAAAAGCAGTACACTGGCTTTAACTCAACTCTTTGTTTTAAGTATCTTAGATTTTTTACATTCTCTTTCCTAAAGACTGGCAGATTACTAAAGAACTGTAATAAAAAACTGGAAGCTGTGATTTTGTAATATAAAGGTATAATAAACTTTAACAGTGAAACGTCAGCAACTGCCAATTACCTACATATCATTAAATCAGTATTTTTGAAACACAGAGAACATATAGACCGTGAGAAAAGATGCACACAGTTCTATTCATGCCACAGAGATTTTTCACTGAAAAGGATGCTTTCACAGCTCACAAGTAATTCTTCAAAGCAATTTATAACAATGAAAAGATACAACAAGGCATGGGATATATCAGACTAATTTATACAAGGATTAAGGAGTGCAGCACACTTTGATTATGTTATTGGGGAATAAAGTTACAAAGTGTAGGATTTCAGAAGAAACTAACTGCTCTAAAACATGTAAAAAATCACAATCACTGAAAAAGCACCCGAAGAATTTTACTTTCTTAAGCAATAATAACATAGGCCTCTTTATTTAAAGAAAAGTGTAAATGATTAGGTTTCCCCATCCTTGCAAGAAATTCTTAAGTTCATGCTGTTGAGATTATTGCCAGAAAAGCATACAATCACATATTATGTCTTAAAGAGATCAATGCTTAATCAGGAAGAAATGGCAATTTATAATAGCAGGGAAAGAGACATTAAACCTTGGTTTTCTAGTGCACTGCACACAATCCTTATCTGATAACTGGAGGTGGAATTACCATGCACATAGATCAATTTTACATGAGAGGTTTGCAGAACAGAGAGAAGAACAGGGTGCTGGTGTACTTCTATATTAGAAACACTACCTCTGTAGACCAGCAGGAAGTAAAACCTCTGCCCCAAGCCCCACAGCCCAACAGAATAGGAGCTGGCAGTGGGGCATCAGCTCTATAGACAACCTTGGACAACCTAGCTTGGACTTGTATAGTTGAGCAGGAAGTACCAGGGACCTTCTGGATAGGTATTAAACAAAAGGAATTAAAAGAGGAGATCCTCCAAGACTGCAGTCACTTCCAGTTCCATAGGTCGAGAGCAGAAAGATCAGATTTTGAAGTACTTACTGCAAAAGAATGTTTTCTACTCATTTTTACGCAAGCATTTTATAAAGCCTATAAAAATGAGAAAAAATGCTGTTCGCATTCTCCAACAAGGTAAAATTTCTGGTGCCCAAAGGATAGCACAAGCCCTTAGATCTCCTGCAACACAGAAGAGGCAAATTGTGTCAGGTCACTATCCTCAACTGACATGTACCAAGAAAATCAAACTAAAAAATATGGAGCAACGCATAAAAAAAAGCGTAAGACTGACCATTCCTCAAGACTCACCAGTTAGGCAGAATGATGAAGCAGAAGTTCTCCTGTCACTACTAACCATACAGGTCAAATCTGAAAATGTCCTAACAGCTACTGGTTTTCCTACTGAATTTTCCAAGTTCCTTACCACAGGAAACTAAAGTATCTCAGACCTTTTTTAAAGCATTAGGTGCTCTCTCTAAACTCAGAAATATTTTGAAGGAAAAGAACAAAATATCCAGGCCTAAGGTTCAAATTTAAGTAAAACATGAGAAATTCTAGTGAATATAGGCTGTCTTTAGTCATTTTCCCAAAAGAAAAAAAATTCAAAGGTCTTTGATTATTACGGGGTCAACTGCGATTTCCGAAACTAATGCACCTTTGCCTAAATTTTCAAATTGACACTAGCAGTCAATTAGGTTATTTTTAAGTTCATTCTTAGAAACATATTTTATTAAACCTATTTTTAAATGTACCTAAGTTTACTAAGTTGATGCTAATGTCAGTCCAAACAGAAAAATTGAGACAAAGAGCAGGAAAAGGGGGAAAAAAAAAACCCAAACCAAGAAACACCCATGAAAACTAGCAGGAAGGGGAAAGAACATGTTGCTATTAACATATTACTTCTAGTGAAATACCACTGAAGTTCAACATAATCCAAGCCACAGCGCAATGTGCATAAAGCAGCAAAGAGTGTAAGTTCCATACAGTAGAAGAGAAGTAATAATTCTATGGCTTTTTTTTTAAATTTTGTTAAGAATTGGAATTTAGTTTTGGCACTGATTCAACCTATATGTACTTCAAAAGAAAGCAGTCCTTCAGCATGGAAACATGGTCTAATCCAACAACAAAATGCAAATTTCAGTGCTAGTTTTGTTTTTAAAGGCATCAAAAAATATGAGAACATGATTTTGATGTCCATCTAGCACAAGGGAACTACAGCAATTTAAAGTAGTTTATTGTAAGAGGACACAACTGAGCTGAGAAATCTCATATTTGACTTGTGTCCAGAAACAGGAATCAAAATGAACTATTAAGCTGTAGTCTAAATGTTTGAAGATTTTTTCAGCTGGGGACATTATACAGCCTTAAATGGTAAAAACAGTTAAGTCCTATCCCAATAAAAATCCTTGGAAAAATAATCTTCTACAAATAAGATGAAGATAAAGTTCCAACAGACCATAAATTGATTTGGAAATGTTCACATAAGAAAAATCACATAGACAGCAATAAGCATACCATTCAACAGTATGAAACCAGGTAAATATTTTTGCACTAAGCATACATATGAAGTCCATTGTAAAAACATTAAAACCTACTTGGACTTCCAGGCACACTGAAGTATTTTAATGACAAATGTATCATGATTCTTCTTCCTGCTGTCTACTGCTTTTCTCTTCTGCTAAGCCTTACATTCCAGCCTAATAGCAATATATTTTCTCCTCCAATCAACCATACTATTCAGTGGTATTTCCTAAAAAAATTTTTCTTGTGTGTCAGATAAACACAGAAGAAAATCCTTCAGGGACAGCTTGATATACCACAGATGCCAGTTGAAATAATACTGAACCAAGAAATCAAGAATTTCCTTAGTGAAGCTATCAGCATAGAAAATGTGGTAGAAGTACATATTTTAGCAAAATTTAACTATATTAAGCATGTGACTTGGACTTCACTCCATGATTTTAAAGCTATGTGGGTTCAGAAGCATCAGAAAAGTCATGCAGTGGGAAAGACCAACTGCGAAAAAAACTAACTGAAAAGGTCTACAGAAGCAGCATGATGGTATTGCATTATTGTACTACCATGAGTGTTTTATTTGGGAAATAAAAGCAACTCATATGTGGCATTTTAAGATGGCAAAGTCCTCTTCATAGTTTTCTGGTTAAAAATAATTTGGTGGTGCTTGGCTAGATGAAAACAGTGACAAAAAAAGTTACCTTGCAGGTGCCACGCAGATTCTCATTGAGGGTAAACAAAAATACAGCTCCTGAAGAAATTGCTGAACTTCTATCAACAATTAAACACCCCATTAAATTAAACTACACGTAACAAAGAACTGTGTGAATTTGAAGTGCAACTCAGTCATTAGTGTTCTCATACAATTCCGTGCTTCCCACATTTTCAGGAATTAGACCTGTAAGTTTCCCCATTTTTACACATGTTCAAAGAATTTAACATTATTAGACTGTCATAAATGACTTAAGATTTTTGGCAGGCCATCTGCTGTAATAGCTTTGAATTTCCCTTAAGTGCATATTGTGGATGACTTATTTTAACAAGAATTAACACTACCTTGAGGCTCAGACAAAATCTAAACTCTTAACTCCTTTGCGTCACTAACATGCCAAGTGCAGGTCAGTGTTATATATGCGTTATTTGCTTAAGGTAGATTAAGATGCATGACATGTTACATATATTGGACATTGTTTTGATCTTAATTTGAAACTATTAATCCTTCTAAAGCAGAGTAAGGCCATCTCCATACACTTGGACTATGTACCTTGTATCTCTGGTCAGCAGAGTCAGAACTCTAGAAAAATTTCAAAAAAATACTTTTCCAGTCACATTAGGGTTAAAAATTAAGCATGATTGCTCATGCTTGCCATTCCACAAATTCCAAATATATTTGAAAGTCATACTAGTTCTATTCTGCATTCCAAATTCCTGTAATATTCATTAGTCTCAGTGTAAGAACCATCATGAGTGGAAGACCAATTTGCCCATAACACTTCCTGTGCTGGTTGCACTCTAGATCTACTTTTTTACTGTAGCATATTGGAGAATTTAATCAATCTTCCCAGAAAGAATGTCAGCAACTAGAGCTATTTCAGTGGCTCATTAGCTAGTTATTAGAAACAGACTTCATCACTGATATCTTAGGACAGTGAAAACAAAAACCAGATTGCATGGATTTGTTTTTAAAGAATTTGATGTCATCATTTTTGCCATTATAAATTGATACTGAAAACAAATATTGGCAAAGAAAGCAAACATCCTATATTTTCTCGATTTCTCCATTGACCACACATAGGGAAAAATATTGCTCCAACACTACAAAATCCTCCTCTTCCAATACAGACATAAGATGGGATTATTTAAAAAATGAACTGACAAAACCTTTCATTTTCTATTCTGTCAAAGGGAGAAATCTCAGTTTACAGTTTTACAACCATGTTTTCCCCTCAAAAAAATACTGACATAATGATCCTGCAGTATTCTACCACTTTACACTGCAGATCATGTGGCAGAAATGTCAGCCATACCCTTCAGCATTTCCTACTCATTAGCTTGGGTATTCTTCACTTTGTGAAAGAATGGGTACATAACTTTGTTCATTCCTAACACTTGCAGCAGACTGAAAAGTTTCATTCAGAAACCTGAGCATCTAACAGTTCTAGAGGCATTCAACATCATGAAGGTGAAGATTCCTGAATGATTTCACTGGATTTTTACACACCATCTAGTAATTATAGTTTTCTCTTTACCAGCCAAGCCAATATAAAAATAATTTATTTTAAATATGGTTTATATTCATGGGTCTGTAGGAAGAGACTTTAGAATACGGCATCAAGTTCCCATTAGTTTTTTTCTGTACTTTTCTATAGCCAGATACTATCAGTGCTTAACTCACTTCAGTCAACGCTTCCACCCAAACAACCAAAAGAAAATGTTTCAATACTGAAGAGACACTATTCCCCAGCTGTGCTTATCCTAGCATCACATCATCCCAGGTTAAGCTGTACTGCATGGTAAAGGTCAAGTTTTTAGTCTCAGTATCAACACATACTATGCATAGGTAGGACCCATCAAAACGAACCTATGAAGAAAAAGAGAATCCTCCTGATGCTGTAGTCTCATTCCTTCAGTGGGATTTGCTCAATTGTTGTTTGGGGGGGATATTTTTTCTTTTGCAATTGCCAATTTTAAACCCTAGGAGGCTAGGGCTTCAAAATCCAACTACTGAAAGGACTGACATATCCCAAAGAGTGCAGGAGGAATGTGATTAGGTTTTTTTACTGGGAACTACTTGTAGCACTCCTAGATGCTTACATAGTAACAGTAGCTAAAAACTCTTGCCATCTTTAGCTGTCCAGGAGACTCTACCCTTTCTCCAGGAATGTGGATTCAAGCGTAGTTACCCACGTATTCATCGCCCCTAGGCTGAATATCACTGAGCACTACACCCCAGGGATGAGGCGTTCCAACTGAATCGACAGGCACCCTGCCCTGGGAAGCGGCACGTGGGGATTGCTCACCCGCGCCAGGCGGCCCGCTGGTCTGCTAGCAGATTCTTTCCAAGATCGGGTGCTTGATTTCATGCTAACGCGTGGGAGCGGATCCGTTTCTCCATGAATTTCTGTGATGATGGCAGTTGAGAGATCATTGCTATGGGCCAAATCAGGGGAGGGAGGCTCATTTCCACTGCAGCTGACTTCAGCAGTGAAATACTTGTGGTGGTGTCTCAACCGCAAGACAATTATTAGTTCAGCAAAATTTCCTTTGCGATAGCATTGTGATTATAGGAACGAGTTCAATGCCCACAAAGAGAAAAACTGAAGCAGCATCTCAGAGTACCATATTGTATTTCACTAGGCACTCGTATCACTTTACCATGCATTTCGAGCAGAACATTTGAGCAACATTTTTGTCTTAACAAAAAATAGTATTTAAGAAATTGCCCAGAAAGCGTATAAAAAAATGAAACAAATGCTGCTTTACATAGAAGTAAGAGTAGGGCAGGACCAAAAAAATTGCAACGGATTTCTTTTATCCAATTCTGTTGGTTTTCGGTTGGAACGGAGGTAAATAAGTAGATCAATCAAGGCAGAGACCATTCTGCAGTTCAGATTTCCCATGTCTTCCCAGTTCCAGCAACTCCTACTTTTCTGCTCTAATAAAGAAGCTACTCACTTCAGTAAACAGTACTTTTTGTTAGTCAATCCTTATATTACAAAATAGTTTCCGGCCTTGATGCTAGATTTTTAATACTAGCTATTCACATGCAGCTCTGCACATCAAAAATGCTATTGTATCGCTGCAGAAAATTAACTACCTAAGGCACAGGCTTTAGAAAGCAATCATAGTAGATACCGTGCAAGACAGCAAAAGCTCCAGTGCGTCTGGATCAGGCAGAGGAAGAGAATGTGACACAGTCCCTTTTTAAAAGTGGGGGTTCACTGATTTAAAAATAAAACAAGTAACATGCTTTACATAGGCCCTAGACAGCTCAAATGACAGTGTGGAGCTACACACAAACAAGTGATACTAAAGCCCTTTCAGGTAATGCACAAAAAGAAAGCAAACAGGAATTAAGAAGTGGTTTCTTAGTACTTCCATACATTACATACATACATCATGCAAGTTAGCCAAACTTAACTCAGTGAACTTTCACACATAGATTAGTGCTTATGTACCTAAAGTGTTTTAAAATTAGTTTTAATTACACTGCAAATTGTGCACAGATTAGACTGCAGCTCAGCATATATTCATGTAGCATGTAGCTCAACTCATATTTCCTTATGACTATCCAAAAGTCATAAGGTAACAAAAGAGAAATATATGAATCACTTACCTACTTGATAGTCATTAAAGAAAAATCTATCTGTGGAGCAGAGAGAATAAAGACATCTATTTTCATAGAACTGGATATTTTAACATCAATTTCAGGCTGCCTTGCCATGTAAAAATAGTAGCATATTAACATGTTGATGTCTTTTGGTTCTGTTGGCTTTTCAGTGTCTTTGTGGATGCCCTAAGTTTCCCACATGAAATTAAAATCAGCTAGTCTCTCAACTCTGAGCCTTAAATGTAGCAGCATATATATAAAAAAAAAAAAACCAGCCTAACTCATTTCCCTTTGTTACTTGCAAAGACACTCATTTGCCTCTTTCAGAACAGGCATTTGTTAATGCAAATGCATCAAGGCATCACATTTTTTCCTTATGTTTCAAATGACAATATTGCCAAAAGTACAAATTTCTATTTGTTCAAATTTATTTTGTACTTATACTACATGTGGCATACTGAATGTGCCAGCTCTCAAAAATCACAGTGCAGTCTTGAGCTGCATCCTCTGCTAAAAGAAATCTCACTTACAAAATCTAAGAAAGCCACAGCAGTATAAACACAGAATAATCTTCGAGACAATCTAAAGCAATTGAGATATCCAGATAAATGTCCTGGGAACTTTTTGAAGGGATGTATGCAGCTGTAAATGGAGTGAGGACAAGAAACAATGGACAAATTGAAGCCCAAGAGGTTCAGACTGGATTGAAGAAAATACTTTTTGCCCATGGGAACAGTCCAGCACTGCCCAGACAGGCTCCACAGTCCTTATCTTTGATGGTTTCTTCCACTTGGTTTCAAGACCAGAACTAAGCTGAACAAAGGCTTGAGCAACCTAGTCAGACCTTAAGCTGACCCTTCTTTGACCATAAGGTTAGACTACAGACCTTCCAAGATCCCGTCCCACCTCAATTGTCCTGTGAAAGCAGCACAAATTCTACAGAGCCCTTCTGTGATATTTCATCTACACAAGTCTTAAGTGACAACATTTTCCAATAAACACAGTTTGTAAGTTAACAGTGCTCTTAAACGGCTGCCATCACTAGGGAGGTACCTCAAAAAAGCCTGAATAGTTTATTAATTTGAACAGACTTCCATAGACTGCTTGATCCAATGTAGGCATGTTGATTCACTGCCACTTTTGCCCAGGTGCTCAAACCAAAGCACCCACACCAGCTTAGTCACAGGGTGAGTAGTCAGTACCCAATTTACTGTTTCTTTACCAGTGAAAACATCTCTAGAGGTGTATCACAATGACCGGGATGTTTTTTGCTTTGTTTTTACAGTCAGGGGGAAAGAGAACCCTCTCACACATTAACTGGAAAGGAATCATCAAGCATCTGCCTGTGCTTCTGGGAGAGCTGTGGGACAGCTCTGAAGGACTGCCAGATCTACTTATTCAGTATCCTCATTTGCACGATGGGCAGGTTGCCAGACTCAGTTAAAACAATACCTGAGGTCTAGTTTATATTCCCACCTAGACCAGATAGCTGGGATTTAAAACACTTGCAAGTTTGGGTGTGACGGCGGTGTGCGTTGACAAGGGAATTATTAGGCTATGGCTCTACAGGACTTCTCTTCTGATGCAAGATTGCCTTAAGCAGCTCTGCTCTCCCCCTCACCCAATTTTCCTAAACGTCTGCACAGATGGAGGGGCAGAACTGGAGACTGCACTGCATCTGGGGTGCAGGTGACAGACCTGAAACTAAGACCTGGGGCCCCGGCAGAGTCCAGCAGTACAGTGCCCTGGTTCTGCTGTTCAGGCAGGCAAGCTGCAGAAAACACTTCTGCCTTTGGGCTGGCAGGGACAGGCTGGTCTCAATTTATTTTAAAAATCAGGCCCCTCTCAGCTGCTCACTTGCTTTTCATCACTTACTCCACTCCTCTGCCCCCATGTCTCACACACCAGTTGCCATAGTTTGTTTCCTCCTCACTCCCATTTCTCTCTTCACATTGTCAGAAAAAAAGGGGAGATGGAAACACCTTCTTTTCCAGTTCATCACCTGTCAAAAAAAATCTCTTTTTAAAAAAAAAAAAAGAAAGACAGTGACTCACCCAAGCACAAAGCCAACATAAAGTTCTACGTCTTGCTGCCTGCACATCTCCTGAGTTAGGCAACATGGGTGGCCCACATCTTTCTAGAAGGCCGTATTGCGAGGGAGCACCTCTGGTCATTGTGATGGCAGTACCCAGCACCACCACCCAGCACCTCCCAAGTCAAGTTTTCCTTCTCCATTCCAGCCATGGGCTCACAGAGCAGACTGTGGCACCAGGAGTCTTTGCCGCTCAGAACTGACAACAGTTTGTAACACAACGGCCTGAGGCAGAACAACACACCATCCTGCTAGGAACCTGACCAAGCCCCTAATTTTATTATCAGTCCCTCTGTTACTTTTTGTAAGTTTAGAATGCCCCAAAAGTGAGACTTAGGGGGTTGAGGGAAACCAAAACACACATACAATAAAATGTGAACCTTTTAGCCCATTTCTGACAAATTTACTTGCAATGAACAACAAAGTTATGCTAAACCACATTCATTAAAGTGGGCAACGCTTAGATAAATACTCTCATTATCTTGTGTATAAGTAAGTAGAAGTAGCTGTAGAAGTAATGATTCTTGAAAATTTAAACCATGAAAAATTTTTAAGCGGATTGATACAAGTTAAGGCAGCACGAAGTAATATTTCATTCCAAGTTTTCAATGTATCAAAACAAAACCAGAAGTATGCTGAAAGAAAAATCTCAATTCTTAAACTTCTCAGAAAAATTTTGCATCTAAAGCCTCCCAGGCTGGATATGGTTTTCCAGTGTACCACGAGCAAGGAGTAAAAAAAGTAACCAAGTATAATTTAATGGTCTTGAAAAGATTAAAAAAATAAACCTATATTGTTTGTAGATACATGTTTCACAACATCCAGTTAAAATCAGAATAAAACTATAGTGAAGTTACAATGCTTACTCAAGTATTTAAATGCTGTATTAATACTAGGTAATTTTAAGTTAATATGGAAAATTAGCAGGTTAATTAAAATATCTCAATGCAACATATGCTTATTTTGATAAAATTGGAGCACAGGAAAGAAAATCAGAACCAAGAAGGTTTCTCTTACTCTGCTTAAAAGGCAGAGTGAAAAATATGCTGCCACTGAGGAGAAGGTACAACAGAGAAACAAAGTTTGACAAACTATCAGACCCAACAGCCATAGATAATAGCCCTAAGAAAAAAGAAGGAAAAAAAAAGAAATTCTTATTCTGATGTTAGACTTGTTTCTTTGATATTTAATATTCTTTTCACTAAAGAACTTAAAGAGGAAAGCTGTGTAACAGTCAAACATGCTCAGAACACATAAATCACAGAGATCTACCAAAAAACACAAACAAGTATTATACTGTCAAAGTCTCTGATCACAGATTTGCAAAGAATAAACTATCTGCTTTTTTCAAGATTCAGCAATACACTGCTGCTGTGTAGCAGAGAGGTTATGAGCCCCCAAAACAGTGTATAGGGAACACTGTTTTCCTGGAGCTGATTCTTGTCAATTAGTATTTACATATTTCATTTTATTTGCATATTTACCAGATATATTTACTTTCTTCCAGCGTTACAAAGCTCCTTAAAGCAAGAAAAATAGCAACAGCAGAGGATAAAACTGTCTATAAAATGGCTTTATATTTAATTGAGTTCTTGTTCTGATTCATGATCAGTAATAATTATTCCTAGCAAACAGGGGAGAAACTTTCCAAAGCACATACCACGGAGAGACTTGCAAATTAATTCAAGTATTTTGTAAAATTGTTTCTTCATTAAGTGGTAGTGCTCCCCAAACATACAGTTTATTATAACATCTGGATCCTTTCATCATCCCATTACTCCCTTTGCTATTCTTGAAATATCCTTGTAACAGGAAAACACTTTCAAAACATGCTCTGGCATGTTAAAGCCCAGAGCTTGCCACTGCAATTCAGATATTTTAAATTTACACCACCTCTTGTTTCCACCATCAAATGTACCAGCATGTCTAGCGTAATTTAAAATTTCCCCAACATTTCTGCTTAGCATTCCCACTGCAACACAAATTACTGATGCCCTAAAAAAATAGAAACAAAAAGATATTTCAAAACACTTGGCTTATTTGAAATATGCTCTCCTCAAAATCATCTCTCCCCTGGTCAACCATCAGTGGTTCTTACATTGCATAGTAGCTATGACCCCTACGTTTGAGGTGGCATGATCAAAGGAGCCCTGGCCAGACTTGGAAAAACATTTCCACTGAGAATGGACATACTGCCTGTCAAAAGGTTATTCCCACTGCGTACAGGGAGCAGCTCATATTACTGCAGCGTAACATGAAAGTGCAAAATCTAGCCATAGTAATCCACATACATGTTTTTCTTTCTAAAAAGGGCATATGGGAGACACTGGCTAGAACAGAACATCCATATTATCATTTGAAGGGAGGGGATGGACTGGCGAGGGAAAGCTTCCCTAATCAATCCAACTGTAGGAATCAGCCTCTTAAAAAAATACTTTAAAAATTCTGCCTCTTAACATAGCAATTACTTCTCTTCAGTTCCCTTCCTTCCCTTTAGTTAAAAATTTATATATGCAAATACACATCTACATATAGATAATCGCACACATACACATGATCAGACTTTACACGCTGCGGAAGACAAAATAACTTTGGAGGCGTAAATCTTAATGTCAATGACAGGAAGGCTTTGGTGAACCATTACCATAAATCTGACAAACGCTAATTTGATGGGTGGCTGTATCTGTCTGCTGCAAGACCAGTCTAGACAGTCTATTGAGAAATCCTAAAACACAACTGTTTGTTCCCTGTAACACCATCTGGATATGGCAATAAGAGCCGACCCAGTGCCATTCACACATGGATCAAAGCACATGCTAATGCCATCATGAAGTCATACACATAAAAAATTCAATCTGAGAACTCTATGCAATTTTCCTAAGTCCTCAGTGAAGAAACCTCAGACTTAGCACAACTCAAGCTAAGTGCATGAAGAGGGGGAGAGGGTGGAAAAAAAGAAGAGAATATTTAATGAGCTTGGCCTTCCCGAGGAATGTTAGGCCACCCATTGTATTGGAAAAGGCTCATGTCACACTTCAGTCATGGCACCCATCAGGGTGCCCCTTTACAAAAATTGATCCGGAGGTTTTTGTAATTACCTGTTTCAAACAGAAAGAGTGCCCAGAAAAAGGAGAAGGTTTCTGAGGTGTAAATCTTGCATTTTCTTTTTTAAGACAGAGCTGGCAGAATTTGCAATATCACAGACAATATTGAAAACCCCTCTCTCATTAAACTGCACCATGGCACTAGATCAAAGCACCAAGGGCCCCCTATTGAACTTCTCTAAATATTACAAACCTAAGAGCAAGTCTGGCTATGCAAAAACTAAAAGTAAAGCCAATTTTTTCCTGCTTCCAAAAAATAAATCACGGCTTTCCATGACACAGCTTAAATAGGTAAACATACTATACAGCATACAGCAAACTTTAAATTGTCAAAGCTTCACCTACTACAAAACAAAACAAAAACAACGAAACAAAGATTACTGCGGGCTTTTTTCCTGCAAAGCTCACTTGTGACAGTTTCTGGGGTGCTTTTTTAATACTGCCCTTCAAAAGGTTCTTATAATTTTTTTTAATATAATGCATTACATAACCAATTCAATCTGCACAAAATATTTGGCTTTGTCATCAAATCCACCATTTTTTTCTGTTAAGTATCCACTAATGCTAGGCTTCCAGCAATTATATTGTTCACAGCTTTTTGACTATTGAAACCGTATTTCTTATTTAACTCTGTTTTCTTTTTATGATGTAAAAGTTTACAACAAACTGTCTTAGTCTTTCTGGAAAAACTATGTATGAAGCTGGTTTGCTGATCCTAAAGATGTATCAAGTCAGGAAGCAAAGGCAGGTTTTAACAACCATTTTGATGTAAGTCCCATCTTTAAAAGCTGACATCCTATCACTTATGTCTTTTTCTCTAATCTTTTGAAAGCAATCTAAATACTGTTGGACTTCAATGATTCTTGTGGGTCCCTTTCAGTTCAGGATATCCTATGACTCTATACTGTTATGGTGGTGTCTCACATTGAAAACATTTGGTAAGGTAACAATCCTAGCTCTTTGAATACTTCTCTTTGTAAATTAAAAAAAAAAAGGCAAGTAGAAACATTTATTTCTGCCACCACGAGCAGCTCAATGGAAGTCAAATAACTGTTAAAACTGCGTTTCAAACTTTTATAAGCTAATGTTAGTAATTTCCTTATTCCAAAAAAACAGAACTAGCATGTTAACAGGAATGACTCATCATAAAATACTGCATCTCTAAAAGTTTCATAAATTTACTGCAGAAAAATAAACTCCCTAGTTACTTTAAAGAGCCTGCAAAAATTCTGTATATCTGCACACAAACACACAGAAATCACTCAAACTCAACTTCCAAACACAACTCTCAGTCTAACTTGAAAAAATACATATTTGTAAGAGTATGTATGAAGTCACAACAGCTATAATGTGGTCTATCACTGAAATAAAACTGTAAAAAAAAGTACACTACAGTCCTCAAGATCTTTGAATTTGGTACTTCTGTGGAAATTACAATTCTCTTAAAATTTAAATATCTGAGTTCTATATATATAGTTTTTAGTAACAACTTTAGAAGAGAAACAAGTCCAGACTGTTACAGAGATGAAACAGTCTGAGGAACTTTCTGCTACCATGCCATGAGAGGATCAATTATAATAACCTTTTTTTAGTGACACAGATTAAATACAATTACTTTTTGCTCCCCCAAAAGATTAGCATTCCCATAAAACAAACAAACAAATTTAAAAAGGAAAAAAAAAATGGAAAAAAGCAAAGGGTGGAGGACGTAAAAATTCATTGTTGCAATCAGATGACTTTAAAATTAAAAAAAAAAAAAAAAAAAGAAGAGTGATCAAGTACTCTTTCCGTTCAAAGTGTGTTCATGGATAAACAGAAAAAAACTCCACAAAGATTTCCGGTACTAGAAAAGCCAAGAGATTGGCCCTGACTTATGACTCAAAAGACTGATACACTATGAGTCATCAAGTTTTCAGACTGTAGAGATATTTCAATATGGGGAAGTGGGAGATTTACAGGAATGAACTCTGCATCACAAACCAACAGTTGTTTCTGCAGAAAGCAAGTATTTCCCCTTGAGGAAAAAAATTGGAAGTGTGTACATATCACAGTAATTTCTCATTACATTTGCAATGGGATTAAATGGCATCACACCAGCATTAGGCTCTTTCATATCTGAATCATGTACAAAACAGGTAACTGAGGAATACACATGCACTTAGTATCTGTTTAGAAACACACAGAACCTCCTTGTCTCCTCCAAATTTCTGCATGGAGCATTGTATGAAGAGAACTAACCTAAGTTTCGGCAGAACAATATATGCCCTAACTATCAGTGTTTCAGACACGTAGTGAAAGGCATGTTTCGCAGGATTTAAAATTTCCAGACTCCCCTTCATGCTTTGCAACAGGACAGCACTGCCATCTACTGCTCACTGCTGCAGCACCACCCTCTAACACACCTCCAAAAAGTCTCCACCAGCTTAAAAACACCACCTCTCCCAAGCAGAATCAAAGACAGAAGCTTGAGAAGCCCGTTCCAGGGAAGACACCTGCACCAGTAACTCCTCTAGCAATTCTGTAATTCTACATAATACAAAACAAAAGTCTGTGTTTCTTTACTCAAATGTCTCACGGAGCACAGAATTAACTGGAGCAGAGAGGGAAGAGAGCTGCAGCTGCTCCCCAGAGGGCATCACCAGGTAGCTGTGTAGTGCCCTCTTCTGCTTTCCCACCAACGCAGCTGTACGCTTCCTGAACACGGAGTTCTTTTTCCATTTTTCTGTCCTTTTCAGAGTACAGACATTAATCTGCTTGTATCCTGAGAAGCTATCCATTTTCACACATACACAAACATTACAAGGCAACATGAATTACATACCCAGTGTTGTAAGCAAAACAATTATTACTTTTTCCAATTTCAGCACAACAAATTTATTTCTACCACATGCTATAGACTCAAGTATTTTTAAATAAAGCTTGTGGATAAACCATGGACTAGCTAATAAAAAGGTATTTCATTCACCTGCTTTAAAGAGTTGCCAGGAAATTACCGACATGTTCAAATCACTTAAATCACAATGTTGATACAATGAAGAATTTAGTAGAATACAAGCACAAGGACATATTTGTGCCACTGCCTTTCTAACTGAACGTAAGTTCAACCAGTAAGCTTGACAGGTCTTGAAGAATCCGTCCTCAAAAGTGCTATTCTCACTTACAATGAATTTGGATCCACTAGAAACTGATGCACACGATTTGAAGAAAGGGGATTACGGATTTTTGTTAAGGGAGCACATCTCACATGGTAATAATGATGATTAAACTACTGAAACAATCTGTAAATACATTGAAGACAAATTGAACCACCTCACTATGAAAAATAAAAAAGTTATTATTGTTTTGCAGGATACAAATAGCCATGTAATCAATCATAAGGCAAGCATGGTATAATTACAGCACATAGTTACTCAAGCCTCCCAGACTCCACGGCAACAAAAAGTTACCTGTTACCATATGTGGTAATTTGAACTTGATGGTGACAAGTGGCAGAGGTGGAAAACAGCTGAGGTGAGAATAAAAAGCTGAGAATAATTGTGTAATTTGTAATTATAATATGATGAAGTTACATAGGCAGTCTTCATCTGCTGCTGTTTTGTGATGTTTTGGTTTGTTTGGGATTTTTTGGATGGCAGAGTCTGTGAATGTGAATGACCCTTCAGAAACTTTAAGAATCTTTAAGATCTTAAAGATCTTAAAAAACCCTCCCAAAAGACCTCTGCAGGCACTCTACCCTTTTTTCTTCCTAAAACAATTTTTCAGAGAATGTGCAAATATACTTCTAGAACCCACAAAAGCGAGTCACAACATTCTCTCTATTTTCTATACCCGGCAAACAAAAAGAAATACAGATTAATTTCTCCACAGGTGACATTATACTGGGGATCTGCTACAGGCCACTCACACAGGAAGACCAAGCTGATGAGGTCCTCTACAGACAGACAGGAGCGGCCTCACGTTCACATGTCCTGGTCCTGACAGGGAACTTCGACCTCCCCAGCATCTCTTGGAGGGACAACACAGCAGGGCATAGGCAATCCAAGAGGTTCCTGGAATGTGTCGGTGATAACTTCCTTCTCCAAGTGACAGGTAGCCTGGGAGGAGTACTAAGCAACCAAGAATCCCATTAGGAAAGCTAAAGACGTCATATTACTAAATCTGGCCAGGGACATCAAGGGCAATAAGAAAAGCTTCTATACATGTGTGACTGATAAAAGAAGATGAGGGAAAATATAGTACCTGTCCGGGAAGAAATGGACAAGTACAAGCTGAAGTACTCAATGACTTTATTGCTTTCAGTCTTCACTAGCACATGGTCCAGCCATACTACCCAAGTAGCAGAAGGAAAAGGCAGGGACTGAGAGAATGTGGAATCACTCACCCACCAAAGAAGAAGATCAGGTTCAGCACCATCTGAGGAACCTGAAAGTACACAAGCCCATGGGGATTCGGTAATATACATCCACAGGTGCTGAGGGAGCTGGCCAAGGAAGTGGCTAAGCCAATGTGAATCATATTTGGGAAGTCATTGCAGTTCAGTAAAGTTCCCACTGACTAGAAAAGGGGAAATACAATCCCCATTTTTAAAAGAGAAATAAGGAAGACACGGGAAACTACAGGGCTGAGAGTGCCACCTCAGTTCCCAGCAAGACCATGGAGCAGATTCTCCTGAAAACTGCGTTAATGCACATGGAAAATTAGGAGGTGAATGGTAATGTCCAGCACAGCTTCCTAAACGGTAAGTCATGCCTGACAAACCTGGTGGCCTTCTCTGACAGGATTAGGGATGGGTGGTGGATGAAGGAAGAGCAACTTACATCATCTACCCAAACTTGTGCATAGCATTTGACACTGTCCTACATGACAATGCTGTGTCTCAACTGGAGAGAATGGATTTGATAGATGGACCATTCAGTGGGTAAGCAATTGGCTGGACGGCTGCACACAAAGAGCCACAGTCGATGTCTCAGTGTCCAAGTGGACTGAGTCACAAGAGTGATCTTCCTCAGAGTCGACACTGGGAGCGGCTTGGCTGAAAACCTTTGTTGGCAACATGCTCGGTGGGATCAAGTGTACCTTCAGTAAGTCTGTCAACAACACCAAACAGTGTGGTGCAGGCGACAGGCAGGAGGAGAAGGATGCCACCCAGAAGGGTCTTGACAGGCTTGAGAAGAGGACCTGTGCGAACCTCAAGAACAACAACAAAGCCAAGTGCAAGGTGCTGCACCTGGCTTGGGGCAATCCCAAGCACAAATACAAGCTGAGCAGAGAATAGATTGAGAGCAGCTTGAGACATCTGGTAGCCAAAAAGGTCGGATATGATCCAGCAATGTGCCCTCACACCTCAAAAAGCCAATCATGTCCTGGGCTACATCCGATGAAGTGGCCACCAGGGTGAGGGAGAGGATTCTGCTCCTCTGCTGTGCCCCCATGAGACTCCACCTGGAGCACTGCATCAGCTCTGGGGCATCCAACATAAGAAGGACACAGCCCTCTTAGAGCAGACCCAGGAAAGGTCATAAAAGTGCTCGGAGAGTCGGAGCATCTGTCCTATAGGTAGTTGAGAGAGCTGAACTCGTTCAATCCAGAGAAGAGAAGGCTTCAGGGAGGACTTATAGCACCTTCCTGAAGGGGCCTAGAGGAAAGCTGGAGAGGGACTTTTGACAAGGGCATGTACTGACAGGAGAAGAAGAAATGGCTTCAAACTGAAAGAGGAGAAATTTATGTTTGGTATTAGTAAGAAACTCTTTACTGTGAGTTGTGAGTCACTCGAACAGGTTGCCCAGAGAAGTCGGGGATGACCCATCCCTAGAAGTGTTCGAAAGAAGGCTAGGTGGGGCTTTGAGCAACCTGGTTTAGGGGAAGGTATACTGGCCCATGCTGAATGGATTGGTCCCTTAAAACCCAAACCACCCTCCCTATGGTTATATGAACTGTAGAGCTGAAGAAATTCAGTTTTCATACAGATCCCATCAGGAAGTGCTGACCACATTAATCATTCTATCTCTCCAACAGATCTGCAAACCTATTTTAAGACATAAGCTGGTAGACTATCAAATTCAACCTGAAGAATTTATTTGGAACACACAGAAATTAACTTTCAGATTTTATACATAAAAATTATTATCTTTTTCTAGAAAGCTACATTTCTTTTTTACTTTAAGTCACTGGTGAACAGGAGCATACTGGTTTTGGCTGGGGTAGAGTTAATTTTCCTCCCAGTGGCTGGTATGAGGCTGTGTTTTGGATTTGTGCTGAACACGGGGTTGATAATACAGAGTTATTTTTGTTATTGCTGAGCAGGGCACACACAGAGCCAAGGCCTCTTCTGCTTTTTGTACTGCTGTGCTGGTGAGGGGACTGGGGTACACGGGAGGTTGGGAGGAGACACAGCCAGAACAGGTGACCCCAACTGACCAAAGGGATATTCCAGACCATGTGGCATCATGCTCAGTATATAAAGTGGGGGAAGGAGAAGGAATGGGGGGACATTTGGAGCAATGGTGTTGGTCTTCCCAAGTCACTGTTACATGTGATGGGGCCCTGCTCTCTCCTGGAGATGACTGAACACCTGTCTGCCCATGGGAAGCAGTGAATTCATTCCTTCTTTGCTTTGTTTGGGTGCGGGGCTTTTGTTTTCCCTATTAAACTGTCTGTACCTCAACCCATGAGTTCTTCTGCTTTTGCCCTGCTGATTCTCTCCCTGATCTCACTGGTGGGGCAGTGAGCGAGCAGCTGCCTGGGCTTGGCTGCTGGCAGGGGTTAAACCACGACAAAGGGATAAAGGTAAGCCCCACCTGTAAAGAGACACTCAAAATCTTGATGATAGAACAAAAAATTCTATCTGAAATCTAGATGCTTCTTTTGGTAGTTTCCTCTTTTTAGATCTGAAAGAAGGTAATCAGCTTTACACCTACTGTAAGTCACTTATAAATCTGCAGCCCAATAATGACTGAAACTCTTCACTGTTCTTTACAGACAGTAAAAGGAAACAGGTTCCTCCATAAGCAAAGCTCTACTCTTTCCAGACTGAACATCTAAGGTTACAGGTCTAGTTATATGTTCAGGTTTAGAAGTAAAACCAGCCTGTAGTAAAGAAATAGTTACCAACAGGATGCTTATACTGAAAATTACTTCAGCTATTTTTTCTTACACAAAAGATATTAATTCATCTTCAGCAGCCTGAATAAATATTCTCACTTCATTAACAGGGTATCAGCTGTTCTGTCATCACAAGATGATTTCTGGGAATTAATACTGAAGGAAAATTACGTAAGTTGCAAAAGAACCAAAAGAGAAGAGAGTAGCTAGAATTGTTACACAAATAGTATTTAAGGTGTCCTCTTCTTCTGGGAAAAAAAAATCTATTCGGTGGAAATTGCAGCATTCCTGACAATAACAAAGAAAAGCATAAGTTTAGTACACACATCTGTCTGAGAAAAAGCAAACAACATTCTTATGACGACGATGAAATAGTTTCCATTCCAACAGTAACTCAAGATGATGTTAAACAGCAGCTATTAATTGGACACTTTTATATCAGCAAAGCCAGATATCTTGGATAGAAGCATGCTGAGAGATGGCATAGGTACCGGCTAGACTGGTAATGCTTACTGTCATTAAGGTATGAAAAACTGGAATTGGAAAAGTTCACAAGAACAGCAAGAACAGAACTGCTATGTCAATATTTACAAAAGACAAACTGGATGCACTAAATAATTATGCCTGTCAGCCTAAGGAAGATTTTGTGAAGTAAAATAATTTTTATGTAGTGAAATAGCTGATGAAAGATTTGATTATGAACAATTAAATGAAATTACACAATGAATGCAAATCAAGAGGTCTACAGACAATAGACTTACTGTTCTTAAACAGGGTGTAAAGAAGTATGTCTTTATGTAATATTCTTAGTCTTCTGTAGTATCCTACAGTGCCAAACTGAGTGCATTTTCCTTAATCCATTGGAACAATCCAATACCAACAAAAAACTTTTAAAGCTGTGCAAGTTTATTTGATTTATGGGCTCCTGGATGTACCTTTAAACAAGGCTCTTTCATGGAGTGATGCATTTCTGCTGTGGTCACAAAGGATCTAGCCCATACTGTCTGATATTTAAGTGCACCCATCCCAAAGAAGCACAAGATCATCAGAAATAGTGAAAGAACACTGAGAAAAAATGAAAAACACAGTTTGTCAATAAATTACTAGGTGTCCAGTAACACAGCAAAACTTGAAAGAGACATGCTTGAATGAATCTGTGGAAGATAATCCTGTTTGAAGTGACTGGATGTGCACTGGGTTTCTTAGAGAAAAGATTGTAGAAAGCAAATGGCAGGCCACACTGACTGTTCCAGGCACAGACAATGAATGGCAGGCCTAACAAGAAACAAAGTTGTGAACATTTCTATCTAGAAACTAAAAAGATGATAGTACTTTCTGCCCTGGAAAATAATGCCTCTGAAAAGGTTTTTCGGCACGGTAACTAAATTTGCACAGGGCATCTATAAAGATCAGTCATAGCCTCAAAGGACTGATGTCCCCCTTGGAGAAGAAGGAATTGCTATATTGGAAAAGTGAGAAACTATGATGTCTGCAGCTGACACAAGAATAATCCCATGGCATTGCTGCTGTTTGTCCTGATGTCTGCAAAGAAGAGTGTTCAATATGGAGAAAAATAGAATCAAAGAGGTCAGGGAAGAGTCACTAAAATGGGATGGTGAAAGAACAGAAAAAAAATCTCAGATAAATCAAGGATTGACGAACTCATAAATTCACCTTACAAGATAAAGAGTAAGGGCAATCTTCCTCAAAACGTATCGAAGAGGATCAAAAATGCCGTAGGCCTTCATTAAAGGAGCGGCAGTTAGAAACTAGAACTTCTTGCCCAGAGTATAGTGGATTTTTTACTACTGAAAATACTCAAATCAGAATTAGATCTTTTGATCTTCACCCCAAAATGGTGTTGTAGTTTAGAGGATATCTGTAAATCTATTATGAATAAACCTGATCAGAACAAACCCTTCTGGATTTACATCTATTCATTTGGATATCCAACATATATTGTCTGGACAACCAGCAACCGTGGCTTTACTAAAAGAGAGAAGACAATGCACATCCTCAAGATGAGTAGTTCCATGCTTGGTTCCATCAGGGCCATCATGGGCTGTTCAACATTTCACAGTGCTGACAGAAGGTCATATTATGCTGAAGCATCTCAGACACAGAGACAGCTCACATTCAGAGAAGCAACTGACGGACAACACAGAGTTCACTAAGTTACAACTGCTATAGGCCGATTTTGGCTTATTAATCTTATGGAGTTCAGAAAGAACAAACAGCACGAAGTACAAAACCAGCAGAATTCCCCATTTAAACCACAGCAGCGCAATCTTTTCAATGCTGAGAGAAATACCTCTTTCAGGAGGACTCTGGTGCATGTCAGGCCCAAGAAGAAAAGCAAACCTTTCCATAGCATGTCCTGTGGGATGGAGCAGCAGAAGAGGTTTCCTGCTTACCTAGCCTGTCACAGGGACTTCAAAATATGCAGAACCAGTAATCACTTCTGTAAGAGGAAAAAGAAAGGAGGCAGAAGGGGAACACAACCACCCTTTTGTAATTCTCACTTTCCCTCCCTGCTATAGATACGAAGACAGCTACAGGCACTGGTTAAGAAAAGATGTTAAAAGTAAGATGGTCACTACGCCTGCTACAGCTGAGAGGTCACAGCATGTTCCTTTGTCCCTGCAGCTGGACACAAATGAGGAAGCATTTTGCCCATCCACTCCCATGTGTCAAACGGAGTAAGTCTGGAGGACAGAACGAAAAGACGGAACATACTGACTTCAGTTTATTTCATCTGGATGTCTGCTTCAGAAAGCCTTCTGTAAACTTTAAATTCTTGTCCCATGTTTGGTGCACCTCACCAAATTCCATAGAAAACGCATCCAGATTTCCATGGAAGAAATTCTGTTTTGCTTGCAAGCATCACTCCAGAGAACTTCAGGTGCAAAAGTTGTGTTGTTCACCTCTCACATATAATGTAAGGTTCTCCAGGTAAATTTATGCTGCTGGTCACGTGAATTGCATCCCTATGATTTTAACAGATGTGCCCACCTCTGACTAGAGGTCAGTGAAGTGAACACCAGAAGCAATTTAGTCAGTGAAGCAAGCAAAACCAGCACCTAACACAGAGAGCAGTTTGACTTAAACAGCTTTTATTTACTCCATTTTGAGAAGTAACAAACTTCTCAAGTATTTTAGATCAAAAAATAGTCTGTCCATATAAACAGATCTGTAAAGTCTGCACTAACTCAAGAATTAAAATGGTGTCTGTAGATGAGCATGTTGTAGTTTAGACAGCCTTTATTCAAACCAATGCAGTAGAGGAAATTCATCCTAAGTGCAGTTGAGTTTGAAAGAAAGACACCAAAATTGTCATTGAGAAAAAGATCAGTTTCTGCTGAAACCACATTTCCTTTTCCCATATGGGAACTTACTATAGGGAACCTAACGACTGAGAAAACATTTCAGAGAAGAGTGTGCATACACACCCACACTGGAACAGATTACCAATTGTTAGGCTAGTGAAGGCAAGCATATTTCTCTAAAGCAATCCCTTCTCCTCTCAGGAGATAAATCTAAGGCAAACAATACTTGCTAGCAATGAAAACATAAGATGTCAACAGCTTTGTAGTTTGTTATGTTATTTAATATCGAGTTTGTACAAAGCACAGTGTGGGAATTAAAAAAAAAAAGAGAGAGACTGAAAAAAAATGCAGAAAGTAATTTGTAATGTTTTCAGGTCAAATTCAGAACATATTAGTTAGAAAAGTCTGGAATGATTCTGAACTACATAAGGCCTGTAGGAGTCTTGGAGATGTTCTCATGAGCCAAACAGGCATAAACAAAAGACAGCCTTAAAAATGAGATAAATCTGAGTTTAAATTGAGCCAACATGGATAAAAAGAAAATAAAACAAACAAATTCTACCTGACCTGAAACTCTCAGTAAGCCACAACACAAATGTCAGCCCTCTCCAAAGAACTGCAAAATGAAACAGATGTGGCTAAATAGACAATACAGTATTCTAAGAAAGCTCCCCCTGGAAATTCTGTTTACATTTAATAACTTGCATATAAAAATCATGTAAGGCACATGTTTTCCACAGCAAACCTTAAACATGATAAATTGCTCCCAGTAATGATAAATTGTTTCTGTTTCAGGTAACACTTTGCAGATAGAAGATGTACGCTCCTACCTTGCACAGTTTTATTTCACAATTCACGGATTATTTAGCACACATTAGTGCCACGGAATATCCTTCAGCTCCTACATGTAGCAAAATCTAGAGTATGGCATTTACCTAAGATTAAAAGACCGAGAACTAATTCACGATCCAGAAAAATACAAATAGTAATGCCCAGAAGTATGATAGAAGACATCTGTGAACAAAATTTGGCACAAATTTCTTACAAAATTTGTGTCTTGATGACTGATGATACAGGTCTCTTAGACACAACAGCACAGTTCAAGCCAACACCTCCTACTTTGAGCATGAAGCCAAACTGAAGGAAAAGCTTACGAGAATTTCTCAGCGACTTATATTGAACCAGGTGATGCAAAGTTGGCACTGGAATGCTGTCTGTCTTGGTTAACAACCCGATTTGGACCAGACGCTTCTAAGTCTAATATGAATAGAGCATCAGCTTCACATGAACAAGGAAAAAGTATTTAACATTCAGGCAAGACTTATTTGGTAAATGCCAGAAGTGCAAGAGCATTCATGGAAGCCTCATGAAGACTGACCCACTCCCATTCATGACTAATAGTACAGTTTTAAGACTACTGTCTGAATATTTAATATAATCTGATGAGAAAAGGCTTTGGTTAGAAGTTAGAGCAGTTAAATAAAGATTATCAGAAAAACACAGGGCCAAGATGGATCCAGAAGAGATTACTGAGTCATCCAACAAGGTATGAAAGAACTGCAAGGCCTGAAACATCACAAATCTGTAAGAGCAGAAAAACCAACGCTTTCCTTTTGCTAACACTGCAGTTTACATAATCAATACAAGACCTGCATTAGCAGAAAAAAACCCCGTCAGGTTTAAAAAGTGATCCGTTTTCTGGGCTCTAATTTTTACACCAGTTTAACTCTAGCATTAAAATGTCTCTGAGTTACAGTATTCCATCTTCAACATTGTACTTTTCCTCTGTTTGTGGGACAACTGGCAATTAAAACAGCTAGGAGAAACAGATGATAAACCAACAGGTGGGGAAAATCCAGAAGGCCTAGAAAGTACAAAGGAATAAGCCTTGTGGAAAATTGATGTTGGCAAATTAAGTTTTCACTCAGCAGCTGAACAAATTCTCTAAGGTCTCCACTGTAGATAATTTTATAATCTCTCAAAATAAGTCCCAAGACTTCACTTTTCTCTTTCATAGAAACTAAAAGATTTGCATTAAGAAACATCTTTTTTAGCACATTGCTCATTAGCAACAGAACAATATGAACAGAACAACCTTGATCACCTTCCTTTGCATCAGTTGTCCTTTCACTATTTTCTACAAAACTTTCAAAACTAACCTTATCATGCAAAGCTTTCTTCAAATCTTGAGAACAATACCAACACAAACGCCATTACCATGCTGCGAATAAGATGCTTACAGTGCCGCTACAAACAAGTACACTGTATTGGTTCATGAAATGATCTAAGAGGAGCTATATAGAGCATTTACAGTGAAAGTAAAGGTTGATGACCTTTCCTCCATAGTACAAAACAAGAGCACACATTGTTAGTCTCTATTAACTCAAAGAGATGCAGCAAAAGGTGTCTTGAGACAACTAGCACTCAGTGACGTCAAAAAGAGTAGGCTCACCCCTTTCTGTGACTCTTCCGAGCTGCACATTCCTGCCCCTCAAATGCCATCAGCCCTCGGTGCAAATTTGGTCCCTCATATAGACCATTCATGTACAGTGAACTGTCAGAAATCCCTCATAAGGCTGAAAAAAATAAACGAGCTTGTAAAACTGGCAGAAAAATAAAGAGGAGAGTACAACTACCACACACACGTGCTTAATCTCCCATGTCAAACCAAGTAGAAAGCATGGGGCGGGGGATCATAAACCTCAGAGCAAAATTCTCTTTTCAGCAGCAAACTGGTCCTGGCAGCTCAGCTGTCCCCCAAAGTCTCATTCTAACCACTCCCTCATTTTACAGGTTTGAACATTTACCTAGAAAATAATTTGAAAAATATCACGACAGCAGTCCATAACATTATGAATGAGGTAGGTGCTTCAATGAAACAAGATCTCCAGGCTCTAACTCACAACTACCTAGATACTTGTGCTAATTCTCACTCCCCTGAGTCTGAGAACTTAATCCTGGTTGAACAATGAAATCTTAACTAAAGAGTTAAAGAACTCTTGATCTTCATTTGCCTTTTTCTTCTCCCCCCCCAGCTAAACACCATGCTCTTTCACATTTGGAGCCACTGCTGGATTTCAGTGCTGTCTTGTTTGTTTGCATCCTGAGGTTTTCTTTCAGGCTCTGTTTGTTCTCAAAAACATCCAGAATCTCTCTCCTCTGTAGTTCTTGGCACTCATCAGCTTTCTTCATGAGCTTTTCAATACAAGACCTAAGGTGAGACAATTCAGAATCCGCTCCCACCAACAACACAACTGTCTAACCAGAAGGGATTTACACTGGTTCTCCTTGCAAACCAGACTAATCTGTTTTCCTGGCATGTCTTTTTTCAGAGTGCCTAATAGCTTAGTCAAGATAACGGAAATGCCAGAATGGCAAACAGAGGAATAAAGGTGTCATAGGAAACTTCTGCTTGCCTCAAAAATCTTGCACCTATTTCAAAGAATTAACTATGTAAAAACAACCCTGCCTTGAAAAGTCACAATGACAACTTTGCTCTTTTTCTTCCGCAAATGCTCCATAATTGGAAACAAAAGATGGGTACGGTTCCTTCTCCAGGGAAAACTGCACAATGATCTGGAGATGATGCACTTGCAAAAACAGTAAGTATGCTAAATGAGTGGCTACTTCAAAACAAACAAACTAACTAACAAGATTCCACCTCCCAAAATGTACAATACAGCAAAACCCCACTGCTACAAGATACTACAAAATCCAGTAACTGACAAGAACCAAATAGGTTCTACCCATTTACCCAGCAGCAAAGAAACTTAGAGAGCTGCAATGCTAGGAAAAAGACAAACAGATTGTAAGGGAAACAAAATGTTTAAAACCCAAATTTAACCATTAGGCACCAAGAAAAATCCTCATAAACTTGCACAAGTTCACATGGGGAATTTTTTATGTTTTTACTGAACGCTGGAGACCCTAATTGGATCGCAGGTACAAAGTATGACAGTTTTTATGTTCTCATCTCCCACACAAATGCTACAGGGAGTAACAGTTCTACTGTGCATTACTCACATGTCCACAAGTGGTTTGTTTCTACAAAAATCACATTTAAAAATCCCAAACACAAAAAACCTAAGGCAAACCACACAGAGCCTAACAGCAGCACAGATCTGCAGGACAACTGCAAACAAAACAGACCACTGTGGATCCTCCCTAGTATCTTCCTTCCTGCCTTTTCTCCCGACTTTAGCCAAGGAGGAAGATTGCTGTGCATTGTCACTCTTCCAGAAGAGCAGCAGCATTGCAGAAGGTGGCTGTCTCTTGGCTTCTCAGAGCACAAAACCCTAGAAATGTTGGGGGCTGCAGGTAGAAATGTTGCCTTTCTGTTCTTACATTTTACATCCCTCTGCCCCGACACTAGTACACTGCTTATTTCCTGCTGCCACCATGTCTCCCAGGTGCCAGGCTCAGGCACTCATTTTCCCCAAAACTTCCACCGTGCAGGAAGTGTCTGTTTACCATGAGGTGCTACACTGTACCATTTCACAGACCCCAAGGGAACTGCTACAAATTAGCTCTCAGACTCAGATTTAACTCTCCCTTTCTGCCGCCCCGGCTGCCATTGCCAGCCTTGTAGTCTCTCTAGTAGTCTTGTACTCACAGGGTCGGGCCATCCCTGTTCTCCTTAACATACAGGTTCACTTGTTCGTAGCTTTATTCATCGCTTCATCGTCCTGTATTCATCGTCCTGTATTCATCGTCCTGTGCCTCAGACCACAAAATCTCCGAGTAATTGCTTCAGATGCTCACAAGTCACAGGACTATCCTGTATTGTACTGAAGGCATGATAATAGTAGGTAAAACAGTGGGGGAAAAAAACCCAAACAAAATCAGCTCTCTCACCTCACACCACACAAACTCACTCCCCTCATCCCCTCACCTTCAGAATTCCTAAACTTGTCCCCGTCGCTTCTCAGCCTTCTCCTCATAAGAGAACCCTCGGTCACACCCTCCCTTTTGGCAGGGATCTAAAATCTGTTCATCCTCAGTAGGAATGAGGGCTCCATGTCTTAAAGTACAGCTTAAAACTAAGACTGCAAGCAGTGTTTTCACAACAACGTGCCACGCCATCTCTTCGCTGAAACACGAATCCCCCTCTTAACTGCAACTGTGAACGCTTCCCAGCAGCAGCAGCAGTGCCACACCTGGGCTACACTCACACAGCCCCGCGTCCGACGGTGACAAAGGCGGGCGGGGCGCGGCCGCAGGCGCCCGGTGACAGCGGGGCGCTCCGTGTCACCGCCCGCCAGGG